>VDFB02000015.1:316110441-316265683 GCA_007258455.2 Sequoia sempervirens
TCCAAATTCTCATCTAGTCCCAATCAATCCCCTCATATACATAACAAAACTAATATTCTATTCCAAAGCAAACACCAACCTAATTTTATCCTACATCCTCCATTACATCTCAAAATATAAGCTTAATAAGTCATTCCTAAGATCTCTTCATATCAAAATAAATTTTAAGATCACTTACCCATCCCATCCCATATAATCTCTTCTAATACAAATTCTAATTTATTTTACTATCTTCCATCCATCCCATCCTTCATCCTAATACAAATCCAAACCATGTATCCATTCCTTGGTGACGATGATGTGGCTAGCCTTGTTGACCAACCTAAATATGATCCCTTTAATGATAATGACAGTCATGTGGACCAAGATGCACTCCCCATCCTTATATAAAATTTCCTTGTTCAAGTTTGCAACAATCCCTCTTCTCCCATCCATCATCCCTCAAAACCCTGAACCCACTAGCACAAGCTCCCACTTCAATCATGTGCATGATCACGAAGTTTAGATGAAGGGTCTAATAAAATATATGTCATTGTGTTATATGGTTTTTATTTGAAGGTTTTAATAAAATATATTTATTTTATTGTATGTTTTTTTGTTTGAGGTTGATTTAGATCTTATGGTGTCCCTATTGCACTTTCTAATAAATTATGGTTGAGAGACATTGAATCTTATGCATGATGATTATGCGGCTTTTAATGAAGGGTCTAATGATGATTATGTGGCTTTTAATGAAGGGTCTAATGATGATTATTTCATTAAGTTTTAAGGGTTTTATTTGAAGGTTACATCATGCATCGTAGTTGAGTGACATTGACTCTTATAAATTATGATTATATTATTTTGCATGAAGGGTCTAATGACATATATGCCATTAAGTTTTATGGACTTTGCTTCAAGATTCTAATGGTATATATTTCATAGAATTATAATGGAATTTATAGACACCCAATCTTGTATTTACCTAGTTTTAGCTCTTTATAGTTCTCTAGTTACCTCTATTAATAACTAATCTAAGAGAATTGAATCAAGGTCCTATCTTATTCAGTTACCTAGCCATATAATTGATGCATTTATGTTTTGTCCGCACCCTTATGTTAGTTTATTCAAGTGTTGTGCATTTATAGAGCCTTTTGTTACAATCATGAACAAATTATTCTAGAAATAATTAATCCTTTCCCTCTATCTACACAATTTTCTTGTATTTTTCATTAACTTTCTATTTTCCACTGCCTATAATATAAGTTATGGTTTTTTAGCTATGTAGTGGCTAGCTACCAACCTCTCTATCTTGGAAAATTGGTTGTATGTGGATGTGCATGTTACTTATTTTTATGGATAAATGTAAAAAGGTATAAGCTTTCCTTTGTGTTTCACCATTGATCCATTTGAATTGGAATATATAGTGCAACCACCTATTTGATAGTTCAACTAAGATGTTAATAAATCATGCATTTATGAGAAGGTAAATTAACACCTACATAGGCTTGAATCTTGAGGTAGCTTAGTTAATATGCATGTGGTACTCATTATTCAAATGTGTATGTGGTAGATCATTATTTAAATGTGTATATGGTAGCTCATTATGTGAA
Source organism: Sequoia sempervirens (assembly GCA_007258455.2). Classification (NCBI taxonomy): domain Eukaryota; kingdom Viridiplantae; phylum Streptophyta; class Pinopsida; order Cupressales; family Cupressaceae; genus Sequoia; species Sequoia sempervirens. The sequence continues at coordinate 316,112,034 of VDFB02000015.1, forward strand.
GGCGTATGTGAGTGTGTAGGTTGGAAGGATTGGGACCCATAATAAAGAAAATGATTCCTCATCTATCATTCACCTACCCATATCAATGTGTTAGCATAGTTAGTTTGGTCCCATGACATGTAAAACATAAAATATGGATCTTGGCAATAATGTGTTGGATTACACCAAGGTAATTTATAAGAATGCATTCATTGTTAGCATGGTCAAATGGTTTCACGTTGACAAAAACTACGATAGGTTATTATGAAGGTACCCAACATCTAGTTGTAGGTCTAGAAGAATTATTCTTAGGCCCGACAAACTCTGAGAGCTACTTCAGCAAAGTTCATTTTTTTTTTCTCTTAGGTCTCTTAAGAGATGTTTCTAGAACTATGTAGGCTAGAAGTATTGATACCCCTCAAAAATTAAATGATTTCTTCTCTAGAATTTACCTACCTATATCAATGTGTTGGCATAGTCAATATAGTCCTATGGCATGAAGAACATAAAATATAGCTCTTGGAAATATTATGGTGAATGCCACTAAGATAATTTGTGAAAATTCATTTATTATTAGCATTGTCAAATGATTTTGAGTTGAAAAAATATAAGATGCTATTACAACGGGCCTACATCTAGCTATAGCCTAGAAAAAACATTCTTAGGCCCCATGAAATCTGATAATTGCTCCATCAAAGTTTGCCAATTTTGTGCTCTTAGGTCCTTAAGAGACTTTTTCAAAATCGTGTAAGCTGAAAGGATTAGGACCCCAAAAAATGAAATGATGTATCCTTTAGCATTAAACTATCCATCCTAATGTGTTGGAATAATAAATTTGATCACATGATGTGAAGAACATAAAATATGGTTCTTGACAACATTATGTTGAATGCCACTTCGGATATTTGCAAGAATACGTTCATTGTTGGCACAATCAATTTTTTTTAAGTTGACAAAAATAAAAAGAGTTTATTATGGAGGGATTGAAAATATATTTGTAGTTCCAAATGGAACATTCTTAGGCCCCATGAACTCTAAGAACTACTCCATCAATTTTTGGCAATGTTTTTCTTAGGTCTCTTAAGAGACTTTGCTAGAATTGTGTAGGCTAGATGGATAGAGGAACTTGGGAGATGAAATAGGTCCTCTTATATAATTCACCCACCCACCATGATGTGTTGGCATAGTCAGCTCAATCCTATGACCTGGAGAATGTAAAATATGGATCTTGGAAATAATATGATAAATAAAGATGAGACATTTTGCAAAAATATTTTAGTTGTCATGATCAAATAGTTTGGAGTTGACAATAATTAAGATAGTTTATTATGGATGGATCCCACATCTAGTTTTAGTTTAAAAAATTATTCTTAGGCACCACAAACTTTGAGAACTACTCCATAAAATTTTAAAAGTTTTTTTTCTCTTAGATCTCTTAAGAGACTTTGATAGAACCGTGTAGCTTGAGACACTTGGGGGATGAAATGAGGTTTCCTCTAGAACCCACCACAATGTGTTGGTGATGTGAATTCAACTCCATGATGTGAAGAGCATATAATTGGCTCTTAGCAACATTATGTTGAACACAAATGAGACATTTTACATGAATGCATTCATTGTTGTCATGGTAAAAAAATTTGGGGTTGATGAAAATTGAGAGAGGTTCTTGTGATGTGAACCTAAATCTGGCTATAGGTCCAAATAGAAAATTATTAGGCCCCATGAACTCCAATAACTACTTTGTCAAGTTTGGTAGATTTTTTTCTCTTAGGTATCTTAAGAGACTTTATCAAAACCATGTAGCCAAAAGGATTGAAAAAGTTAGGGGGAAAAAATGGCCTCCTCTAGCATTCACTTGCCCACCTTGATGTTTTGGCATAGTCATTTTGATCTCATGATATAAAGAATATTAAATGTCTCTTTCCAATATTATGCTAAAATCAAATATTACATTTTTCAAGGATGCATTTTTTGTCACAGTCAAATAGTTTGGAGTTAATCAAATTTTAGAGATATTTCGTGGAGGGCCCACATATATATAAATTGAAATAGAACATTCTTAAACCCCACAAACTCTAAGAACTAAGTTGTCAAAGTTTGGAATTTTTTTTCTCTTTGATCTCTTTAAGAGAGTTTATCAAAACTATGTAGACTAGAAGGATCAAGAATTTTGGAGGAAAAAATGGGGCCTCCTCTATCACTCACCCACAAAATTTGATAGGCCTATTTTTATTTATTTATATTGATCCCACAATGCAAAGAACATAAAATATGGCTCTTGGCAACATTATGATAAACACAAGCCATTGATATGGAAATGGCGCTCTCCTCTGCTCTGAAGCCTCTGCTTTTCCCTAACCCTCGCTGCTCACACTTCACGGTTTCTTCCTGGAATGGGGAGTGCTATTACAGTGGTTGGAGATATGCAAGGGTTTTGTCTGGTGGCTACAATGGGTGGTTATGCAAGGTATGCCTACTTCTGCTTCGAGTAGGGGTCCTCTGCCATGGGTGGTTTTGTAGGGAAATGTGAAGTCTATGGGCGCGATGCCCCGTTCTCCTGCGAACAATGGGCTCCAATCCTCACCCCCTCTCTCTCCTACAGCCCTCCACCTCATATATCATTGGAAACTTTGTCAAATAGGGGTGGATCACTTGCATTTCACTGATATGAGGTGATTCTAGTGGTTTGTTTAGGTGAGGACGTCATGGATCAAGAGGAATACCTGAGGGATCATGCCCTCATTTTTAGGTTCACTAAAACATTGCTGAAATTATGCGATCTACATGAATGGATTTCTAAGTTTTGGAAGGAGGGCTTGCAGGAAGAAGTGGGTATCTTCCCTTGTGCGAAGGGTTTCTTTATCCTAGAATTTGATTCGCTTGAAGACAAAAGTAAGGTGTTGAACATATGTCCATGGTTTCTCAACAGTGACTTTCTATGCTTGAAGCCTTGGTTCCCATCTTTCAACCCTCACTCCGAGTCCTTTACAATGACCTATTTATGGGTTCAGCTTCCATATTTATTGTTTCATCTTTGGGAAATGGAGAGCTTGTGTGCCATAGGTAATAACCTAGGAAAGTATATTTGCTCTGTAAAGGAAATAATCAATCACGCAAGCTCAACTTGCGCATGGTTGTGTGTTGAAATGGACCTCTCTAAAGGTCTTCCTGCAGAGTTAGATCTGAAAGTGGGGGACAGGATTTAGGTAGCTTGTGGACTATGAGAGGGTTCCTTTTAGATGCAGAAAATGCTGTCTGCAGATCATACAACTTCGCTTTGCAATAAGCCAACCTTTGGGTGGGGTGTACAGGCATCAAGATATAAACCTACCTGGTGGGTGGGAGTGGAGCATCATCATTACTCCGTTGCTCTTGAAGCAAAAAAAAATGATGTCTCAACACCTCAAGATATTCCGAAGGATACAAAAAATTTGGTCGTTCCTCCAAAGGCCAAGGAGAATGAGATAGGTTCTTCAAGTGTTGCTGAGGGGTGCATTCTTCGCTTGTTGCTAACTCTTCTTAGATCCCTATAGCTCCAAATTCCCCTCGAGTTGCTACACCTGTATAGGAAGTAGCTTTGCTAAATAGGGATAAAATTAAAACAGCCAAGGTGGTTGGTCCTTCCACGTGCTTTGTTATTGCAACATCTTCAGAAGTGACAACTATTTCTTCTGGCTTGTCAATGGTTGCTGATTTGGGGGGCGGGGAGTTACCCTTAGTTGAAGTTGCTCCAAATACACTAGCTTCTTCTCCTTTAGGACTTGAATGGATAAAGGTTAAGAGAAAGAAATCCTCAACAAGTAAAACATCATATGGCACTTAGATCGACCTCAAAGGTGGCAAAGGTGGCCAAGAAAATTTAGTCTAATTGTAGGGTCATGGAGAATTCCACAAGCTTTCTTTGTTGTCTCCAGCATGTTTGTTGGGTTTTCTTGTCTGCCCATTTTAGGTGTAGACTTTTTTAGCACCCCATATCAGGGATATGGGCATGCATGCATGGATGTACTTTCTTTTATCTCATTTTGAATATTAATAAAAAATACTTGTTCACATATGAAAAAGTATTATGATAAACATAAATAAAATATTTTACATTAATGCATTCATTATTGTCATGGTCAAATAGTTAAATGGAATTTCAATGAAAAATAAGAGAGGTTATTATGGAGGGACCATAAATATAGATATTGTCTAGATGAAACATTCTTAGGCCCCACAAACTCTGATAACTACACTATCAAATGAATTCAAAAAATTAAAGGATAAATTAATACCTTTTCTATTATTCAACCACCAATCCTAACATGTTGGTATAACCAATTTGGTCCCACAATGCAATTAACATAAATATGGCTCTTGGTAACATTATCTTAAACACAAATGTGACATTTTACAAGAATACATTTATTGTTGGCATGATCAATAGAATTAATCTTCCCACCTTAAAATTTTGGAATAGTTGATTTGGTCCCATGAGAAAAATAACATAAAATATGACTCTTGTAAATAATACAACTTTTTCTAATATTAAATATTTTTAAAATGTGTAACCCGCACATAAAATATCTAACCAATATTATAATATAAATTTATAAGTGAGCTGAAATAAATTTTGAATATAGTTAAACACATATCCAAAGATGCACCATAAATAAATATAAATTTCACATTATTAAAATATTTCTTTCCTCCACATGACACACAACACCCTTTTCCTAAGATGTATCTCTAAATTAAATTCCACTCTACCCATGATTGAATTATAGTAATGCATCATTAAATACAATATTAATTAGGAAAATCATTTTAATCATTATTAAGTTAATACCATTTTGTTTCCACAGTCCATGATCATTATAATCAAGATTTACACAGTTTTATCCAGAAATCTTGATTATTCATTATTAAGTTGTTAATATGGATGTAAAAGATATGAAACTCACTGCATAGATGATTAGGGTAGACTTTACTTGGATTATAATTCTAGTCCTTTAGATCTAGAGAATTTCCTTCACAAGTTTCTCAAGACTAACACATATGGAATGGAGGTCCTTAGGGCTATAGGTAAACATATAAGTTCATAATTTTTTCTTCATGATGTGTCATGCCTACCATATTCCCAAGCTTATTATTCTATTAGTCATCTTCATACATCTTACTGTAATTTAGGCATGCTGCATGTGTATTCCCTTCATGCTACTTATTATATATCTTCTATAGCCCCTACCTCATCCAATTAATTGTTATAATTAATTCCCATATTCAATTCAATTAAATTACTCCCACCCATATGTGAGTTTGGTCTTCATCAACTATCTCCTTTCTTATTTAAATTCCTTCCCTAATATCTCCTATTTTTAAATCTACTCATATTCCATAATGACCTCTAATATTCACCCTTTCACCATGGCCAATGCTATCATTAAGATAATTAATGAGATAAAATACAAGGTGAATGCCTTACCCTCTATCCATACAAAGGATGTTTCCAATGAAATGAAGCATTATTTTCTATCACATGAGATACTTTCACCCCCATTTTCCATGGGTTTTATGGTTCCTCTCTTTGAAATGTATAATTTTAAAGGGGTTCTAATAACCCATTTAATATAATATTGTATAGTATGCTTATATATTTTTATTATAAAGCTCTTGTAATGATCTTCCTAAGACCCTTAAAATATTACGCACCCAAAATGCTATACTATCTATCCCATGGTTCTATTTTTTAATTCACTAAATTAGTAAATATATTTGTACACCACTTTAATTTTAATAGCATAATTAAGGTCAAAATATCTAACTTAGTGGCATGCAAATAGGGATTGTATTAGAGAGTAGAAAATTATGTTATTAGATTATAATCCTTGTTTGCTAAAATATAATATAAAATTTAGGGTGATGAAATTCAAAAGGTTTTTATTAAGAGACCATTTACTACCATCAAGAAAAGTTTTATTTTAATAGATACACATCTTTCATGGCCATATGTACCTATATATGTAGCATCAAATTGAAGATAATGCACTATTATTTTCATCCCCCTCTTAACCATCATTTCCTTAGTTTCTACTAAATAAATCTTTTGTTAATGGTAGTGATTGCGACATTATTAATTCACTAGGCATATAAGAAATCTTTTTCTATACCATTAATGGATTTTAATCTCATTTGAGTATAAGATAGGATACCTAGGAAGGTTACATTATTGTATGAACCTTTACATATTATCCTTGAAGAAAGACCAAAATTATGCAACTTAAAACAATTTAATAATATCCCACAAAAATAGGAAACCTAAATTTTAAGACTCTAAAATGATCATACTAGATACATATAAATTATAGGCCATATATAACCTATTATTTGTATTAATTTCATAAATTTAATTAAATTCTATTGTTTAATATATTTTACAAGATTGAAAATGGAAAATAAAATAAAAAGGATAATTAAATGGGAAACAAAAAGGATTTAAATAAAAAATAAAATCTCAACAAGTTCTCAAGAGCAAAGATGGGATGCCAAAATAGTACTATAATAACCTATGAGATTTTGATGGTTCAAAAATGGCGAGGATGCTTGCGAGAGGCAGGAAAGGACACGGGAGTGGGGTTTTGAAGTTTGAGATCAATGTTGGGGCCGATGGAGAGGGTGATGATGAGGATGTTGAAGTAGATGGAGGCGCTGAACCGACTAAGCACTTTTTCCCTGGGCTGCTTCTGTCTTTTGCTCTATGGGGTTTCACTGCTTGTGCCCTATTTGAGTTGGCTATTTTGGCTCCCTCTCGGGAGTGTTGTTCGGGTCTTGGAGGTGCGCTTCTCCTTGGTTGGGAATTCTTTCAAGCATGTTCAAATGCTGTGGTGAAGGGCTTCTAGAGGAGAGATGTGTGGCTAGGCTTTGTTGTGATATTTTTTTATATCTCTCTTCCTTCCATTTGCCCTTGTACCTTATGGTCTATGTGCTTTTTTTTTTTTCTTGTTGCAACTTATGTGCTTAATTTTATATTTCCTTTTGGTGGTTGTTGTTCTATGGAGTTTCATCATTATGATGTCTCTTTGTGTGGGGTTTGGTGGGCTCCTTTGTGGGCTCTGTTCATTTTGTTGCTTTTGGGTCTAGTTTGGGCTCTCTTTTTTGGTGGGCTTGAATCAAGTGGTGCTTTTATTCCCTGTTGTTGGGGCTATCAATTTTGATACATTGGATGTGGTTGGTAGCCTCTCATTTGTGGCTTGGTCCCCTTGGTTTGTGAATTTTTCCTTGCTGAAGGGGTTTGTTTATGCTTCTTGGGTTCTTGGTTATGAATCAATCATGTTTAAGGAAGAGTATGCTATTGTTTTCCCAGCTATGAAGTTGTTGTTGTGTGACCTTTGGATTGTGATCCTCCCTAAGAAGGTGAAGCTTACTCTTATGAAGGGAGTATATTATTTTTTAAAGGCTGATCCATTCTACTGGCTAAGGCTCTTGCTGTTATGGACTTTATTCATATTAGTTTTGGCCTTGTTCTTTTAGCTGGGTAGTTCTCAAGCTTTAATCCTAGATCCTAGATGTTGAAGGTTGGTTCATGGTATGTTTTTCCTTCTCTCTTGGTGGGGAAGGTTTCTTGCTAGTGGCAGTATTGTTTTCTTCATGTCATTGTTTATTGGTTGATGGTTGGGTTACTTTTCATGATTTTTTTGAAAACCTAGATGAATTTATATCTAAAATTTTTTAAGGTAGATTTGTGGATGTCATTTGGGATTCTTGTCTTGGTCTACAGTTTGTTTCTAGTGCATATTTTACCAAAGGATGCTATGGTCGCTTGTTTGGTTGTTGTGTTGGCTTTCCCCTCGGATCCTATGGAGGTGGATTTCTCTCCTTTTGAGGTGGAGATGGGAGGTGAAGGTTTCTAGTTTCCTTAGTTGTTGTTCCTATTGAGGTGGACGGTTCTCCTATGGAGGTGGAGGTTAAGGGTGCTAGAAATTTCAGGCTATGGTGGATTGGTTGGTCGTGACATATTCCCCAGTAGAGGGGAGCTCTCTCCTTTAGAGGTGGAGATGGAGTTGGTTTCCTGTTACTGGGTGAGATTGTTCTATAGAGAATTTGATTTCTTGTAGTTCTCTATTGTTTATGCCAAAGCCCCTATTGAGGTGGGGTGTTTGGACTCATTGGTTTTATTAAGAAACAAGGTCCTGTTGGTGGTTTACATCATTTTTTTCTTTGTTTTTCTAGGCTCATATTTGAATGTTTTGAGTGGTTGGTTTGCTGACGCCTGGTTGATTCAAGAAATGCTCAAGTTTATTTAAGGGTTTTAGGTCTTTGTCAAACCCTGTTTGTAATAGGGTTTAAGGCCCCTTCAAAACATGTTTAGTGCAGCTCGTTTAGTCTTACCATTCTCTTTATGGATGATGTTGATGTACTAGGTTTTGAGGCCCCATCATAACCTGTTTTACCCATAATAAAAAAATAAGTTTCAATAGTGTGATGCTAGACTTCTTCATTAATTAAAATTAAGAAAAGCGTGTTTTTGTTATTTCCACCTTTGATATACATGTAGCATCAAGTGGAAGTGGTAAAGAACCTATTGGTGTAGGTTGTTTGGAAGGGAGAAGAATTTTTAGTGTCTTGAATTATAAAATTTGTTTAGAGAATTTGGTCATGTGGACCTTGGATTTTGAGAGATGGGCAAAGGGAAAAAATCATCTAAATACCAAGCTATAGAAATAAAATTTGTTTGGAGAATTTGGTTATGTGAACCTTGGATTTTGAGAGATGGTCAAAGGGAAAAAATTATCTAAATACCAAGCTATAGAGATAGTGGAACGAGTATACTAAGATAATTGATCTATAAACTTTAGTTTGAAATCTAAAAATCGATTATAATGTTTACTTCTCCTACCTTTTTTCAAATAAAAATCTTAGATTATTAAGAGCAGGAATTAATGTGCTTCAAACATAGAAAAACATGAAACAAAACACAACACACTAATTTTATGCAAGGAAAATATTGTTTGTGGAGGAAAAATTAGTTTTGGTAGTGACAATGTGCCTTGCTAGCCTCTTATTATTTTGCAAAGAGATAATTAAAGCAAGTGGGAAATATTACCTTCTACTTGTGCTTATTGCTCATATATGAATAAAACTAAATAATTCCCAACTTCTCATTTAAAGTTTTTACAATGTGTGATTGAGTTTTCCCAAGTCATGGGTATAGATCAACAATCACTAGATACTAAAATAATACCTATATACAATTCAAATTTTAAGTTTTATTATCATTGTATGCACGCTCGTACTTCCAACCATTGAGGCCACATAATCATTTTTATACTACCCATGCTAGAGGCAACCTACCTTTTTTTGATTGCATCTCCAACTCATAAATGCTTATCAATCATTCTCTATAGACATACATGCTCTTATCATCATATATTCATATTATATCTCTTAGGTTACATGATTATATGCTCACATGCTTATAAATTCAAAAGTTATTAGCTTAAGCTACATGAGTTTCTCTTTCCTTCAATTCCTTGTACCTTTTTCTGGACAATCAATTAAAGAGGGTGGTTTGCAAGGCACCTATATAGTCATTAATATTCCAATCTTGTTCTGTAATTTCGCTAAAGCTTCTCTTTGAATGTCTTCCCTCTATTTTGTAAGTCTTCATGGAGAGCAGTGTTTTAAAGGACATATGGACATGATCTTATTTTGCAAGGTTAATTGTAACTTTGCATGGACTCCATGGACATGTATCCTTTGAGTGTGAATATTTAGTTTACTTAACATGTTTGTTGGTACTACGCTATTTTAGATGCATGATTATTTAGGATTTGCACACATATAAAAGTAGGTACAAAATGCAATGGTGAAATTCGTATTCCCATTAATTTTTGTGCCCATTTCGAGAAAAAAATCTTGATACTTGTACATGATGATAAATGGTGTTTTTTTTGGCAAAGTTGTGCAATATTATGCAAAGGTGGTGAAAATAATAGAATCTCCTTGGAAATTAAGGCAAGGACAAGAATCATGAACCTATACCAAATGCATTAATATGTCCTCTAAAAAAATACAAATCATGCATGCAAGCAAATAAACTTATTAGATTGAGAGTTTATATTCTTTGAAATAGAAAATAAGAATATTTTACTAGCACTTGTACCTAAAGGAGGTTCAAGAATTACGTCGATAATATATATGCTAAAATATTAGAGAATGTGTCAAACAATTTTAAACAATTAATAATAAGCGTTAGCCCGTATAGGTAGCAAAGTTGGCTTGGGCAGTGGGTTTGCTCCCCATTGGTCTCAGGTTCGACTCCGCTCCCGAGTTTAAGAGGTGGGACTTCTTGTAGGCGGTGGATCCCACCCATAGGGGACTAGTCTTGCCCCAAGGACCCAAGATACAGGCTATTGGGCTGGGTCGTGGGGAGATCCCTGTTGTAAACAAGATAAAATAAAATAATAAGTGTTAAATAATGGAATGAAATAAACTTAGATAAATCTAGATTTTTTCCTTAAAAAAATTAAATATTATTTGATTTTGAATATTTGCATGTAGATTTAAAACATAAAGAAATACAAATGAAAAAGAAAAGTTGCCATCAAATTGGCAAAAAACACTCCATATTGAAATAGAATGTTCCCATCCAATTGAAAAATAAATATTTATCTAGCTTTTACATGATAAGTGAGATTTTGGAGGCTTTCATCGGATATTTTAGAAGATTTTACTACTGATTTACCAGTAACTAAAACATGTTTTCCAACAACTCAATAGTTATTTACAAACCAGAATCAAATCTTACACTATATGTAACCTATCTACTAAAAATCTTCATCAATTAACATAATTTTTAATTATACTGTTAAACATTCTTATTATTCAATATCAATATATCAAAATATCAAATATTAACTATTTATATTTATTCTAAGTTAATCAAATATCAACTATTTTAGATTAAGATTTCTAATCAAATTGCCATATTCACGATCTTTCTCAGGTGAAAAAACAGTATAAATTGGAAACGAAAAAAAATTAGCATTTCGAAGACAAGCATTACAACGCACAGGTTTCGAACTTGGGTCACGTAACGTTGGCGCCTGCAATGCTAGTGAAGAGGGGTGGCAGCAACGCGGGTTCGAGTCCCTGCCTGGTCACCAGAGCCTCAAGGATTTGATGAAGCTTTACTCCTCTGCTCATTGCTACCTCCCTTCTTCACTAACATGGCAGCCCCAGTTTTCACCAAATCACCATAATGCTCCTCTTCAAAATGCACAAATTTTAAGCATTCAAGCATAAAAAAGTGACAAAATATAAAATATATATGATAAAATTTATGCTGTAAAAAAAATCACGTTCACTCTTGTATTCATCTTTCAAAGGGTTATATCAATACGACTTTTCCTTCTAAATTCGTATATCACTTTATTATTACTGATGCAATCTGTAAAACTTCGTTTTCTTTCAACTCAAATGACTAATATATAGGCATGACGAAAACTATAAATCATGGATGGTTTCTAAACTCGTGTGTTGGAAACCACTAGCTAATTTAGGCATTATTATCTATGTATAAATTATAACATCCAAATTAAGAGGAGTTAAATTAGAAACTTCCTTTCTCAACTAAAGCTGTCTGCTTGTGATCTTACCTCCCTTTTTGGTGATCTTCCTTAATCTTTTTCAAATCCACACTTTAACCTATCTCATCATGCTCTTTATATTTCAACAACTCTTATATATTTTAAAGTTATCATAGTTTCATTTAACAACTCCCATGACAACTAAGATATACTTACAAATTGTCAAATTACAAACTACAACTGACAAATAATGTCACTTCAAGTGGGTGTAAATAATTAAATAAAGACTTCCATTATTAGAATATTGCAAGGTGTATGACGCCCATCCCAATATTCTCCCACTTGATATATATATACCTTGCAAGAGACAAAAAAACTAAAAGAATAAATCAAACTCTAGAAGAGGTAAGTCCCATGGCCTCTTTGCATCAATTGAACTTCTCTCTACTCATTGGCTTAGAGAGGGAATCTGCAATATTTATTTATAACATGACTTTTCCACCCTTAACCATTTCTTCAACAAAGTGATACTAAACATGTCAATATGCTTTCTATGAACATGATACATTGATTTTTTAGCAAATCTATAGAACCCTAACTATCGATTTGAATCCAATTCTATTCCAACTATACTCAAATTCTACCTATGAACAAATTCTTCTATGGCCACATTGCTTCTTTACAAGGATGTCTTTTATCGTGGACAATGTGATCATAAACTACTATCTTCTCATCCAACTAATTCCACCTCCAAAAAAGTAAAAACATAGCCACTTTTAGATAGACTACAATCTAGATCACTAATCTAATCAAAATCAATAATTTTTCCCATATCATTAGTTCCATGATAACACATGCAATAGTACAATTTCTTTTGTACATATCTGAAAACCCTTTTCATATAGAAGTCCAATGTTTACCAATATTTGTCATAAATCTACTAAGAAATCTCACTACTTACAAACCATAGCATACATGAGACTTCCTACATCTCTAACACATGAAATTTTATACATTTCTTCATCATTTATTTTAGGACATTGTTCTAGAGATGTCCTAATACCAATTGGAAAGTGAATGCCAATTAGTTTACAATCATACATGAAAAATTACTACAAAATAGTCTCAACGTACTCTTTTGATTTAAACATCATGGAAGTATGAGCTTTCAATGCAAAGCTAGTACATAGAAAAAAAAGTATTTAAACATGTCAACATATATATGCCTAGGAACTTTTAATGGCAAGTTAATGGATATAATAAGAGTTTATGATACAAATGAATACAAGTTTTAAAGAGAGGCTTTGAAGTGTTGACAAAGAAACTAAATAAAAAATTAGGGCCATAAACTTAAAGAGAACCCTTTGGAAATAAAGTTTCACATGTCAAAATGAGTCTAGACCAAGGCTAACAAGAGATGCCAAATTTTATAAACGTGAACAAAGAAAATATAAATCATAGTCAAAGAGTGAATTCAAGTCTGCAAGCAAAACATTAATAGATTAAAACAATAATTTCACCAAGTTTTATTACCGAACATGAAAGAAGGGTTAGCTCTCATATAAAATCTTTCCATAAGATTAATGAATCATGAGAATTTCCTCGAATATCTAAATAAAAAGTTGTATTATCATCTCAAAATGCATAAGCACCTCGTGATCATGCCTTCAAGACTAAAATTCACTGACTTCAAACAAAGGTTCCCCAATTTTGAAAAAAAAATGAATGTATTATGGATGGCACAACAAGGTCCAAGGGTGGGTTTTAATATTCACAACTTTTAGTCTTCAAAGTATACATTTTAGGGTTTGGATTTTGAGGTTTATGGCTTATGATTTAGGGCTTATAGTTTTTTTATGTTTATAAAGTTGGGGATTTTGAGTTTAAATTTTATGATTTAATATTTTGGATTAAGAGTATAAGTTACAATTTAGGGTTCAAAAGTTTTTAGATTTTGTTGTCTATGGTATGTTGTTCAAGGTATATATTTTAGGATTTAGGTTGATTTTGTGAATTTATGGTAATAATTTATAGTCCCTATAGTTTAGTATTTCGGGTATATGGTCTATAGTTTATATTTTAGAGTGTAGGGTTTAGGGAACTTAGTGTATATGATCAAAGGTATATAGCTGAAGCATGAGTTTATGATTTAGAATGTGGGGTTTAGATTTTATCAAGTCTATGGTATATGGTTTACCTGGCTATATTTAGGGTTTATAGTTTAATTTATTTGTAATTTAGGGTGTACAATTTAAGGTTTACAACTACACTTATTGGTAGAGTTTAGAGTTCATAGTTAAGTTGAGGATTTATGGTTAATATGTTTTGGGTTTAGGATTAATAATACAGGCCTTAGGATTTGAGGTTGTAATATTTATAGATTAAGGCTTATTTTAATAACTAAATCAAATATTATGTTTTGTTGTTCATTATTATTATTATTATTATTATTATTATTCTTGTATTTATTGACATTAAAACTATATTCTTTGATTGAATGCAAATAGTGGAGGGGAGGACCAATCTAAGTCCATATAACTAGAGAAGAGGCCCAAATTAATGTGAATAATAGAGAAGAGGCCCATCCTCAAATAACAATTGAAGAGGATTCCCAAGTTCCTCAAATTGATATTAGAGAGGATACCTAACTATAATTTAATAGTAGAGAGGAGAGTATTGAATGAACAAGACAACTGAGAGTGGGGGTGAATCAATTATATCTTAAAACATAAAAACCCTCATTAACATTTAGATCCACACAAATTCATTAAACCCATAATCTGTTATGATGAATTAGCATGAAAAGAAAATAACAAAAACTTAAACAACTCAACACCATGCACAAGAGAACACCGGATTTATGTGGAAAACCCAAGAAGGGAAAAACCATAGTGAGGATTAGATTAGAATATAAGTAATTGCAAAATCGGTACAAAGGCTCACTACCAAAATAGGACACACTATTCAAAAAGGCTCATAACCAATACTTACTATCAAAATGAAAAGAAGATAGAGGAGAAATGTTACATAGAGAACATGATCTCAATGCAACAAAGATTCCACCTCAATAGCTCCAACACCTTCACAATTTGTTTAAATGATTGTAGACACCTTCTTCTCACTACATCTAGTAATCCAACACTTGAAATTTTGCACTGCTTTGCTCAATTTTGCATCACTCACATCACATACTTCACACATTCATCTATCGTGCATCTATCTTAACCTCCTTGAAAAATTCAACTCATACTTATACCATCCTCAACCTTGAAACCCTTTCCAAAGTTGGAAATCCACCTCAAAAATACAAATTTAAATTAGGTTGGTGCCAAAACATTCCCGTGATGGATAGGAATGAGGGTAGACCACACAAATCCTTAGCTAGGACCCAAATTTGTCCTAACACACCTCAACACGCTTCCACAAACTTCAAAGATGCTTCACATGTAGTGTAAACACCAGGTTGGCCATTACCCATGCAAACACCATTAAAATTTTAAGTACATGCTTCCTTTGATCAATCCATAACTTTCATCTACAACAAATTTCACCTAAACACAATCCAAAAACATCCTGAAAACTAACAAAATCCATTGCAACAAATTTCACCTAAAGAATGTACAAACCTAGTACATCTAGACAACATTACCATACATTGTAACTCAAAAGGCCATATTTTGAAACACCAAACCACAAATCCTCTTGACACATGCAAGAGACCAACACCATCAACTTTCACTGAGAATTGCAAGTCTTGAAACACAATTGCAGAGAAACGTGGAGCAAAGACATTTCTCCCAAACACCTTTGTAATGCACAGCTCACACACTAGTGAACATAACTTCTTTTGTATAATGATCCATCACCACAAAGTTTGAATAGAGAATCTTTGAACACTTGTAACCAACATATCCAAACCACAAAAACAAATATTCAACCTAGAAGAAATGTAGAGCAAAACCAAAACATAATACTGCAACAATCTTTCTCAACCACTACACAATTGACACCAATGACAACACAAGCTTGTTGACATAAGTGACAACACCTTCATACTTGCAACAATCTCCCCCTTTGTCATTGATGACAAAACAAGATGTTAAAAACCATTAAAGACAACTCTCCTTTCTTTCTTTTATCGATTAGACAACTAACACAATATTTGTCTCTCCCCCTTTCAACTTATTTATTTTCACATGCTTTACTCTCCCTTTGACAATAATGATTAGAAAACATACACAACTTTCTCCCCCTGATACCTTACACTTTTTTCGTGCACGATTCTCTCCCCCCCTTTGACATCAATGAAAAAGGATAAAATATTTGCATTAGTCTCCCCCTTTGACATTGAACCAAGATACTTTCAATTGCTACCACTCCTTTGAATACTCTTATCCATTACTACTATGAATACTCACCATCCTGTACCAAATCAACAAACTCTACATAATGAAAACACTCACTCCATACTGCAACAATGCCACTCCCTACTCTCCTTGAGAGGTAGCCACAAACATTAGTCTAGAATAAAGGATAGAACATTAGATCCATTGGACTAATGCATCTCCTTATGCATCTAGTTCAAAGAAGGAGGGGAAATGACCCCCAAATTCTTGCAGAGATACTCAAAAGTATCCTTAGGAAGAGCCTTAGTGAATATGTCAGCAATTTTATCCTTTGTAGGTACATATTCAAGCTTCACTTTAGTCTCCACAACCTTCTCGCTTAGAAAGTGATATCTAATTGAAATTTTTTTTGTCCTTGAATGCATCATTGGGTTCTTTGAAATATTTATTACATTTTTATTTTCACAAAAGATAGAAATAGGCTCATCATACACCACTTTGATATCCTTTAATGTTTGCCTCATCCAAAACACTTGTGTGTAGCAAGATGCTAAGTTATTGCAATATAGTCAGCCTCTGCAGTAGATAAAGAAACTAAATCTTGGTTTTTAGCCATGATACCAATCTACATCCAAGAAAGAATGCACCACTACTTGTACTAGCCCAATCTACATCTGTGTAAGCACTTAATGTGAAATTAGTATCTTTTGGATCATACCATAAGCCATGATTTGGAGTGCCCTTTAGGTATCTGAATATCCTCTTCAATTGCTTGAACTTTGTTAAGTATGCAAACAACATTATGAATTGTTTCTCTCTAGTATACTTCCGGTAGATTAGCTTATTTCATCATAGTCCTTGTAGCTTCTTGAATAGTCATGTTTTTCCTTTCAACCACTCCATTTTACTGAGGAGTCCCAAGGACAGAGAAATTCCTCTTTATGCCACAATTCTTACAAAACATGTTAAATTCATTGGAGTTGAATTCTCTAGCTCTGTCATATCTCAAACATTTGATCTTCAAATCCATTTCATTCTCAACCATAACTTTAAATGCTTTGAATCCATCTAGGGCTTCAAATTTTTCTCTAAGAAAAGTAAACCCATGTCATTCTAGAATAATCATCAATCAAAATCATGAAGTACCTGTCACCTTGAAGACTTAGCACTTGTGTAGGACCATAAAGGTTTGTATGCACCAATTCCAACAATTTGGTAGAAGATTGTTCTTTACCCTTGAAACTTCTTCTTGTATGCTTTCCAATTTGACACTCCTTGCATACAACATTCATAGGCTTTGTAATCCTTAGAAAATATCTCACTACTTGAACTGAATTGATTCTAACCAAGTTATCAAAATTGATGTGACACATCCTCATGTGCCATAACCGGATTTCATTAATATGAGTCATAAAACAATGACCATCAACACCCTTGAGATGAAAAACATTTCCATCTATCCTCTTTCCAGCAACAATCACAGTTTCAGACCCTTTTTTGGTCTCACATCCATCATCTTGAAACACAATATTATATCATTTGTTGCACATTTGTCCAACACTAAAAATATTATGCCTTAAACCCTTGACATAGTAAACATCATTAGTATTATGCTTGCCATCAAAATTAATTGAAGCTATTCCAAAAATCTTAGCACCTAAATCATCTCCAAATTTAACAAGTCCATCATATTTTTCAAGTTTAACAAAATTACTCTTGTCTTCAGTCATATGATTTGATCAGCCACTATTGATGATCTAATAGTTCTTATCCTGTCTAACATGAAAGGAGATACCAAAGTATCTTCATCCTTAACCTTTGTCCCTTTTGTCTTTGGAGCACTTTCCTTCACACATCTTTTAGAGTTAGTAGAAAAATATTCATCTTTTAAAGCCAAGAACAAGCATTCATTATCATCACAGTCTCCATAATTAGATTCATTGTCAAAAATACCACCATCTTCCCTAACATAATAGCTTTTCTTGATTATCTTACCTTTTTTTTCCTTATTCTTATTGTTCACACTTCTATTTGGACATCTTGAATCATAGTGGCCTATTTGTCCACAACTGAAACATTTGAAAGGTAATTTACCTTTGTACTTGCCAATGCCTTTCTTCATTCTTTTTACAAAGTTAGCTTCCACATCATTAAGATCATCTCCATCTGAATCTTCAATCTTTTCTAATTTTCCAACCTTGAAAGTAATCTCCACTTTTGCACCATTATTCAAACCAAATATTCTCATTTCAAATGTAGTTAGTGCTAAACAACTAATCTCTAATGTAAGTATTAAAATTTGCAACTTCCTCAATAGCATAAACTTTTTGACCATATGAATCAAGAAGAGTTTTGAGAAATTTATTTACCACTTTAGGCCCTTTGAATTTCGCACCAAGACCTCTCATTACACTAACAAGTTCATCAACCCTCTGCATGTAACTTGTAACTGTTTCATCTTCAGATATTCACAAGTTCTCAAATTGTGTCTTTAGATTTTGCATCTTAGTTTGTTTAACCTTATCATCTCCTTCATAAATACTTTCTATCGTATCCTAGATTTCTTTAGTAGTTTTCAAATCCCTAACTTTCAAGTTAATTCATAATTTGCAAGACTACTAAAAAGAACAAACTTTGCTTTACCATTTTTTTCGAATTCATAGGCCTTGATCTCATAACTTGTGCGTGGTCCATTTGTAGTTATAGTGTAATTAGTCTTCACTACTTGCAAAAAATCACATCCAAGGTAAACCAGATAACCTTCCATCTTAACCTTCCGAAATGCATAGTTTGTGCCATCAAACATAGGGATCTCCTTGTTCGCCATCCTAAATCTACCTCAAGATGTTAATATTTTCTCCAAGGAACCTCTCTCTAATACCAATTTTTGAATGAACAAGACAATTAAGATGGGGGGTGAATCGTTTGTATCTTAAAACATCAAAACCCTCATTAACATTCAGATCCACACACATTCTCTAAACCCTTAATATGTTATGATGAATTAGTATGAAAAGAAAATAATAGAAACTAAATAGCTCAACACCATGCACAAGAGAACACTAGATTTACATGGAAAACCCAAGAAGGGAAAAACTACAGTGAGGATTATCTCACAATATAAATAATTACAAAACCGAAACAAAGGCTCACTACCAAAATAGGACACATTGTACAAAAAGGCTCATAGCTAGAATGAAAACAAGATAGAGAAGAAATGGCACACAGAGAACATGATCTCAATACAACAAAGATTCCACCACAATAACTTCAACACCTTCGTAGTCTATTTAAATGATTGTAGACACTTTCTTCTCACTACATTTGGTAATCCAACACTTGAAAGTTTGCAATGCTCTACTCAATTTCGCATCATTTGCATCACATACTTTTCACATTCATCTATCTTGCATCTATCTTAACCTCCTTCAACAATTCAACTCATACTTATACTATCCTCAACCTCGAAACCATTTCCAAGGTTGACAATGCACCTCAAATGTGCAAATTCAAATTAGGTCAATGCCAAAACATTCCTACAATGGATAGGAATGAAGGAGGACCACAAAAATCCTTAGCTAGGACCCAAATATGTCCTAACACACCTCAACACAATTCCATAAACTTTGAAGATACTTCGCATGTAGTGTAAAGACCAAGTCGACCGTTACCCATGCAAACACCATTAAAATTTTAAGTACACACTTCCTTTGATCAATCCATAACTTCCAAAAAACAAACTTCACCTAAACATGATCCAAAAACATCCTGAAAACTAACAAACACCTTCGCAATAAATTTTACTTGAAGAATGTACAAACCTAGTACATCCAGATAAGATTGCCACACACTGTAACTCGGAAGACCATCTTTCAGAACACCAAACCACAAATCTTCTCAACACAAATAAGAGACCAACACCATCAACTCTCACTTAGAATCGCAAGTCCTAAAAAACAATTGCGGAGAAACGCGGAGCAAAGACATTTCTCCCAAACACCTCTATAATGCATAGTTCACACACTAGTGGACATAACTTCTTTTGTACAACAATCCATCACCACAAATTCTGAATATAACATATTTGAACACTTGTAACCAATATATCCAAAACACACAAGCAGATCTTCAACCTAGAAGAAATGCAGAGAAAACCAAAACACAATACTGCAACAATCTCTCTCAACCACTACATAGTTGACACCAATGACAACACCTTCTTACTTGCAACAAGATGCATGTTCCAAAATTTGATATTGAAGAGGACGTCCAAGTTTTTCAAGTTGATATTGAAGAGGAGGGCCAAGGTGATATGGACATTGTTTAAGAGGGTGAATAATATCTTCTCTCTAATGATTTAGATGTTAACCTAGTTGGAGAGGTTAGGAAAATATTAAATACAAAGAATAAAGTAGGTAATCTAAGTGAGATTGGAATTAAAAAATAATATCATAAGAATAACAACAAAAAGATGTATAAGAGGTCAAGCAATAGAAAGAAAATACATTTGATGAATTTTTTAGTAGATATCATAACCGATTAAGACCAATTATTAGCATTTCTCTTGGCTCATGATGAAATAAAGGACCTCTTATAATTGATGGGTGTTAATTTCACCAGCACAAGTACAAAATATGTAGATAAAGATGTAGGAAATGTGAAAAGAGGTTTGTCTTTAGTTGTTAAAAGATTCCACTATATTGATAAAATCATTTCAAGGAGAGTAATGTTACGACTTTGATAATAAGTCCAAAAATATCCATACATTTTCAAATTAGTTCACTTTCAATTTTTTTGGTGTGAGTATGAATATTATAATTAGATATGTAAAAAGAGGAAAATTTTGGATGATGATAGTATAAAAGTTCATTGGGAGTTAATGTCAAAGCTCCTCAATCTCACAAGATTGAGAAACATGTAAGGAGGTTGATTTTTTATTACTAAAATGAGCATACTCACTATTCATCAAATGTTGGGTGATCCCACAATACTAGTTTACAATATTTGGCCAAATTGGACATTGAACTAATTTTTTTTAACTAATCTTCACTTTCAAGCACCTATAGTGGCTAAACTATGAGGAATTTGAAGATGATGAAAACTAGTGAGTTGTGACATTTTCTCTGTAGATTCTAAATATACTTTTTTCAAAAAATTTGGAATCAGATTGCACTTCTTTTTCCATCTCATTCAAAAACTAGTTTTTAACAGTAAACACCATTTTTAAAGAGTGGCGTTACTGGCTAAAACAACTTTTTTTCTATAAAGGATAAAATTATAATTTTTTCAAATTTAGATTCATAGCTATGATATCTAGTGCATGGAATTGGTTTCATAGCATTTCATTGAATATTTTTTCTTAATTAAGTTTCAATGTCAAACCAGTTACAATTTAGACATGATTTACTAGCTAAAACATAACTTTTTTGTATGTATCGAAATTCATTTTTTTGTTGGATCAAGGACATCAATATCTAGTGCACTAATATTTTTCAAATTTTTTTTGATAATCTGCTATTTTACCACATGTGCAAAACAAAGACCTTGAATTTCAATGAAAAACCTACATTCACAAGAAATAAAAAATAAATAATAATCAAATTAAATTTATTTTAAATTATACTTTTTGGGAAGCTTCTAATAAGGACTACATATTTACAAAAAATAAATTTTAAATGAATTCATTTGATCCCCCAAAAGGTGAATCAAAAGTTATTTTTTATTAGCATTTTGATAGGTGTAAAGGAGACTCCATTATAGGTATGGTTTAAAACTAGCAGGGTTCTATCCAAGGGGGTTTGATCAAACCCTCTTCAATTGGAATCCTTTAAATGGAACTTTCTAAGGATTAAATCATTATATTTTCTAAAAATATGTGATTTCAACAAAAATCAGGATCTCCTAGAAAGTGTAAACCACTATTGTGGGATCACCTTGTTAGAAATGTTCTTAATCTTAGGATTGAGAATAATGAGTATGCAAAACATCCAGAACTTTGGATATAACACAACATGATATGTATGTAAAATTTTGTGTTGGTAATCCTTATGTGAAGATTGGCAAACAAACATTTTAAATTTAATGGCCTCAACATGTAAATCCAAATAAAGTCATTGAAAATTCTTATTGTTATCACCACATTAAACTCGATCTTTATTATCTAGTGTTCCATAAGCTTAGAAAATAAATCAACAAATGTATCTACTAAATAATTCATTGAAATCATATTCTCCATTATCTATGATGAAGTTGAGGATGATGTGGATGGTCCAATCAAATGCATAAAATTATATTATAAAACGTGCAAAGTTGGAAAATTTTCCATTAGAGATGAAGACACTTACATGATTGGGATAGTTAATTGCAAGAGATACAAGTACATAAGTATGAAAATAAATTTGGGAAGGGAACCACAAAACTAGATTATGTAGAAGAGGAACAACTAATTGGAAAATATATGGAATTTTTTTTAAAAATTGATAGTCCTACATAGGCAACATAATAATTTTAAAAATTGGCAAGAAAATTAGTTTTAAGACATTAGAGGATATATTTCTTCCTAGAATAATATTTTTAGTGGTTGACTTTAAAGAGAATTAGTTATTTTCCCATCAAAAGGATATTCAAATGTGTCTTCTTTCTACTAATTTAGATGTTAACCTTATTGGAGAGGTTAGGAAAATATTAAATACAAAGAATAAAGTAGATAATCTAAGAGATTGGCATTGAAAAATAATATCCTAAGAATAACAACAAAAATATGTATAAGAGGTCAAGTAATAGAAAGAAGATATATTTGATGAATTTTTAGTAGAGCTAATGTAACTGATTAAGACCAATTATTAGAATTTCTCTTGGCTCATGATGGGAGTTAATTTCATGAGCATGAGTAGAAAATATCTAGATAAAGATGTCATAGAAAATGTGAAAAGAGGTTTGTCTTTAGTTAAAAGATCCCACTATATTGATAAAATAATTCAAGGAGAGTGATGTTGAATTTGATAAGTCCAAAAATACCCATAAATTTTCAGATTACTTCACTTTTAAAAGTATTTGGTGAGTAGGAAGACCATAATGAGATATGTAAAAAGAGGAAATTTTTGGATGATGTTAGTGTAGATAGTGTAGGCGACCTCCAATAATGACCATACTATCTTCAAAAATCCTTTGCATGACCATGTGACGGGGAAAGCCTTCAGTTCAGGTACCAAGACCAATGACTGAGCTAATTACACCCATGTTACCCATGAATATACCATAAATAATATATGAGCCTTAGATGACATCACCACAATTACAATGAAGAACCAATCAGAGTGTGCAGTTACAACTCAAAGAACCAAGGTTACCCTACAAGGAGCTCCTACTAAATAATAGTTGAAAACCCAATACAATATTTTAGACCATTTGGGGAAGACACACACACAAATCTCTATCCTCGAGCTGCTTCATATATCTCTCGAACAAAAAGCCATTTTGGATAAATCCTTACAAGAAAATTTTGTACCCACAAACCTTAATGTCAATTAGTTCCAGGCTATGGTGGGATACTTAGGTAACACCCACCATGTCACCTTCTTTGACCATGAATTCCCATCACAAAAACCTAACCATAATGATCCTCTACACCTTGAATTCTTTGTCAACAAACATAAAATCAGATGAGTCCTAGTAGATAGTGGGGCAGGATTAAATATTTGCACCCTAAAATTGGTCATGACATTAGGATTTTATGAGGCTTGTGTGGATACATCAAAGAAGATCATTATAAAAGTTTATGACGATGCAAAACACTCTTCTAAGGGTGTCATTTCATTGCCTTTCAGAGTTGGACCTGCCATATTACATACAACATTCTAAGTGTTGGATCTGGATCTTCCCTACAATATCCTCCTTGGTCGACCATGGATTGATGCCATGAAGGTCATCCCCTCCACATACCGCCAATGCTTGAAATTTCCCCACAATGGTACTGAAATCACAATAGCATGTGATCCCAATCCCTTTCAATATTGTAGCAAATTGAGAGGGGCACCCAAACAACAAGTGCCCATTAATTAGGAAAGCTCATCATCCACTTCATCCCATTACATTGATCCTTCCACTTTGACTAAAGCATCCACATCCACCATCCCATCTTCTGACTCCAAGATTCAGATCCAAGATAAAGGGCGTGGAGAATACCACATGAAAACATCTTATTGTATCAGCAAGCTACCAACATCTCCATAATCCTATGGAAATACTTCTATCAAAAAGGATCCCAAAGTCATTATCTAAACATCTCCCACCACGACCTTCACCAAATGGGTAGAATTGAGTAAAGAAGCTATTGACAAAGAGGATATTTCCACATGGACATACAAAGAGGAAGAAGACATTGAACCTAAATGGATCCCAACTGAGCAATATGTAAAAGGCTTCAAGATTATGAGACATAAGGGTTATGATGAACATAGTGGACTTGGTTTACATAAGAATGGAATGACAAAACCCTTAATGCCTCCCAAGTGGCCAAAGAGGGTTAGGGTACGAACCACTAAAAGTGATCACTCCCAGTAATAAGGTGCTTTTGAGTGAGGATGTTAGTACTTCAAAGGACATTGATACATCTAAGGACTACCATGTCACAACTAACTCCAATGAATGGGAGTGAGACTCTTGGACATCCAATGACTATGACCTGGCTAAGACCTTCAAAGAGCTTGAATTAACCAATTCCCCAACCAAATGTAAATCTTGGATCAATTCCTTTTGGGATCCCAATCATACCTCTATTTTCACCCTAATCACATATTCATTGAACCTTAATGATACCAATGATGGCATGCCTCTATTATACCCACAATTGATAGATTGGGACCAACAAGGACCACCCAACTTGGACATGTTTGAAAACGATGAAGCAATAGTCAAGTTCATGGGACCATGTGAAGGCATACCCAATGGGGATCATAAAGCAGGTTTTACCATAGATCTTGACAATGCGACCTACTTTGGGGAGTCTATCCCACCCTCTAGTCATAAAAGTTAAAACAATAAGCCAAAAAAAGAAAGATCTTTAGGTGAAAATTGAAAGGCATCTCTAGACTAGGAAAAAGTAAAAAGAAAGGATGTATCCAAGGGTGAAAGCCTCTCCAAGGTGCCCAAGGATGGAGGGTTGGACGTACTCGCTATAAGTCAAGAGAAATTAACCTTGTTGGTAGAGAAATCCATGGAGGTCAACAATAGTACTAATGAAAATCCTAGAATCATCCATTTTGTAGCATCTTTGATAGAGATAGAGAAACCAGAGTTTTGTGCCTTCTTCATAGAAAGACAAATTAACTTTGCTTGGTCTTATGCTGACATACCCAGATTGGATCCTGATTTGGTGTCACTTCATTTACCATTGTTCCTTGATGCCAAACTAGTCAAACAAAAGTTAAGGAAAATGCATCCTCAGATTGCACTACTGGTAAAAGTGGAGCTAAAGAAATTATTAGACATTGGTTTCATTGGACCCATTGACTATGTGGAATGGGTTTCCAATCTAGTTCCTGTGAAAAAACTAACATGCAAAATTAAAATTTGTACCAATTTTAGAGATCTAAATAAAGCATGTCCTAAAGACGACTTTCCATTGCCCAATATCAACATCATATGGATTTGATAGTAAGGTATGTGATGCTATCCCTCATGGATGGTTTCTTCAAATATAATCAAATTAGGATCACTTCTGAAGATCAACATAAGATAGCCTTTACTTGTTTGTGGGGAACATATAATTGGAATGTTATGCCATTTGGTTTGAAAAATGTCAGAGCCACATATCAGTGAGCTATGAATACAATATTTCATGACCTCATGCACACACTTATGGAGTATTACATAGATAACCTATTAGTAAAATCACTTTCAAGGGGTGACCATCTGTGAGTACTAGATAATATTTTGAAAAGATTAGAAGAATACAAGGTTCGATTTGAACCCAAAGAAGTGTATTTTTGGGGTGAAGGAAAGCTCCTAGGATATATCGTTTCTCAAAGAGGCATTGAAGTCAATCCCAAAAGTGAAAGCTATCATAGACATGCCTCTGCCAAATAGCATAAGTCAGTTACGAACACTACAAGGCATATTGCAATCCATTTGAAGGTTCATTGCTAAATTAGTGGGTAAGTGTCAACCATTCCAACATTTTATATGAAAGGGAGTACTATTCATGTGGACTGACCAATGTCAAGAGGCATCTCAATAAATAAAGGATTCTCTATTAGCACCACATGTTCTCATGCCTCCCATTGATGGTAAGCACCTTATACTATACATATCAACAACCACATCAACATTGGGGGCACTACTAGCATAGAATGATCATGACCAGGAAGGGAAAGAGTAGTCTACTACTTCAATCGCACACTTTTGGGATACGAGATCAATTATAGTCCTATTGAACATGCGTGCCTTGCGATGGTTTTTTCCACTCAAAAACTTAGACACTACATGTTGAATCACCAAACAAAGCTCGTACCAAAGATTGATCACTTGGAGTATCTCCATAGTAAAATAGCCTTAACGGGTTGATTAGCCAAATGGGTCATGATATTAAGTGAGTACGAAATTTAGTACATTGAATAAACGACAATAAAAGTACACATCGTAGCCAATCAACTTGCAAATGCACCCACAACAACGAATCATCCATTGTTATCTGACTTTCTTAATGAGTCCATATTCGCACTAGATACTTCAATCACATGAAAACTTTACTTTGATGGATCTCACATGAGTCATGGTTTAGGAGTAGGGATATTGTTCATTACACCTCAAGGAGATACTATACCAAAGTCATTCATAAAAGCCCTTTCTTGTACCAATAATATAGTAGAATATGAGGCACTACTCACAAGACTTTGTATGGCCATTAAATGGGAAATTGAGAGCAGGAGTTTCAAGTCTATGGTGACTCGCAGTTGGTTATTCAACAGGTCAACAATGATTACAACAAAAAGGATGAGAAACTTACTCCTTATAAGCGAATGGTTGACATATTTAAGTAGTACTTTGATGATATCATCTTTTGTCGAGTCCTCATATTCAAAATAAGGCAACTTATGCAATGGTTACAATAGGATCTCTCTTGGACATCTCAAACAATGTACTACAGTATGAGTTCTTGGTAGAGCAGTTGTTGATCCCTGCCTTTGATATCCCCAAGTCTGAGACGGTGTGTGAAATTGTTGGTCCCAATTCCCCTTAGTACAAATATGTCTACGATTACTTACATGACCAATTTATCCCTCTTGACTTGTCTACCAATTAGCGCAAAACCTTCATCTGTAAACCTCTAGATACGCCATCATTGGTGACACCCTTTACCACTGAAGCTTGGACAACACCCTCCTTAGATGTCATGATATTGATGAAGCACAAATAACCTTATGCGAAGTACACGAGGGTATATGTGGAGCTCACTCAAGTGCTCCTACTTTAGCCAAGAAGATCATACATGCTAGATACTACTGGCCCACGATGGAACATGATGCATACCACTTTGTTAAGAATTGCCAATAGTGTCAAATACATGAAGATCTTATACATGCACCAGCCTAGGAACTTCAACCGATCACATCACCATGGCCTTTCTCTCGATGGGGACTCGACCTCATAGGTAAGATTCATCCCATCTCATCCAATAGTCATAAATTCATTATCATGGCAACTAAGTATTTCATGAAATGGATCAAGGATATCCCTATCTGGCAAACAAATATCTAAATTTTTATTCTCAATTATATCAAATGTCTGTATGGCGTCCCACAATCCATTATTACCAATAACGGTCGTCCCTTCAAGAACCAGGATGTCTATGAGTTGTATGAAAAATTCCACATTTAGTACGAACTTTTCCACTCCATATTACCCCCAAGGTAATGAGCAAGTTGAAGCATCCAATAAAACTATCATTAAAATCCTAAAAAATATTGTCAATGACGTTGGTCATGATTGGAACCTCCAATGAAATCCTTCCTTATGGGCCTATTGAACTAGCATCCACACCATATTCCCTAGTCTCTGGTTCTAAATCCATCCTTCCTATTGAGGTCGAGTTACCTTCCCTAAGGGTATCCATGCAAGGGCTTATTGATGATGAAAGATATCACGTAGTTGTTAGATAAACAAAAACAAAATGCATTTGTTCATCTACAAGCTTATCAAAATTGTCTTCATCACAACTATAATAAGAGGGTTCTAGTCAAAAATTGACATTGGTGACTTGGTCTTAATGGAGAATCCTAAGAACCAAGCAAAGCGAGAGAAGCTTAGAAATTTCAAGCCTAATTGGTTGGGTCCGTACATCATAACAACATATGGATCTAGTGCTTATCGGCTTTCTACTCCTAAAGGAGAGCCACTACCAGAACCTATCAATAGCTTCCACCTTCGTAAGTTCTACACCTAGCTAGAGCCTTGTCAAGAAATTGAAAAAATACAAAAAGAAAAAAAAATCACCTAAATGAAAACTTGGTAAATAGGCATCTTGTGTTACCACAAGAAAATTTAAAAAAATAGTAAAGAGAAATAATTTGTCCAATAGTGAAAACCACTTCGATGGCACTTTGGATAAGTATCATGGTGAAAACCTAGAAAACAAATACCATGTGTATTCAGTCTTTGCTTCGTCCTCTACTGTCATTCTATCTAATTTCTCACCTCCACCCATAATAAATTCACCTTCACAGTTCCTCATTTTCATCCATAATAAAATGCTTTGTTGTCCTTCCCATCGCTTGTGAATGATTGACATTACACATCTTTTGCATTACATATCCATCCATCATAAGGCTTATCCAATTCCATCCCTAATAATTGGTCCTATACTTGACTAGGGGCAAGTAATTGACTTACATCTTCAATGAGATCCTAGTCTTGATACTAGAGGTCAAAACATTTCAAAAATCCAAAAAAAATCAAAGCATGGAAAAAATCCAAAAAAATAAAACATGTCAAAAATCCAAAAAAATCAAAATACATCAAAAACCAAAAACATCCAAATAACTTTCAAAATCCCAAAAAATAGTGTCAAGTCTTGTCAGTCCAAGCCGGTCAAACTACGATGTCTCTACACATGTTAGGTAGGCAAGGCCATCTTTGATGAGCCCTTGAGACACTAGGTCAATCCTTTAGGTTTTTTGAAGTTGAGTCAATTAGGATTCAATCCACAATAAACTACCTATCATCCAAGTTCGTCGAACTACAATGTCTATACACATGATACATAGGAAAGGCCATCTTCAATGAGCCCTCGAGGCATTAGGTCAATCCCTTATGTTTTTTCATGTTTGTCACTGTTTATATCACAATAAGTTGTCCCTTGCTAAAGTCGACACTTTGATCAAACACAAACAAATATCAGACTCTCAACCAAGTCATGAATCAATAGACTAACTATCCAACTAGTCTTCAATCAAACTAATCAATTTCATAATCGTCAAATCAACACTTACAATCCAATCAATGGTCTTATACAAGATATGGCATTATCGAAACTAGACATGACGTCTTATATGATTTTCCTTATGTCTTGAAACTAGACCTAGTCCTATCACCTGTCTTATACAAGATGTGTCCTTCCTAAAACCAGACATCATCATTCATCAATTATGTCATCTTCCTTATATAGGTGGTTGCATGATCAAAACTAAACTAGTCATCTTATATGACATGCTTTCATTCTTGAAACCAAACATTATCAATCAATCAATCAATCTCATCAATCCTATCAACAAATAATTGTTAGCAAACGATTTGCATGGTTGTTGACTCCATTGGTCTAGTTTGTCTTATCTTTTTATTGATTTATCTTTGGTCATGTTACTAGCCACCTCGAGGATGTCCCAAGAAGGATTTAGAGGAGCGATGATGCCTCATGACCTACTTTCTCTTTGATTTCTTTTTATGATATTTCTTGACAAAAAGACTGGGAAACTTGGCTCCTAGTATGCGTCATGGAATTCTTTGTCTGTTAAGTGGTTGTTTTCGCAAAGGGATAACATTACACACCTTGGTTTATGCCATACCATGGTGTTCATTATCCATGTTCATAATTCAACACCCAATGATGATAATCATGCAAGCTTAATATCTATCAAGAAAAATATCAATCCCTCTTTAATCGTCTAACTCCATGCTAAAATTTTCCTCTCACTAACATTTCTTTTCATCAATCCTTGCATTCATCCATTATCAAATTTGCTTATTGGAATAATTTTTCAAAATTTTCAAAACTTTTTCAAAATTTGCAATTTTTTTTGAGGGGAATAGGTCTATCGTGTTGTCATCACGACATACTAAGGCATATTTTGAATTGAAGTTCTTTGATACAACATTCATATGACTTCACATTATATCAAAGAGGGGCAAAATGTAGACACTGAAAGTTGTCCTAGGTCTACGAACCTCATTTTTCACATCAATTCCCCTTCTCCCCTACATAATTAAATAATTTTAATTATTTAGTTAATTCATTTTCCCTTTTATTCTTCCTTGATTAATTACGTCACTAATTAATCTTTTCTCTCTATAATTAAATAAATCCTTCATTTTCATTATCCTACTATAATTAAATAGTTATTTTAATTATATAATTATTCATTATCCTCTTCTTCTATAATTAAGTAAATCTTATTTATTTAATTATTTCCCACTTTCCCCTCCACTATTAAATAATTATTTTAATTATTGAATAATTTGTCCTTTTCCCCTACTTTTAATTAAATAGTTATTTTAATTAAAAGTCAACCTTTCCCTCTTCTTCTATAATTAAAAAATTGTTTTAATTATCTCATTATTTTCTTTCCCTCCTAATTTAATAATTTAATAATTATTTAATTTACACCAGCCACCTCTTTTTCTATGTCAAATCTTATCTCTTATCTTAATTAATTTCCACCCTTGATAAGATTTTGTTACCTTTTAATCTCTAGTACCCATCCTTAACTAAACCCTAATTTTACCCTAACCCTTTTTCCTTGCTTCTCAAAGCAATCTCATCCATTGATCTTCATCATTTAATCTTGGCCCTTCATTCAAATTTGGTTTTCTATAAAAGAGACCTATCACTTTCATTTCAAGAATATGCAACACTCTTTGATATTTTGTTGTCACTATCACTAGGCTTATTCTTGCATACAACAAATCTAAGGGCAAGCAAGCATATAAAGCAAAATGGAGAAGAGCAGTGAAGGTGATTCAACCATGGCATAGGAATTATGGTAATATTGCTTTGTTATTTTTTGTTTCTATGTTCATTTGTGCTTCATTGTTGGACTAGGGTCTTTAGGGCTTATTTTTATGTATTTGGTGGTTGATACTATTGATTCATGTGTTTTCCCATGATTTTACCCTATTCTACAGTATCCATTAGGCATTAAGAGTTTGGGTGCAACGGTGCGCTTCATCAAGTCATAAAGATCATAGGAGCTTCTTGAGGATTTTGTTGGCTTTGTGTTTTAAAAATGAACCATGAAATCACTTTATAGATTTTTATTCATTTGAGTTTATAAGAGACTTTTATGGTTCTCAAAATCATAATTTATGATGAGGATTTGAGAACCTTTTTGGGTGGTGACATACTCTTTAAAACTTTCTTTATCCCCATCTTTGTAGAGTAATCAGTATATTTTTTAGGCTTATTGGAAACTTGCATGGTTGTACAAACCTTCTTGGGCATTTATGAGGGTTTCTCAACTTCTTGAATTACCTAAAAAAATTTGCTAGTTCTTAAATTGTCAAAAAGGATTTCACTTCTTGAATTGATAAAATAGTTAAGAGTTCATGAAAATCTAAGTTGATTTGTTGATGTAGATTATTTTATAGGAGATTGATGAGGTTGTGAGAACCTTTTTAGGTGTTGATGAGGTTTTGAAAATCATGTCAGTTGTAAAAAAAAAATGCAAACTACTCTCCAAGCAACCAAAGTTTTGTTTTGGCTTCAACTTTCTAATAAATCTATAAAAACTTCCTTTTAAGACTCTAAAGACTCTATTAGGTACTAAAATAAAAATAGACTCCTTTACACATGCTCAAACATACTAATGTTAGACAGTAGTGACTAAGAATTTTAAGGGGAAACTTCACAAAATGAGGGTAACAATTGGCTCTAACTAGGAACAAGGACCTTATAAATGTGGTAAGAACCCAAAATCTCAAGCAAAGATCAATGCATTATCAATTGGAACATAGAGTTAGGGGTAAGATTAACATAATAACAAGGGGAAAGAAAGGACTTGTGAAGGAAATAAAACAACAGAAAAGAAAACTTACAAGAAGATAAAAATAAAAAATAAAAAAAATGATCCAAAGAAGACTATATACAAATACAAAGGACAACCTTTTTACTATTTACAATGTTTTAGATATTACCCACTACAAGGAAAGGGCAAGTGTGTACCATCAAGATAAGTCAAGTAAAAATAATTATTACCACATCCATCTAAATATTTGTTACCACAAGTCTGTCTAAATATTTGTTACCACAATTCTATCTAATCTAAAAAAGACCTTTCCAAAATGAGCCAAAAAAATAATGATTACCTTTAGGTTCTCTTCTTTAATTCCATAGCACAACTAGATCACCAACTTAAAATTTTCTTATCCTAGATTTCTTGTCAAAAATATTTTTTACCTTCACCTAATGCTCGAGGATTCTATCTACAATACGATCTCTTTGTTCTTCTATTTTGGAAAAGTGTAAAATAATTTTCTTTGCTAAATTCTAAAACTACTCATCCTCAATTACACTTTAAAATCTCAAAATTGAGAATTCCAATGGGATGGGTAATGCATTATTCATACCATAAACCAATTCAAATGGGGGCATGCCTATTACTTTGTTTGGTGTGATTTGATCAACCCTCAATGCATCATAAAGCCTCTTATGCCAATTTCTTTGGTTCTCATTGACCATTTTCAAATAATGGTAGTGAGGATTTTTTTCTTGAATCAAGTTGACCATTATCATGTGGATAATTGTCTAATGAGTGTGAGAGAATAATCCCATGTTTGTAATAAAAAGGGAAGCTTCTTCAAAAGAAATATTTGAAGCATTATTAATTACATCTTTTATGAGGCGTGTTAAATCTTACTAAGATGTTTTCTTTAATAAAATTATAAATTACCTCTAAAGTGGTTTGTTTAATAGGAATTATTTCTTAACACATGAAGTTTTTAGATTCAACCATGTTAGATTTATTTTGCATTAACATTTTGTATCACACTTCGTGATCCATCATAAAGATGAAGAATTGGAGGAGAAAAATGGATGATTGCAAACCAAGACAAAATAAAAAGAGAGGTGGAGAGGGGAGAAGCTAGCACATGGTTCAAGGCAAAAGGCAACATTTGGAAAATAAGATTAAATGGCTAAAAAATAAGTTATAGGTATATAAAAAATGAATTATAGAATCCTTATTAACCTTAAGTATATTTCTATATATCTTAAGATGGTATATAATATTAGGTATAATATATAGAATCTTATGGATTATACACAAACTTATGAGTTTTCTATATAAATATTATGATTAATTTTATTTATCTATTTTTCTCTTCTATCTTTCATCTTGATGATGGATCACAAAGGGTGATCCGAAATGTTGATGCAAAATAAATCTTACATAGTTGAATCCAAAAATTTCATGTGTTAATTACTATGGACTGTGAAAATCTAATGTCTCTAAAGGAATTGCTTCTACCCACTTTGTAAAGTAATATGTAGCTATAATATATGCATGTGACCTTCACTTGAATGAGGGTTAATAATTCCTATGAAATCAACACCCCATTGTTGAAACAGCTAATCAAATACAACTAGCCTCAAAGGTAAGCCACAAGCTTTAGCTTTTTATTATCCTTGAATCCAGCGATGCTTGATTCATGGGATAACCCCTACGAAACATGTTTGTTTCATAGTCCTGTGTACTCTAAGCACACAAAATGAGGCAAATCTCAATTTTCCCTTGTGTGTGGTCGCGAGTCTTGGAACCTCTTCCTAGAGATTACCTCCGTCGGTTCATCAAAATTCATCTTTTTGCTCAAGTTGTGAAAATCAATCTTTAAGAGTTAGAATTTTTTTTATACTTGCAAGGTTGGGGTTTTTTCCCGACCCTGCAAGTAAAAATTGCAAAAGGAACAAGTTACTTGTTGGGTTGGGGTTTTTCCCCGACCTTCTAAGTTACATACATTTTTCTTGCATAATCGTCAAATATTCACGACTTTACAAGTTATGTTAAAACCAACTTGTAAGTGTGCCAAAAATGTCGCTCCTAGAAATCTGGCTTCGCATGCTTGCATTAATTGTTGTTTTAAATTTCTTTTTAAATCGACCTTTTGAAGAAATTTCATTTGTTTTCTTCCTCATTTTGTTTATCATTCCTCCTTTTCTACTCTCTACAAGTTCGATTAAAACCTTGGACTTCATTTGTATGTGGTTTGAGTGGATTTTGATCGAGTTCTCAACCTAGGGTTTTCTTTGTTTTTCCTTTGTTCTTGATTAGGGTTTACATTTTACATTTCAAATTCTTTCTTTCTTAATAGAGTTTTTTTTTTAATTATGTTTCAATGTTGGTTATGAAAAATCAATCTTTGGGTTTTACAGTCAGTCTATTAATCTAGGGTTTACTAGATTCTAGATTTGTGCCTTTGTTTTATTATTACTATTTGGGCATATGCAGATCTTCCCTAAATTTTGAAATGAAATGTCGTCTTTCCTTATGTTGATTTTCCCTATTTAAATCGGCGATTTCTACTGACTAAAATTTTGTAAACCTAAAGTTTAATGTCAAATTTTCAAGCATCTATACAATCGGCCAAAACGTTTCACGAAACACAACTCTTCCTTGTATGTGCGCAAAATTTCCCCACACCTACAAGGGACAACATTGTTGCCAACATGGTCAGGCTTTAAACCCGACTATACATAAGCTATGTTATTCTTTGCATCATCGACAATATAGAAAGTTTAAAGCCATTCCCAATTTGTATGGTTGGGGTTTAAACTCGACCATACATGAACATTCTTTATTACTTGTATCATTGATGTTTTCTCCCAAATGAGAAAGTAAATTTTTTTATGTCTTCCCTTGTTAGATTGGGGTATTTCCTTGACCCCACAAACATTTCACATTCACTTTGTATGAACAGGGAATTTCCCCGCACATACAAAGTACTTAAATTTTGTCATTGAAACATTGAACTACCCTTTATAGGGTC
Source organism: Sequoia sempervirens (assembly GCA_007258455.2). Taxonomy (NCBI): domain Eukaryota; kingdom Viridiplantae; phylum Streptophyta; class Pinopsida; order Cupressales; family Cupressaceae; genus Sequoia; species Sequoia sempervirens. Next base: position 316,147,177 of record VDFB02000015.1, read on the forward strand.
AAGGTTTTTCCTTGACCCAACAAACAAACATTTTTTTTTATTGGTAATGGGTTGAAGTTGAGGTGCTTTTGACTAGAGTAGAGAACCAGTGAGACCACATTGTTGAGGGGCCTCATCCTCAAATATGTTTGGCACTCAAGTAACAACCTTATATCTATGTGTGTCGTCCTCAACCTTATCTCTCCAAGACCAACCATGCAGAACTATGAGCCCGGAAGCCCAATAGGGACCCCAAGGAAGGAGTGAAAGACTCACGAGGGTTCGATAGAGAACCGCAGGCATGAAAGACCCATGTGGGTCTGACATTAGTCCATGAGAAGCACATGTTGACAAGAAACTATATCCATGAGCACGCCTAGCCCAGTAGGGTCGAGCACGAACAGTCACCACATCCACCGAGATCACCTGTACGTCCTCTAAGATCAACCGCCACTTTATATTACCTCTGATACCAAGGTGGGACTAAATTGGTGTAAACACCTCTATCGGTCTAGGCAGGGATTTGAACCTTGGTTGCCCCACAAACAGGCAACCACCTCACTGTTACACTAATAGGTGATCCCAAACAAACATTTTTAATGTTTGCAAGTTTGTTATTTTTTTTGGAAAAGTTATTATTCCCCCATTTGTAGGGTCAAGTTTTTCCCCTGACCCAACAAATAAAAACATGGATTTACTTGTAAAATTGCTAAATTTTAATGATTTGACAAAAAATCAAAGATCTTCCCAAAATTTGCAAAATCGGTATTTTTTGTTGAAATTGTGAAAAAGCAGAGTTCTTCCCAAAACATAATGTCGATAATTTTGATGGCATTATAACTTTTTGCAATGACATTTCCATATGAAATCTCATAATTTTCCATTGCATATACCCATTTTTTCCAAATTTTCCTAACACTAGAAATCTTTTCGCTTTACCGAGTTAACTCATCTGTGCTTTGTTTTTCATGCCCACCACGCTCAAACCCTAGTTTTTGTGCAACCACTCTATTATCAATCCTCACTACTATTTCCTAAATGCAAATGCTAATCTTATCATGCAACTCTTTGTGCACGTTTTTCGAGGTTGTCTTGCATCTGCACTTTTGTAAAGCCATTCTTTTGCCAATGTCAAATTTGTCTCCTTCCAAGGGGAAAGCGATGAAGTAAAAATACCAAGGTGTGCTTCCTCCTATCGTGGTTTCTCGTCAAATGTGGATGAAATCAAGGATACAAAGATCGATCATGTGGAAATGTCCGAGTTTGTTGAGAGAACTAAGAAACAACTTGTGGACAATAGGATGAAGTCAATCATTCATAGTAACATACACCTTGTGGCTTCTTTTCCAGCAACTACTTAGAATCTTGAGTTCATGCTACAAGTCACCTCTCACTATAGCAAGGATGACAAGAAGGTATGTGGTTCAAGCAAGAATGTGGTAATGGAGTTAGATGCAGATTTCTTTGATAAAGTTTTCATGTGCCTAGGTGCAAAAACATATGTGGACATTTCTAAGGAATCCGCATATGAAAAATATCATAAGAATCCCAATTCTGCAAAGAGGATGATCAACAGTAAATGGTTGAAGGCCCCCTAGGCCAGGTGTTACAAGATGGCCCAAAAATCCTCCTTATAGTGATTTTATTAAAGAGGTAAACAACCTCATTACTCTTCTCAATAGAGTACATGGTTTACCTACTTCATTTTATTTTGAGGATTGGATGTACGTGTACATCAAGATCATTTTGAAAGGGAAGCAACAAATATTTTGGGGAGAGGAAATTAGCAATGCCCTCCATGAGCAATTGACCCAAGTACTTAGAACACACAAGTTTTACATGACTTCATATTTGGTCTATGTTGCGGCATCTATGAGGAATTTTCTAGGTCTAACTACTGAGGGAGACAAGAAGATTACATAGGTTTTCAAATATTTCCCACAAATCACCTTCAAGGGAAGTATCAAACATTTTAGAAGGGTAAATGATACCTTCTTTGCAATACTCATGTGTGCCTTTGATCCTGAACTAGAGAACAAAAGGTTATCTAATGAAGCATGGATGCATGTATCTGTAGTTTCCAACTTTTACCTATTTAAGAGTAGGATGCTTTGCTAGCTATCCATATATGCTTCCAGATTATCCTAGTGATAAAATTATTCTAATGGAATTATGCAGACAAATTATTGTGGTTCACATAAACAAATGGAATCCCATAAGCTGGGATTCAAATTTCCATTAACAATCAGAAGGTATTGCATTCAAACTTCGCATAAGGCCAAGGTGGTGCAATTGGAAATGCAATAGGTGACAATAAAGTTGTACAAAGCAAGATCTAACTTTAATTATAAAGGTATGAAGTCTCAAATCCAAATGGCTTTCTCTCATGTACATCAAGTGGAAGACATTTGGGCTAACATTAGGATAGAGCGAGAGATTAGGAGAATGGATTATTGCAGGTTAACTTTGGATCAGCTAAGGGAATTGGATCTTGTTGATATCCTAGAAGATATGGAGGATGAAGATAATATATTGGATTCTAAATATGAAAGAAAGAATATTACAAATTCTCCTCTTCCTTCCATCTAGTGGTCTCATAAAGAAGTAATATCAATCCAAGAAAGGTTTCAACCAATCTTGGCCAATACAAATGTTTGGTTTGACAAAAGAGATATACAATTGGAACCTTTCTTCACTGGATCAGAAGATGAGTCTCAAGGTCAATCAGGTAAGAAATCGGAGCTAAGAACTAAAAACAAAAATGATGCTCCAAGCTCTAGCAAATCTTCAAAGCCTAGGATCAAGTTTATGGTCAAGGGTGGCAAAAAGAAGACTTGGAAATCTGTAGAGGGAGCATCCACAAAGACCCAAGAGGAGCATGTGCAAGAAGAGAGCCAGATTGATGAAGAGAATCATGAGGAAACAGAGATGTCTCCTCGTGAGAATATACCTGAGGAACCACCTATCACCTCGTCCCCCATTTCCAATGTTGTGTCTATTCCCGCTCTTCCTCCTATGACCTTATTTGCATCTAATGTTCTTGTTAATGCTCCTCCCTCAGTAACAAGTGTTGTTGCACCTATTGTTTTGATTCATTATGTACATTCTTCTCCCATCTTAGGGTTTCCATTTGAAATCCCAAAACAAGGGTTAGACAATGTGACTGGTTATGTATTTACTAAGTTTTCCCTCACCATATTTTAACCTGACGTCACATTCTAATTTGGAGCAATTTTTGAATGATTTTGTGCAAGTCTCTAGAGTCAAAATTCCCAAGGTTATTTTAACTAACACTTCTCCCATCATGACTACCACCTTTGTGGATGTAGCTACTACATCCCATTCGATGGCTACACAACTTGAGAAAAGCTCATTGTTACCACCATGGTTGTCATCACAAGCACCAAAGAGGAGGAAAGAAGCCATCTCTCCAGATGAGTTTGACTTTGCATAGCTTACGACTGCCAAGACAAGAACCAAAAAGAAAGCAAAGACTCTTTCCAAGATGCTTTTTGACAAAGAGGGTAATAAGTATGTAGAGATAGCTCAATCTCCTTTTGAAAAAACTTATGAAGAAGTAGATCTTGCATAATACTCTGTCACAAGGGTAGAATTGGGTAAGGTGAATCATGATAGTGCGAAGGCAGATGTTCAATCAACCCTAGGTTCTCTCATAGAGAAATTTGACAAAGAGAAGAAGATGAAAGATCACTGCAAGGCTAAGATAGAGCAACTCATAGTTGTGCTACATAAGATAACCCAATCTTCTGAATCTATTGAGCCTAAGGCAATTTAGTTAGTGCTAAGAATCCTATCATTCAAAAGGTGGAAAAGGTACATGCTAGAGGAAAAGTGGTTGATGAGTATCTTGATAGCTTGATTGCATTGGGAACAGAAATGCTAGGGTCAACCATGGGAAAGCTGGAAAAGATGGAAGGCATAAGAGAAAAATTGGATGACACTGTGAATGCTTTCTCTCAAGAGAAAGAAGACATGGAAAAAACACTACAATCTTGGATCAAGATGAGGAAACTCAAAATAGATAAACTCGAGAAATTTGGGATCATTACCAAGCAAGACATGTATGAGGAAATTGAAGATTTTGATTCACAAAGACACTGTTCTCACCAACTTACTCAATGATTTACAATCAACACGAGAACTTGGTGAAGAACATGACTTGCAACTTATTAATAAAATTAAAGATATTCCATGTAAGTTGTGAGATGATAGTCAAAAGCTACTTCCCCTGGATAATGTGGTTCAACAGTTTATCAACATGATTCAAAAGGAGTTCGAAGACCAGGCATTTTTAGTATCACTAATGGATTGAATCTTTGATCTTCAGTTAACTTTGGAGAATTTGAAATAGTATCTTGGGCGATGTGAAAAAGCATACAACACTATTAGAGATTCAGTATCAAGAGCTCGTGGCATCATCAAACATACTTCAGTGCCAGATAATGAAGTACAAATGATCCTAAAGAGACATGATGATTTCCTAATGAAGAAGGTTGATCATGCCTTAGTTTAAATTCCATTTTTTTGTCATTTACAAGTTTTTGAAGTTAGTTGAAGACAATTTACATGTCATTTGTCAAATTGTAAATACATGTAACAACATTGAAGTCCTCCAATAATTTTGGACTCCATCGTTGAATAAGTCAAAGTAGTTAGACTTTTTCCTAGATTAGCTTCTAGCTCTCATCTATAAATATGAGAGGGCTCATTTGTATTTTTCACCTTTAATCTTTTGCAACAAGGTGCTGCTAAAATTATTTCTCAAATTTGAGACTTTGTGTTCAAATTGAAAATACAAATCTATTAATGAAAAGAAGGCAGATTTTGATATCAAACTTTGTGTTGAATCAACATTGTTAGAGCGAGAGTGTTCTTATGTCATTTTTGCTTGATCTTTTTTATTGTCAATGGAATGAGTGGTGTTTCTCTATTATGATTGGATGGGGTTTCAAGATAAGCTTTATAAACTTTGTGTTATATTGATCTCTTGGAATTGTGCATGTGTTGAAAGCGTTTGTTGGTGAAGAATTATCAAGACTTTGAGCTTGTAATTATTCATTTCATAAATCATTGGTATTGGTAGTTGATAGACTTTGTGCTACAACTAGTGATACAGTTACTCTTGGAATCATCGTGGGAAAGTAGTTGAAGACTTTGTATTTCAACAGGATTTTTAAAATTACTTTTGTTCGCTGGTACTTGCGGGTATCGGCTATTATTGCTCTAACTAGATGTATTTGAGAATATCATCATTATTTTGATTCTCTTACCCTGAAACAAGAGGATATGTTAATGGAGACACCCCCCATGGATAATCACAATGTATATATTTTAGTTTAGTTTCTATTTAATTGTAGTGAGCAATAAGAAGGGAGCCTCCCCTTTCTGAGAGGAGAGATTTATCTCATAATTACTGTGGTTGAAATCACTATTTCATAATCTATAAAGGGATTACAAAATATTCACCCAACACTTTCCTAGGAACTAATAACATGCTTTACATCTTGATACACATAAGCATCTCAAAAAATTTAGATTAGTAGTAGCAATTTATCAAGATTTTGAATATTGTTATGGAAGAAGAGAAATGGCCCATGCTTCATCATGGAAAAGTTCTAAAAGTTTCCTTTGTTGTTCTTTATCTACTTATCTTAGAAATGTCCCATCAATACCTCTTTTGTATAGTTTATCTCCCCCCAAATGAAAAAATTAGTCGGTTTTAGTTTGATAGTCATCTTTTCTTTAGTTGAAAAGGTTCTAGGGCATTCTTCATTAGTTAGAAAATATGCTATATTAGAGAAACATTAATCAATTAGTTCAATAAGAAGAGTGAACGAAAGTCATTAGATTTTTCTAGTTAATATTCAACAATTAGTTTACAAACACCTCACCCTTTTACTAGTTTTGTGGGCTTAATATCAACATCATGTTCCTAAAATTTTGCAAACCATGATCCTCTTTTGCTACAACCAATTTCCTACTAGGTTAGGACTATCTTAATAGTTGTATTAAGTACATATATAATAGCATGGGAATTTAAAACATTTTGAAAATAGGATAAAACTTTACAATGAAAAAATGCTAAATATTTTAAGCATCCAAGTAAATAAATTGTCATAAGTCATAGATGAACAAGAAAAAAATTACAAAAATATATGCAAACCATAACTCAAGAATGGCATGGAGAAACCCTTGCAAGAAAAAACCTCCAAACCCAAAGAGATCCAAGATTTGCATTAATCCTTCAAATGGGTTACACCAATACAACTTCTCTATCTAAATTTTTGCAACACTTCATTACTGCAACAACCTAAGAATTTAACTTATTTTTCCTTTAACTCAAGCACTCAAGATATAGGCATGAGGAAAACCACAAATCATGAATGGTTTCTAAAACCATGTTCTAGAAACCATCAATTAATTTAGGCATCCTTATCCATGCATAAATCACAACACCTAAATCGAGAGTGGTTATAACTTGCAATTTTATTCACCATTTTGGTAACATGCAATCCATGCATAAATCATAACACCTAAATCAAGTGTGGTTAAATAAGAAACTTCGTCTTCCAACTACTAATTTTATTCACCTTTGTGGTAACATGCACATGTGAACTAAAAATATTCCTTATCTTCTCCAATTTCATATTTAATCCCCTTTTCATGCTCTCTCTAATCTAGCAACTAAAAAACACATTGCAAGTTGTCATAGTTGCATGTAGCAACTTTCAAGACAACTAAGTGATAATTACAAATTGCCAAAATATGATTAAACAAAAATTTGAAAAAACAAAGTTGAGACATTTTCTCCAACATTCTCTCACTTGCCAAACATCTTGCAAGAGCATATAGAGAAACTGAAAGAATAAATCAAGCTCTAGAAGAGGTATGTCCCACGGCCTCTACACCAACTAAACTTTTATGTGCCTATTGGCTTAGTGAGAGAATGTGTAACATTCTCAAAAGTGCACTTTTTGTAAGATGACTCAGCTACCCTCAACCATTTTTTGAACAAAGTGATACTAAAGATCAATATGCTTCGTGTGGGCATGATACATTAGGTTTTTAGCCAAATAGATGGTACTCTACCTATTGCATCTAATTCTAACTTATTTATACTAGAAACCAATTCCTTAACACAATCTCTCTAACCACATTGCCTCCTTACAAGCATGTGTCACAGCGATGTATTTTGCTTCTATAGTGGCTAATGCAACCACAAATCTTATTTTGCTCATTCAACAAACGACTCCTCCAAACAAAGTAAATACATAGCCACTTGTGGACCTCTTACAATCTAGATCACCAACACAATCTAAATCAACAAAACCCTACAAGTCATTCACCCTACTTGCATCATTAAATCCATGATAATAAATGCAATGGTTAGAAATCTCACATAGATATCTCAAAACCCTTTTCACATAAATCTACCAAGAACTCCCATTACTTCACAATATCGTATTATACAAACCATGGTATAAATAAGACTTCCTTCAACACTAGTATATGAAATTTAATCCATCTCTTTTAGTTCATCTTTTTTAGAACATTGTTCTAGAGATAACCTAACAAATGGAAAGGAAATAGTAATTGGTTTACAATCATGCATGGAAAATGCATAATTTGAATAAGATTGAGTTGTTGGGATAGCTTTAACCCTATCTAGATAAATATTTATTCCTTCTTTTGATACAATGTATCCCAATGAATTTCCTTTTGTAGTTCTGAAAATAAATTTCTTAGAGTTTAATCAAATGGCCTTCTAACAACATCATTACAACACAAGTTCCAAATGTTTTAAGTGATCCTTTGTTTTCTTTGAAAATATAATTAAATTGTCCATATATATGACAATAATTTAACTCTTCATATGGCCACAATATAAGTCCATAGCTCATTGAAATATTACACTTACATTAATTAAACCAAAAGGCATATGATTATATGTGAAAGTTCTACAAGGTGTTGTAAAGGTTATCTTGTGATAGTATTCTTGGGCCATAATGATCTAATTATAACCTAACAATTAATCAAGCATTGACATCATCTTTGAACCAAAAACTATTTGAAGAATGTGATTTAATTATTGTTTAAATAGGTCTTACCTAGGTTAGTCGAAATCAACACAAATATATAATTCATTGTTCTTCTTACACACTAGCACAATGTTAGCAACCTAGGTCAAATGATGAATAAGATAAATCATCCTCTCTTTTAGCAATTTATCTATCTAATTATAACCTAACAATCAATCAAACATTGACATCATCTTTGAACCAAAAACTGTTTGAAGAATGTGATTTAATTATTGTTTAAATAGGTCTTACTAAGTTTAAGCACAAATATAGAATTCATCAAGTTCTTCATACACACTAGCACAATGTTAGCAAGCTAGGTCAAATGATGAATAAGATAAATCACCCTTTCTTTTAGCATTTTATCTATTTATTAAATATTCTACATGTAATGTTTGGATTTTAATAGCATTACTTTTGTAATGTTTAAGACCAATGCTAATGAAAAGAAAGTTCTTAAACCAAGATTTCTTGTAGGACTCTCAAAATGAAAGTCATATAGTATGCAAAGTAACATTTTACTTGCAACTATTTTGCTTGTTGCTATTAAATAATCCATGTAGAAACCATTCCCTACCATAGATGGTATACATAATCCATAATAGAAAAACAAGAACGATCCTCCTTGCATTGAAGATCCCAAATGGTGAATTAGTTGTTTCCTGAAAACCATACTAACCTCAGAAGTCAATACCGAAAAATTGAGATTGTATTACTGTTATTTGGAATTAATATGTAACCACTATTAAACATCAATCCATGCAATAGGTTTCTCAACTTCTGATAATCAAACCATCAACAACCCCTAAAACCTGGATATTCAATCGTACAAAATAAAATTCTATAAAAATTATTAAAGTAAATAGGAGACCAATAATTGATCACTAGGGAAAACAAAATAATAATTATGATATTGCTATCAGGATTCAACCATGTAGTTTTTCGAGTCAAACTCATTGACCCATGTTTCATGAGTAGTGGTTCACAAGAACCCATCTCTCATGATAATGAATGGTCCACTTAGCACTCATTGCATCTAGGTGATGCTCATAGAGGTGAAGCATTGGGCATTCCCGAGAGGTCACCCATCCCAATACTACTCCAACTCAAGCGCGCTTAACCATGGAGTTTTCCCCAAGGTTAAACCCACTTAGCTTGCAACCCCATTTGCAAAACCTTAAGCACACTTGAGTTGGAGTAGTACTGGGATGGGTGACCTCCTGGGAAAGCCCAATGCTTCACCTTTGTGAGCATCACCTAGATGCAATGAGTGCTAAGTGGACCATTCATTATCATGATAGATGGGTTCTTCTTAAACACTACTCATGAAACATGGCTCAATGAGTTTGACTCGAAAAACTACACGGTTGAATCCTGATAGCAATATCATAATTTGACACGCTATGGAAAATAGCTCCTACTTATCAATTGATGAGCTAAAAGGGCTCTATAATGAATGGCTCATAAGGCACAACACTTGTTGAAGGTTTTGTAAATGGGGTTGCAAGCTAAGTGGGTTTAACCTTGGGGAAAACTTCATGGTTAAGCACACTTGAGTTGGAACTTAGTACTGGGATGGGTGACCTCCCAGGAAGGCCCAATAATTCACCTTTGTGAGCATCACCTAGATGCAATGAGTGCTAAGTGGACCATTCATTATCATGAGAGATGGCTTCTTGTGAACCACTACTCATGAAACATGGGAAAATGAGTTTGACTCGAAAAATTACACGATTGAATCCTGATAGCAATATCATAATTTGACATGCTGTGGAAAATACCTCCTACTTATCAAAATAATAATTACTATGCGAGTAGAAAACTATGAGTGGACAATTGAAGAATCCCGAGCATCAAACATGTTGATAAGAATACTTTGAAAAATATTTTAAGCAAGCAGGCTTCATCTTTCTGCCATCGAACCTTAGAACCAAAGTTTGAAGTTTCAAATTTTTTGAAACTTTCGACCCACCGACTACAACGATGACCAAGAAAGACTTGCAACTGCAGCTGTCCATAAAAAATTCATCGAATGATCATGGTTAGAGTGATTGCCTTTACATCCTTTGTGTAAAACGTTTTTAAATTTTTAAACCTTAGTCCTACGTTCTTTCTAGGTGGTCCCTCTTTTAAAACAAACTTTATGCGTGTTTATATTTCTACCACTTAAGTTCTTCTATCGCTCAATGGCTCATCACCAAAATCCAACCCATCGGGTTCATTACCACGATGATGACCCTTGATCTCGCCACATGTCCACATTTAACGGTTCTAGTGTTATTTTGGAGGTTTCAATTCGCAAATCTAGTGCTTGAGATATATACTTCTAGAATGCAACCAAAATCCACTCAGAGAATATTTGTAATCTAATCGAATTAGCTGGCTTTCAATCAGTACTCCACAACTTCAAGACACAAATAATTAAACTTAACTCTGAAAAGTTATTTCAAGAGACCATTCACCTTTAGATTACATTTGTTATTTACAGGTAATATTCACTAATGAGTTTTCAAAGCAATTTTAACTTTTTTATGCTCTTCTCCAACTTCAGTTTTTCAAAGAAAAATACTCTTCTACTAAAGAAAATCTTCTGCTATAATGACTCCGTTCTTTCAGACATGCTAATCGACATTATCTCCTTCAACAAGCACAATACTTCTCTAAGTACCTGTACTGGTTAGCAGCTTTCAATCCTAGAGGAATAATCTTATGGTAGCGTACTGTGAGTTATCTGACAAAATTATCAATCCTAATCTAACTGCGGCTCCTTTTCAATTATGGGATATTGTTCATTTCTTGACCTCCTCATAATCTGCATCAGGTACTTGAACTGGAGGAGCCAGATGACCCGTCAGATTGTTGTTGCAAATGCTGTCCTATTTTCATGGATGCTTTAGTTGCTGCATCAATCTTGGTCAGTATTTCATCCGCATCCTCACCCTCCATTGCCTTCTTGAGGTCAGATACAGCAGACTCGATTTCACTTATTATATCATTTGGAAGCTTACTCTTGTACTCACTGAGACTTTTTTCTATTGTATATAATGAGTTGTCGGCCTGGTTTTTAGCCTCGCTCAGTTTTTTTCTTTGATGATCTTTTTGGGCGTACATCTCTGCTTCTTTAACCATATTCTGAATATCAGCTTCTGAAAGTCCTCCAGAGGGGTGAATGGTTATAGCCTGTTCCTTACCAGTAGCCTTATTGCGTGCAGATACATTAACTATACCATTTGCATCAATATCAAATGTAACTTCTATTTGAGGAACACCACGTGGAGCTGGAGGAATGCCCACAAGATCAAACTGGCCAAGAACCTTGTTGTCGGTTGCCATTTCACGTTCTCCTTGAAGTACCTTTATTCCAACCTGTGTCTGCCCATCAGCTGCTGTGGAGAACACTTGACTCTTCTTGGTTGGAATGGTTGTGTTTCTAGTAATGAGCTTTGTGGCTACTCCACCAAGAGTTTCTATACCAAGAGACAGCGGAGTGACATCAAGCAGCAGCAACTCCTTTACATCACCCTTAAGGATGCCACCCTGAATGGCAGCACACATTGCTACCGCCTCATCTGGATTAACACCTTTGCTTGGCTCCTTGCCAAATAATTCAGCAACTACTTGTTGAACTTTTGGCACCCTTGTCATTCCCCCTACCAGTAAGACTTCATCTAAGTCCTTGGGAGTCACACTAGCATCCTTCATACAATCCTTACAAGGCTGCTTTGTTCGTTCTATCAAATTATTTACAAGCATTTCAAATTTTGAACGGTCAAAGTAACATTTAAATGTTTTGCACCAGAAGCATCTGCTGTGATGAAAGGCAGATTAATGTCTGTCGAAGTGGTTGAAGAAAGCTCTATTTTAGCTTTCTCAGCAGCTTCTCGCAACCTCTGGACAGCAAGCCTGTCTTTTGACAAATCAATGCCTTCAGACTTCTTGAAATCATCTATCAAATACTGCAATAGTGCATTATCAAAATCCTCACCACCCAAGAAAGTATCACCATTAGTAGCCTTGACCTGCAAGACAAAGGAAAGCTCAAAAAATAGAGCAAAAGAATAATTGCCCTAACAAAAAATCAGCCATAACAAGTTAATTGTAAAAATTCAACATTTCACCAAATTTTTATTACCTCAAACACACCATTTGATATTTCCAAGATAGAAATGTCAAATGTACCTCCTCCAAGATCAAAGACAGCCACCAAACCTTCCTTATTATTCATGCCATATGATAAAGAAGCAGCTGTGGGTTCATTGATAATTCGTTTAACTTCCAAACCAGCAAATTCTTCCTGCATCTTTTGTTGCCTGCCATTAGAGAATCATTAAAAAAGGCAGGCACAGTTATGACAGCATTTACAACACTCTTCCCAAGATAAGATTCTGCAGTTTCTTTCATCTTTACCAATATAAATGCTCCAATTTGACTAGGTGAATACTGCTGTCCATTTGCTTCAACCCAAGCATCACCATTTGGAGCTTGAACAATCCTATATGGGACCATTTTCATCTCTTTCTGTGTTTGTGGATCATCAAATTTTCTTCCTATCAAACGCTTGGTTCCAAACACTGTGTTTGCTGGATTTGTCACTGCTTGATGCTTTGCAGGGGTTCCTACAAGCAGCTCACCTTTCTGATTAAAAGCCACAACCGATGGTGTTGTACGAGAACCTTATGAATTTTCAATTACTTTTGGATTCTAAACAAGATCAGAGGAACACTCAATGATCAAAGAAGACCAGTAAGGCCGAAGATTAATTTTACTCATTTCAAAACACTGATTCACAAAACTGTAATGGGAATTGTAGTCAACACACATTTTTCTCAAGGACATTGGATACTAAAAAACTTCAAATAGAAAGCAAATTTAGAACTTACCTCTCCCTCCATAACTGCGACACATGAATTTGTAGTGCCAAGATCAATTCCAATGACATCACTTCCAGCTCCCTTTGAACTACAAGAAGCAGAAATGACAGCTGAGTAAAACTAATTGCGACTGTATGCTAATCACTTGAAACTTTTTGAACAAGTTTTTTGTGCAGATCATTGATAAGTGAGGTACACCTAACGGCTAGCTAGTGGAACTTCGATCCAAAATAGAAATGAGAATTCGTTTCAGCATAGAAGATTTAGAAATTTCAAAAAAAATCACAATTACAAAATAAAGCAAAAAAGTTTATATTCAATATCAGACTTCTCAATGTCTAACTTTAAGTTTATATGTCATATGATGAAAATAAATTCAACATTTGCAATTTAAATTACGAGTTACATTCCAGGAATTTTCAGCAACTTAAAAGGAGAAAACACATGAAAGACAGCTATGTATCTGGTACAGTGATGAAACTACCTATTGAAAGATGCCAGAATCATTTGTAGAGCCCATTTCATAGAGAAAAAAGCACCAGATAATAGCAGGAAAATAAGAAATTGCATGAATGAACATTGAACTAATAACTTGCATGAATATCCTATTGGAGTTAAATTTTTGGGCTTACCCTTACCTAGGTACCTGATATGCCCTACCTCCAATCCCCAATTCCCCACCTACATCCCCTCCTATCAAGATTTTGAATCTCTCTTCCTGTCATACCTTTTCACCATTCTCCACTCTCTCCTTTACGTTTGTTGAAGTTTCACGCCTTCATCTACTAGCATGCCTTTAGCACAAACCCTGACTCCATGAAGTTTCAGCCTTTCCCTTACTTGAGTATCTTTTTCATGGCACCCCCAAACTCCAACCTTCGATATTCCCACATCTTTGCACTATTCATCCCACCTAATTACTACACGACCAAGGACACCATTCACGGCCAATTTTGACAAAACTACTTCAAAAGGCTTTCTCCCACCCAGAAACATTGTTCAAATTCAAAGGGTGCAATTTCACATGCATTCATGGCATTAATAGGTGAATAATGACCATGCTTCATTAATGTGATGGTTGCAACTTCTGCTACCTTTGGTCCTCACATTTATCTAGCTGTTATTTTGGTAGCATCTTATGGTAGGATCTGATACTAGCTATTGATGTGGATGATATAAAAAGTGAATGCAGCCCTTCAAGCATCATTGTGCATTATTCTACATAGAAACCCTAACCAAAAACTTGCTTTGAGTACTTGTGTTCAAGCAAGCAAATTCAAGGATGAAAACCCTTAGATTTGCGAGAAATCAAAGGACAAAAACCCTTTGGCTTCACAAGTCACAGGACAAAACCCCTTTGGCCCTGTAGGACAATCTCATCCAAAGGTCATGAAGGAGCTTCATAGTGGTAAATCACAACTTAATCCAATTTGCACATTAGTAGTTGGTCGTAGACTTCCAACTTATCACATCTATATGATTTGCAATGTCGTGGGTTTGTATCTTCAGCTTCTTGTTGCGGCTATGCAACTGTTGTTTCTATTATTATTGCAGCTGTTGTAATGTCCATTTGCTGTTGCTACTGTAGCAGCATCTTGTAATGAATTTTCAAACTTCAATATAAATAAGAAATGTTTTGGGATTTATCCATCTTTGTTGGCTCCATTTGTAATATGGTTAATCAATGTTTTTGATGTAAAATCGTGTAGGAGTTCTTGGTTATTGTTGGATCACATAAAAATATCTAAATCATAAAGTTATTTGCTTAAAATAACCCTTAAGGTTATTACAGACACATCTCCAAGAGTTTTAAGGGAATGGGGAATTAAGGCCTATAATTGACAAGTGATATTTTTAGTTTCCACCAATCTTGGTACTGACTTAACAAGGACTTCATAAGGAGTTAACTCTAGATGCCATAAGACAAGCCTAGAAATAAATTATCCCATGATGCTAGATGTATTCAAAACCCTCTTTTACATATTAATTTTTTTAAGAAAGCAACAAATAGACCCTATTGAACCATTATGTAGAAAGACATATATTGAAATATTCTCATTTTCTTTCCCCAAGCATTAGCAATACATTCATCCAAAAAATGCCTAGATTTCCTTTTTTTTACCACTTCTACTATACTAAGATTCGGTTTGACGACTAGAATTTTAGGGCAAGAGAATTCCTTAGCAAATTATTTTCCTCTATTGATGGGGTTTTTTCCTTCAAAGACATTGTTGATGTCTCTGCCATAACTGTAGCTTGCTTCAAAGTTAGTTGTCCTTAGAACCAATAATGTTTTGTCAGCCCTAAGAACACTCTTATTTCTTCCACCTTGTAAATTATTGTCATCTTATTTTAATTTCTTTCCTTCAACTTTGTTGTAGCTTTGCATATTAGCAATCCCATCTTGCCTTCCTTGAATATCAATGTCAGTGCTTAGCTTCCATTAAAGCTGCTTGTCTCATCCTATCCAAGAGAAGAAATTTAGACTGCTTAGGACCAAATTTATTTCACGTAGTACAGATTTATAATACACAACATTGAGTGGCCCTTAAGAGAATGAGCTTTATATGTTTAGGGACAAATTTGTTTTACTCATTTTTAATAAAAGGCTTTCATTGTTGCAAGCTTCTTATTGACTACATAGAAAGCATGGAAAAGGAAAGCTTAGATGCCAAAATCTGGCAAAACTAATGGCCAAGATCTGCCTATGATTTGCACCCAGTCTTGTCCACTTTAGCCATTAGTCTTTTCTACGAAAATGGAGGCTTGAGTGATGAAAAGCCATGAAAGATCCAGATGTGGCAAAAAATGGTGAAAGCACTGAGAGAAATTTTAGTAAAACTGGGAGATTGACACAGAAAGAAAACCCTTTTGTGACAAAAACAGAAAATTTAGATTTCAAAAAGAAAGTGAAAAAAGGCTTTGATAAAGAGTAAGGGTACAATCATAGTTCAACGGGGACGCACCCCACCCCCCAAAAAAATGAGCCGTCTCGGAGACGGGGACGTTTCCGAGACGCAGGGACATCAGGGAAACGTCCCCCCGCCGTCCCCCTGTTGTCTCCCCGTCCCCCCACCGTCCCTAAACATTTCCTTCAAAGGGAGACTTCTACACGTCTCAGAGTCTTCTAGGCATCTCCAAGTTTCCCACATTCCCCACCAAAAAAGTATTAAAATAATGACTTTTTTAGAAAATTTAAAAAACAAAGATTTATCTAGTAAAATTTAAAGTTTAAAATTTTAGTATTATTAATTTATTTGTTATGATAAATATAATATTATTAAACATTAAAGACTTAAAGTCAAGTCTACATCAAAAATTTTTGTTTTATTTTTCATTTTGTTACCCGTGCGTGCCCTATGATTGCATCTGGAGACATTGTGTGAGAGTCTGAGAAGTGAGAACCGGAGGAGAGCTCAAGCTAGGCATCGATTCATCTTTCAAGGGTGGCATTTACTAGTATTTTCCATTTGAAAATGATTTAGGTTTTTATTTTTAATTTTTTTTTTCATTTCAAAATACCCGACTTGAGGCACGGGCAAGGGCAACGGCAGGCGGCAGCAGTTAACTGTTGAATGAATGCCTCAAAGGGATGTCAGCTCATGGAATACGATGACTGCAGTCATCGCATTCCATGAGCTGACATCCCTTTGAGGCATTCGTTTAATAGTTCAAACTCAAAGTTTCAAAAATAAAAAATTCAAACAGTTCACTGCCTTGCAGTCATTCTGGGGCCTGCTAGGCTAAATTAATTTATTAAATAAAAAATAATTTAATAATTTTTTTCCAATATGAATAAACTTTATTAAATTATTTATGGTCTACAAAATGTGGATACTTGAAGTTTGAAGTTTGAACACTGTTGTGTTGATACTTTATTGTAATTATGAAACTTCTAGTTTTCGTTCCAATCACAATGTCTATTAAGTTCAAATATATTTTCATTGTTTCAATGTTCACTAGTTCAATGAAATCATTGCAATGTGTTTAAACTCTAAACTTTACTTATTCCTTAGGCTTTTACAGTTATACATCTTTATATAACTAATTTTTCAAGTACTATATGTATTTCAGCGCACTGCTCCCCCGCCGCCCCCAAACTTAAGCCCCTGCGCCCCTGAAACACGTCCCCTACCCCCCCTCCCATCCCTGTCCCTGAAACTCCATGGAACTATGGGTACAATAGAAGAGCCAAAAATCAGAAGAGTAACCCAAAAACAAATGAAAATCTTAATACTGAAATCTTCAGAAACTTTAATGTTCAAATCTTTCCAAGTGAAATTGGTGTGCAAATGAAGTGCAATTCTACTAGAGAATAATAAAAACATGACATGAAGAACACTATTTTGCAAATGAAAAAGAAAAGGTAAATGCAGCCTTATTTAGTGAAAAGCTTGTACCTAATGATTAGATGATTAACTAGAAATTATGGGTGCTAAAATTCTAAAAAGATGATGTGGAGACTGTAGTGAAAAGTGACAAGGTAGTACCAATCGATCTTGAAGGTCTAATTGCAGAAAATAAGGAAGAGATTGCAGTAAACAAGAGTAAAAAATTAAAAAAATCACAAGGAATTTCTAAAGTAGAGGTGAAGACTGTGAGATTAGTGAATCGCCCAATATTACAGCAGACAAAGAACTATGGTCAACTGGAGTGGCTGAAATGAAAATTACAAAAAATGTTAGTTGCAGAAGAAGGCATGCCTGCAACAAACTATAATCAGAAGACCCTAATGGAGGATGCTGAATCATTAACAACTGAAAAATATAGTAAATTAGCTGCAATGGGAATGAATATTACAAATACAGTTGAAGCACCAACTGCAGCTCAGAATAATACAAAATCATGACTGGAGATGAAACATATTAGCTCAAGGATGCTGAAGAACTTAAAGGGGATGCAACAAGAAAATTTGAAATAATGGCGGAAAAAGAGAAGATACAGATGTGATTGCAACAACAAAAGCAAAGAAAAGAGATAGATGTGATTGTGACAACAAAGGTGAAGAAGGATGCAGTATATACTTTGACCATTATAGAATATGATGAGATATTTGAACAGATAGAAGATGAAAAAATACCAAACTATATAATCTTCAATGAAAAACTTGGCAACTGGAAAACAAGGAAGCAGGAAAAAGAAAAATGAGAGAAAAGAAAAACATATCTAAAGACTCGTAACCAGAAGGTTTGGAACCTTTGTTGAAAAGCATGACTTATACTGGGTCATGGGGACACCTAGCAGCTTAATATGTCCCTCTTTAGGCACACAAAGTGGGGAAAATGGGAGGTTAAGTAGTTGAGAAATTTGGTGAACTGTCTCCACCCATGTAATTCCAGACTCAGGGGGCAACATCTATAGTACGTTTGAGACTTTTTGGGTGCAGATGTTGAGCTTATAACTATTTTTATCTAAGGATAGAAACTATTACTTTAAACTGCAGTTTAGAGAGATTAAGAGTCCACCTTACAGCTTCAAGAGAGGAAATTGGTACAAGAAGAACTTTGTGTATTCTGAGCAGAGTCATTGATAATTTGATAGAGTGCCTCAGTGTGGCCTGTATGTCAAAATTGTGAATATTGTGTAGGTATTTTTCGAAAGTGATGAAAAAAGTCCAAGGGGTTGAGCTTAATTGGTTAAAGCATTGAGTTCTCATTGTGGAGACCCAAGTTCAAATCCCAAAAGGAACATCTAATATGGAATTTTAAGTTGTGACTATTGGTCTTCCATAGGTGGTTTTTATTGTGGTTGCTTGAAAGGAATTGGTATTAGTCTCATTCTTGTGCTCACATGTCATGCCCCCGTCCAAGTAGGAAATAGATCAAAGTAATTGATCAAGATCGCAGCACTTAAGGGACAACGATTTAATAAAGGGAGCAATTCTAACAAGGGCAGCAAACCCTTGGAATTAAAGATATTTAATTAAAATTAAATTGAAGGTTTCAGACCAGCGATTAAGGGAATAGTGGCGACTCTTCCAAAAAGGCAGTAATAATGAATAGGTGTGACTCTCAAAGATATAAGAGAGAGAGTATTTCGTTTGAGAGGATCATCCAAGGAGCACACATTCAAATATCATTCAGAGATTAAAAATTTACAATCAACTAACAAGCAATTCAGCATATGAATTCAGAACTTCATATTACAAACAATTAGTCATTCAGCCATATATAATTGCAGATATTCACTCAAGAATCATTCATAAATTATTCAAGTAGTATTTAAGGATTGAATTGTCAATCCATCAAGAAATATAAATCAGCAATAGTCTAGCAAATACATCAAGTTATCAATTCTGAATTCTAGGTAATATTTGCAAATCGGACAGGGTTTGAGCTCACGGGGTGGGGCTAAGGGTTGGAAGGGCGGGGTCTTTTCATGCTCTTGACAAGCTAGGGACGGGGTCCTTGGTATTGTCACTGTTGAGTTAGGGACAGGGTCCTTTAATTCAACAGTTTTGCAAGGTATTTCCAGAGAATGGACGAGTTGATCAACTTTGGGTATTGTGCTATGATTTATTGACTGGAATATATATCATAAATTTATAATCTTTGATAAGACCATTTTCATATTTTGAGTGAATATTCTTGTTTTAAAGAATATCTCAAAAGGGGACATTAAATCACAAGAGCTTGTATTGGTCTCATGTTGATGCTCATATGAGTAGAATACAAAAAAAAAAAGTGATGAAAAAATAATTGGGGAGTAGAATCCATAATTTGTAATTGAATTTCTAGTACTAAAATTTAAGTTTTAATGTCAGAATGATGATTATTTGATATATGGTTCAGACTGAATTTCTTTTGTGGTGTGGTTTTACTGATTTGTTGCATTAATTTTGCTTCCCTCTCATCAGTCTCCATCCGCTCTATAACAACCAAGTGTACTCACCATTTCCCTTAGCTAAATAAATTGCCGGGACCCACTCCCACAGATTACAAACAACAGCAGAAGTCATAACACCATCTGTATATGCACTTTGAAACGTAGGCGTCTATCATACTATACAAGATCCAAATTAAGATCATGGGCTGTGCAAATTAGATTACTCCCTATTCCCTCAAATTTCATTTTTTCCTAACAAGTACCCCAACCAAGCCAAATTTTCTCTGAATAGGATAGCCAAAATAATTACTCCCATCATAGTTGCTATGAAAATTATCTCAGCTGCTAGGGCAAAATCTCTTACGGAGAGTGCAAAGGCAAGAATATTGGGCTTTCATCCGACAACTCCTATTGTGGAACAAGTAAGAGTCCCTCAATCCATCCATACTCATTTTAAAAGTAAAAGCATGAGTGGCTGACTATAGTGGCTGACTATTGATCACCCCTAAAGATCCTTGATTTAGAAAAATAGATTGTCACTATCGCTCACCCCCATCATTTTGGCCATCAATTTTATCCAAGAGGCTGAGGTGATACCTTGTGAGATTAGCTGTGCTCCAAGGGATTACTAGGCCTCTAACAATAAAAGCATACGCATTACTGCAAAATTATTAACAGCTGATCTTTTTAATCCAACCGCAGGTCAGCATTTTAAAGCTCAAAATTTTTTAACTAACTAAATAACCATTAAGAATCTACTACATATTCCAAAGCTCTCCTTAACTTTACCGCTGGTAATTTGAAGTCAACAGAGCGTAACGCAGAAGAGGTTGAAAAACGTAAATTTTAACTACAAATGATTATTAGTTTTATTTTATTATTATTTAACATTATTTCAAATTTAAATTTCGAACTAATAAGAACAAGAAGATATAAATAATCCGATCTACCAACCAAAAAACCCTTGCAGCGGTTGTCCACCTCTGAGGAAAAGGGAAAGCTCCGAACAAAACCCCATCTCGATGTGCAACAATCTGACTTTCCGGCGCGCAAACACACATTTTATAACCAGTTAAGCGTTCAGAGGATTTGGTATTTGGCATCAAATGCCACACGAATAAAAAATCGACATAGTAAAAGTATGTTTAAAGACCTGAGCCAAACCAAGTGCGCATTGTTTGGTCCGAGATTGTCGGATAATGCATGCTAACGCCATTCTGCACCCTCTTCCTTCTACAAAACGTTCATAAAAAACACACCAAACAAAAATTGTAGGTGTGAAATTAAAAGGGAAATCTTACAAAGAATTGGAAACTATCCAAGAAAACAATTTTGATCGGAAACAAAAGAAGATAGGCTCCTGAAAATTTTAAGAGGCAACGAGGGTAGAAATGAAATCGAGTATGTCAGCAAAGCGGCTGATGGGAATGGAGCCTGAACTGCCGCGTGGGTTACACGCTGGCAGATTACGGTAATTCGAGAAAGCTCTACATACATCATGCTCGTATCTTAGCTTTAATGGACGAGAGCTGTGTCGACAGAGACCACCATAAAGTAGTGAAAAAAAAATAGTTGGGTTCAGTAAAAATAGGTAGTTGGATTCAGTAAAAATAGTTGGATTCAGTAGCCTTAGTTGAAATTGTGTACGAATGATCAGAGTAAACTATATAGAATTGTGTAGGAATGATCAGAGTAAACTATTCCTATATAGACTGACAGCAAAACCCGTCCTTTTTGGCTTCCCTAGTGAAACAAAATGAAAAAAACCACTTCTAAATTTTGATAAGGGAGAGGGGCTTATAGTGGGCCACCCTAACTTCACACGTCTCAAAGTCTTTTGTAAAAATTTCAAATCACTTCCAAATTTGTACAGTAGTTTATTAGCAAGTCCCCTACTTAAAAAAAATTGGTTTCAAGGCCACATCATCAAATATGATGCCACATTAACATGTTTTTTGTCAAGGTATCCAAAATGGTAAAAAAAAAAAAAAGGGTAAGACCAATAGTGGGTCACTAAGTCATGTATTATTATTGGTGCACTGATGTGGCATCGCATGATATGTCAGTTTGTATACTTTATGGATAAAAGTGTTTTTCAATTGAATATTAATTGTAAGTTTATAGGATATTAAGCCTACCCACCACGGGACCCACTCAAGCCTACTTCTATACCCACCATTGGACCTCTACCCACTATGGGCCCCTTTCCCTTAATTGTGATTTGGTCTTAATTTCTATTTAATTTTAAGTTTTTTTTTTAATTTAATTTAAATATATTGATAAGTGATGTATTGTTGTATTAAGTTCAGTTTATATATTGATATCTATTTTATTTGTTTCACACTTATACCAATTTTTTATATAAATTATCTTATTTTGTTTAGGTATTCATCATTTATCTACCATTTATTATAATTATATTCGCACACTTCAATACATTTATTTTTGGTCTTAAGAGCTACACTTTGTTGCTTAGGTTCAATCTCACGCTACTTGAGATTAAACCTTTAAATTCAAATTCTAAAGTTGCAACCCATTTGTATTAGTCATTATGGGTCAACTAGATACATGTTTGTTGACCTATTCCTATGTTTTGGTATTAAAAGATTAATCCATGCAATTAATTCATAACAGGCACACATTGTAGAAAACTTCATAAACCTAGGTTTGGAGCTTAGAAGAAATTCAGAATATGTTGGTTGACAGATTATGCACTATTTGAAAATTTAAATTTCCCACTCTATTGCCCAATCTTAGTGCTAATTACCAACCAATAGTTGGGTAAATTATTGCTATGTGAAATAATTTCCCTTTGAATTTTATGAGGTATAGCTCCCTCCTCTAATAAGAAGATATATTCTTTTATAAAATTTAAACTTTAAATATGAGTATGCTTTTAATCAAAATGCAGGAAAAGCGTAAAACTCAAATTGAAGGTCTATAGATGATTATTAATGAACTTTATCAAGTAGAACTCATTTGTGAAAGACATTCAACACACAGACTAGTCATATTCCACAAAATATTAACTAATGAATTTAAAAAATCAAAGATAATTTTGAAACTAAATGGATACAATAATTGAAATGATTTTCACACTTACATAGAAATTTAATAACCAAAGAAGCATTTAATTAATAGAGGAATATGACATTAGGAAATAATTAAATAATTAATTATGCATGGAAGAAGGCGAATTAGTGATAAAATGTTGCTTGCAGGCTTGGGACATTTTTCAATGTCTACATTTTGCCCCTCTTTGATACAAGGTGGTTTTGAGCATTGTGTCAAAGAATAATAAAAAAAATCAACTCAAAACTTGCCCTAGTGTGCCTTGATGAATATTGGATAGGATGGTGCCCCCTAGGAAAAATTAACAATTTTTTGAAAAATTCCAAAAAAAATTGACAATTTTATCGATAATCTAATTTGATAGGCATGAATGCAAGAACTAACGGAAGAAATATTAGCCTGGAAAGAACATTAATGAGAAGCGCAAAACAAACAATGGAATAGATGGAATGGGACTACTATCTTGACATCTCATTAATAAATGATCAAGTTTTTATTTTATTGCATAATTATCATTACAAAAGTTATTGTGGCAATGGATAAAGAACACCAAGGTATGACATAGACCAGGGCGTGATATGCTATCCCTTGCAAAAACAAACACACAATAGACAAGGAGTGCCATGATACACACTAGAAACCAAAGAACCTTGTTGGAATATGTGAGGAAGTAACCACAAAGCATATTGATCATGATGCAAGAAAGCATTAGATTGAGCTTTTCCATGCATAAGATGTTTTGATTATTCCAAATGGAAATTCAATCACACACAAGGAACCTAGTTGTCCCAGTCATATTGCCAAGACAAACCACAAATAGAAATCAAAGAGAAAAAGGTCATGATCCATCATCGCTCCTCTAAATCCCTTTTGGGCATCCTCAAGAGGCATAGTAACATGACCAAAGATAAATCAATAAAAGATAAGACAAATTGGACAAATGATTTAATATCCATTTAGATCTTTTGTCAAATTGTATGATCAAATTCTAGATAATAATAATGTTTGGTTTCAAGAAAGGAAGCATGTCGTATAAGCCTAGGGAGCCCGACGATGCAATATCTTGTTTAAAACTAAAGGTTGATGGATAAAGTCTAGTTTCAGAAATGAAGCATGTTGTATAAGCCCAAGGAGCCTAGCGATACTACGTAATCTTAGCTTGCAAATGGGGTTGCAAGCTAAGTAGGCTTAACCTTGGGGGAAACTTTTTGGCTAAGCGCGCTTGAGCTAGAGTAGTATTGGGATGGGTGACCTCTTGAGAAGGCCCAGTGCTTCACCTCTGTGAGCATCACCTAGATGTAATGAGTGATAAGTGGATCATTCATTATCATGAGAGATAGTTTCTTGTGAACCACTTCTCATGAAACATGGGTCAATGAGTTTGACTTGTAAAACTACATGGTTGAATCCTAATAGCAATATCACAATTTGAAATGTCGTGGAAAATACCTCCTACTTATCAACATTACATAGTGTCTAAGACTATTCGATAGCTAACAAGCATTGTTTGATGTTTGATGTTTACCTATGTTTTGAGGCAATTGATTGCTAATGGTTGAAGGCTACTTGGATAGTTTTCTTGTTGTTTCATGATTTGGTTAAGCTTGGTTCTCTTGTTTGATAGTTGTTTGTTTATGTCTGCTCAAAATGTCGACCTTAGCAAGGGACAATTTATTATGGGATGGATGATTATGATGGATGAAGACCTTGTTATGACAAACCCTAAATGATTGACCTAATGCCTCAGGGGCTCATTGATGATGGCCTTTCCTACGTCAAGCACAAAGACAACGTAGTTTGGTCGGCTTTGACCATGGATAGTTTATTATGAAATGTGGATATGGGTGAACTAACAACTTATGATGACAAAACCTAAAGGACTTACCTAAGCCTCAGGGGCCCATCAATGATGACCTTGCCTACGTGAAGTCATAGAGGCAACATAGTTCAACCAATTGGACTAACACAAACTCTATTTTTTGGAGTTTTTAATACTTCTATATTTTTTCTTTTGGGTTTTGATTTTTTTTTTAATTTTTGGATTTTTAGATTTTGGATACTTTCTTATTTTTTTGGATTTTTGAAGGTTTATTTGGATGTTTTCTAATCTTGGCCTACGTCTAGGATCCCTTGTAAGATGTAAGTTCAAGAATTGCCCCCAATCAGGTATGGACCAACTTATTATGAATGAAATTGGATGGGTAAAGTTTATTATGGATGGATATGAAAGGATAAAGGACACTAAGCATCAACAATTCTTAGGCCATGAGAAGGATAACTAAGCTTTTATTATGAATGGATGGGAAAAGAAGGATCTTATTGTGGAATGGAATATGCATGAGGGGTCATGGATGGAAGTGGGAAAAATCAGAAAGAATGATAGTAGACAATGGGACAAAGACTTACTACACATGGAGCCTATTTTCCAGGTTTTCACCATGGTACTTATCCAAAGAGCCAGTGAAGTGGTTTTCACTATTGGACGAATTTATTTTTTTACAATTTTTTTTTATTTTTCTATTTTTTATTCTTTTTTGTGTCACCAAGATGCTTGTTTGCCAGGTTCTCATCAAGGTAACGATTTTTTTGCTTTTTTGCTTCTGATTTTTTTTTTGATGGGATTCTCTAAAAGCTAGGTATAGTACTTGCAAAGGTACATGTTGTTGATAGGATCTAGCAAGGTTTCACCTTCAGGAGTAGCAAGATAATAAGCGCTAGATCCATATGTTGCAGTTATGATGTAAAGAGCCAACCAATTAGGCTCATATCTGGATGACCATGCTAGATGAAGAGATATGATTTGAACAAAGGGTGTGAATGATGGATACAAAGGATGATTGATGCAGCAGACGAAGGGAGCTAGGGTATGATTCCTAATGTGCATAATGCATGGGTCGTCAAGCTTCACACAAAAAGGAGTTTGGGAAACCAATGGGTTACAACACATGTAGGGGTCACCATCGAAGGTCCATCAAGAAACATTGCCAAGGGGGATGGAGTGATATGACGGGTGTATGGATATGGGTATATTTGGTAGAGTGTATGGGTTGGGTGAAGATGATGAAGATGGAGACTTTGGATACACAAGCTCACCTTTTGATATTTTGTTTTGATAAATGCCCCTAGCTAGTTTGGACAAAGAGGCATAATTTGAGATCAATTTTTGCTTACTTTCATTTTTGAATTTTATTTAAATTTTGATTTTTCCAATAGCATTTGATTTTGGCTAAATGTCTTTTCTTGATCTTTCTTTCTTTGCATGCTTTATTTTGATTTTGGATCTCCATTTGCAAAAGACACTTTCACTTTTGATTCTTGAGTCATATCCTTGTTATTTTCTTGAGGTGATACTTTTGGATCCATGTCTATGAAGTGGATGAATGTGGGTGAGATGGATGAGATAGATGAGGTGGTGAGAATATGTGGTTCATAAAAAAGGTTGGTGATGTATTCCATGGATTCTTCATGACTATCATTTTTGGCACTGTTAACATCAAAGGAGGCTTGCACATCCTTAATGAGTTGGAAAGAAGGCTCAGAAAAGGCAACAATAGGGGATGCATACCCAAACTCGAGATGGTTGAAATAGAAGGGTGATAGCTTAGAAGATGGAATAGGGGGAAGAGGATCATGGGATGGAAAAGGATGGTCTTGAATATCATTAATAGGATTGTGGTCATAAAGTGGATTATCATAAGTGTCATGATCAAACATGGGATTATCATAGGCCTGAAAGGATTGGGATGGAGCGAATAGGGTAAGGACTAAAGGATCTTCAAGTTCCCAAAAGTTTTCCATCCTAGCTTGGTCATTTGTTTGCATAGTCTCACAAAGATTTGGAGTTGCCTTAACATCATCCTTAGGGGTTTGGATATTCTTAGCAGCATTAGCATCTTCACCTATAATATTAGGTGATGTGAATAGCTTCCCAATACAAAATGAACTATCAATATAGTACTCTCCATGTTCTTGGTCCCAAATCTAGATTCTACCTTCGGGAAGAGGAATGAATGGAGTGGAAGACATGGATAATGAAGAGGGGTCAATGTAATGTGATGAGGTGGATGGAAAGGCTTCTCGATTAATGGGTTCTTGATGTTCAGTGGTTCCCTTCGGATTACTATAGTATTGAAAGAGATTAGGATCACCTGCTATGGTGATTTCAATGTTGTTATATGGAAACTTGAGGCATTGATGATAGCTAGAAGGGGCAACCCTCATGGCATGAATCCATGGGCAACTAAGGAGAAGGTTATATAGTAGTTCTAGATCCAAGACTTGGAATATCATGTTTTGAATGGTAGGCCCAACCCTCACAAGAAGTGTGATTATACCTTTGGATGAACACTCAACATCATCGTAAGGCTTGCT
Source organism: Sequoia sempervirens (assembly GCA_007258455.2). Lineage (NCBI taxonomy): Eukaryota > Viridiplantae > Streptophyta > Pinopsida > Cupressales > Cupressaceae > Sequoia > Sequoia sempervirens. The sequence continues at coordinate 316,174,394 of VDFB02000015.1, forward strand.
GATGATTTTATTAGATGTATCTATACAAGCTTCAGAGAATCCCAATGTTATGACTAATTTAAGGTGCATATATTCAGACCTGCTCCACTGTTTATCAAGACTCATCTAATTTTGTGTTTATTAATGTATACCTCAAGGTGTGATGGGTCACTATGATTTGTCCGTTGTGCATCTTGCTAAGAAAATGTGACATGATGGGTTGTAGCTAAGTATCCTACCATGGGATGGACTTGGTTAAAATTTAGGTCAGTGGGAACAAATGTATCTTGCAAAGCTTTGTCCAAAATTGATTTATGCTCATGGAATATGTGAAGAAACTCAAGAATGGATATTTGTGCAAGAGTCTTTCCTAGATGGTCTAAAAGTTTATATTGACTCTTTGCTTGTGGATTTGAAGTGTCCCCTTGCAGGGTCACTTTAGCTCTTTGGGTGGTGACAACACATTCTGGACTTTTTTTATGGTAATGGTAGAGAAATTGTCATCAAAGGCTTGAATGTTATTAACAATATACTCATACAAGACACTAGTGTAATTGGAATTAGTGTTTGTATTGTTCCCTAAACTGGAGGCTTTTCCTTTCTCATGGTCTTGTAGGGGATTCTTGAATATAGTATGGTCAGCATTTGTCTTTCCTTGTGAATTTTCCACTGATACGTTACCATGTTCAATGAGGTTTTGGATAAGGTTCTTAAGTGTCCAAAATGATGATGTTTTATGTCCCTTGGTATGATGGTACTCACAAAAGTCATTGTCATTCCACCAAGTTGGGTTAAAAATTATTGGTTCATAAGATTTAACATCTGATAATTGAATGGTATTTGATTACAATAGTTTCTTCAAGATCGATTCAATGGGTTCTCCTAAGGGTATATATGTTCCTTTATGCATGTTTGCTCATGGAGGACCTCTACGTTGTTAGTTGTTTTGTATTGCATTTTTGGTTTGATCTTGGATTGGTGTTGGATTTTTTTGTGTGGAAGGACCTTTGAGGTGAATTGTTAGGTGAACCTTGTTAACCACTTTAGCATCAACTACCACATCATTGCTGACATTTTTGTTTCTAGACCAAAATTTTCCTTTGTTGTTGGGATTGTTTTGGTTTTCTTTGAAGATCTTGAACAATCCTTTTGCAGCAATAGCTTTCTCAATGGAGACTCCCTTTTCAATGGAATCCTCAAATGTTTGCAATAGTGGATTTGAAGTTGAATCATCAAAGTTCTATATTGAGGTTTTCTATAAAGATGGGAACCAATTGTTTTCTTGGTATGTGACAAGGACATTTACTAGCCATACTTCGCCATCTTTGAAAGAACGATGTAAGTGAATCCCCTTCCTTTTGTTTGGTCATGCGTAGATTTATAAGAATCATGTCACTTTCAATGTTATAGGAAAAGTGTGCTATGAGTTTTCAACTAGTTCATTCCATGTTCTTATCCTCAGAGGAAGATGTGCTAACCACCCTAGAGCCTACCCCAAAAGGCTACATGGGAATAATCTTATTAAGTATGTAGGCTCAAAAGTGATATCCATACAAGTAGTTTTAAACTCTTGCACAAGTTCTACTTGATCTCCCTTTCCCTTGTATTTGTTAAAGTTTGGAACATTGAAGTGTGGAGGGAAAGGAGGCATGTATGTGCTTCTATCAAAGGGATAAGAACATAGTTCCTCCATTGAGTATATTTTATTTGTTGTGCTCACTTACATGTTTTCCATTTGTTTTTGCATCACTTATATTTGTTGCATCAAAATTTCCATAGGTGATGGTGGTATGCTTGGTTGAATTTGCACGAGAAGGTTGGCATTGGTGTTAAGTGTGTTGAGGTAATTATGTGATAATAAGTTTTAATTTTGGATGTTGGATGTAAATGTTGAGTTTGGGTTGATGTTTGCTTGAGAAGGATTTTGATTGCCTTGTTGGAAGTGGGATGTAAACATGGTGTTGGTATTGGTATTATGTTGTGGTAGCATTTGGTTGGTGTGTTGGTGTTGCAACATGGTATGAAGTTGAGGTTTGGGTTTACATGTTGTTATGATGGAGGTTGGTTTGTGTTTAAGTTTGACCCAAAATATATGTTGGTGTTTGGTGTAGTGTTGGTTGTTTGGGTTTACACTCTTGGTGTGGCAATATGAATCCTTCTTGTTTTGCTTGGTGGATTTGGGTTTTGATTTGTGTTTATGTTGGTTGTAGTTTTTTGGGTGGATGTTGTGGAGAATAGATTTGCAAAAGTCATACCCATGGAGCTAGAGGATGATCCAAATGGATTAGTAAATATGAGACTTGGTCCTTGAGATGTTGTATGTGTCCTTTTAGTCCCATTTTGGAGTAGGAGGTATGTTAACATGTGGTGTGTTATGTTTAGTTCCCCCAAGTGGCATACTAGTGTGCATTTTTGTGCAAAGCAATGACCTTGTGTAAATGTGTCATGACCTTGAGTTTGAGTTTGTGTTTGTGTTGTTCCCTCTACAATTATGGAAGTGTCAAAACCAAAGGAATCTTGGAACCATTTTGAGCAAGTGCTAGGAAGTACTTATTAGGATATGCTTTTACCATCTCTTCTATGATACACACTATCTTAGGATCTTGGGAAGCTTATTAAATCTCTTTGGGTGTTAGATTTTGGTTAACCTCCTTCAATATAAAATTGTCAAATGGGTTTGGAATTTGATCTTGTGATGTTGGGGGTTGATTTGAAGAGGACCCAAAGTTCATGGTGCTAGTTGGATTGAAATTGGGGTCGTATGAGGAATCCATGTCCTTTTGTTTCCTTTGTGACCTAGTGAAGACCATATAAAACTTGTGACCTTGAGACTTTTAGAAATGAATGCAATTGATGATAGAGATGCAAACTAAGGAAATGGAAGATGAAAATGATACTATACTATGTTTTTTATTTTTTTTGGAATATATAGATGCAAGATGGCAATGCAACTATGACTATGCTTGGTAATGAGACTATGACTAAGCTTATGCTTGGATATAGGGTGCAAGATGGTAATGGTGACTAAGACTATGACTATGGTTGGATTTTGATATTCAATTTTGAACCTTAAAAGAGGATGTTAAGCAAACTATGATGAACCAAAGTAACAACTCTAAATGTCAAGACCTCGAGAGGACAAGGACCAAGATGATGATAATGATGATTGGATAAAAGGTGAGCCTAAAATAGACACATAAGTTGTAAGCCTAACTTAAAGATAAGATAAATGAGAGTTATGATAAAGTCAAGACAGCTAAAAATGAGACTAATGGTCTACCCAATAGTATAATAAGCTCTCTAATTCAAAGAATTGAAGATAATGTTGATGAAATGAGGTGTGGTAAGGTGTATGCAAGTTAGGACTATGCAAGCCAACCTAATGTAAATGATGAAATGAAATGAATGAGCTGATTGAGCCTAAACAAGTCTCAGGTTTAAGTGTACAATTTTTTTTGTAAGGAAATTGGAAGTTGGATGTACAAATATTTCCCCAAATTTTTTTGAAAATAATAGATACAATGTTTTAGGCTTCCTAGGGTTTCTGATAGATGCAGTGTTTTGATTGATGATTGTGGTTTTTCAATAAAAAATTGTGGTGTTCTACTTTTTTTACCCTAATTTGATGTTTTCTAGGTTATTTTCCATTTTTTCCAAGTTCTTATTTGATCACAAAAACAACAAACACTTGAAAAAAATAGATTTGGTTGATTGTGACTCTTTGACTTCTTGGTAAGTGAGTATGCTTGCAAGTTTTCTTCCATAAAATTTGCTTAGCCTTGCTTCACAAACAATACAAACAAGCATAACCTAGCTAGTAGTAATAGGGTTATCTACTAAAGTGGGCTTACCTCACCCTCAAAAGAGTGATGTTAAATTTGAGAAAAAGGAGTGGGTGAAGCTAGAGTATGCCAGGGTCATGGACCACCTTAACACCTCTCACCTTGAAAAAAGTAACTCTAAACAAGGAACCTTGCCACCTCAACCAAGAACTAGGTGTGGTAAGTAACTTCAGGGTACAATTTGCATCTGTTGCACCAATAATAGTAGACTCTCAAAATAGGTCTTAGGCTTCTAAAATAGTGGTTCATAGTAAGGGACTGCCATGAACACCCGTGACCTATATATACTGTCAAACGTGAGACACCAAAGCCTCTAGTCAACCCCAATGTGATCTATACACCCACACTTGAATTGACACATGTGGTATACATCACAATATTGTGTTACTAACTTTCACCTTCGCACCTTTGATATAACCCACCAAAAAAATGTGCTTGAGGTCGAACTCTTGAGTTCTTTGTTAAGATGTGTCTCAAGGCAGGCCTCCTACTAAAGAAAAAGATATTGATATGTGTTTCTCATTCACCCAGGATCACATGAAGCGCAAGGGAAGAAGATACACACACACCAATTTAGGATTTAATAGAATGTGCAAGTGCACAAGACACAAAAAACACTTGTTTTTTTAAGCACCAGTTCCTAATTTAAAAATCACAAACACATAATGGAACCCTGCAAGAAATTGGATTAGTATTTTAGATCAAAAGGTCTTCTCCCAATGATTGCCACAAGCTGAAAATCAAATATCAATAACCAAAAAAAAAAAACATGCTATCAATGTGATTCCATGATCTAATTATTTTGTTATATTTTTTACCCCAAAAATAAAAATACAAATAAGATATGATAAAATTTTGAAAACTTCCCAAAAAAGTAAAATTTTAGAAAAATTCCTTAATTTAAGCCCTAGGGAGCAGATTTATGGAGTAATAATTTTCAAAGATTTGATTGTAGATTAATTATTTGAGGTCAAAATAAAAAAGTGTAATGAACAAACCCCCTATAGAATTATGAGAGTTTTCCAAATCTACAAAAAATTCTAAAAAATTCGTTGATTTGCAACCAAATTTTAAGATTTATAAAAAATATTAAAAACATGATAGCTTGCTCAAAAATGTTGACCTGAAGCTAATTTTTGGAGTGTAAGCCTATGATATGAGCTCTGGCCTCTAGTAAAAAAACCAAAAAATAATTTGTAGTTGTTTGGGAGATAAGATGAAATCTTTGGAATTTACTAAAAATAGAGTAACTCACTCAAAAATGTTGACCTTAATCTAATTTTTAGAATGTAGGCTATTGGTATGATCCTTGACATGCAGTAAAAAACCCAGAAAAAAATTACAGTCATTTAAAAGATGATGAAATCTTTGGAAAATCCTAGGGTTTTATCTGCAACCTAATTTGCACAAGGTTAGTCTTGATTTTTTTTAACAAAACAACAATTTAAGTTTAGAAAACCTCTATAAATAAAGATACAATAAGGATGTTTGGTTCACATTAGGTTCACCAAATGTAGATTAGGGTTAAAATTTGGGAGAAAGCATGAACCAATAATAGCAACCACAAAACTATCTAATTCAAGCTATGAAGACCCTAAGCCAACAATGAAGCACAAATGATAATAGAAAACATAATAATAAAGCAATAATACTTAATTTTTATGCCATGGTTGATTCACCTCCATTGCTCTTCTCCAATTTACTTTGTTTGTTCTCAGATTTGTAGTATGCAAGATATTTGATAAGCTTGATGTTGATGATTGATAGCTCTAGATCTCAAGATAGAAAATTTTCAAAGACCATGGTTCCTCAAGATGAATGATATGAGAAGGAAAATATTGAATATTGTGGTTAACCTTGAAATGAGAATGATAGGTTGCTTTTACAGAAATCCCAATTCAAATGAAGGGTTAGGATTGAAATATTAGGTATCATGATCAATGGATGAGACTAATTGAGAAGAAAAGAGATAAGGATGGGAAGAAGGGATCGTGATCCAAGAAATTGGAATGAGAGATAGGGCTTGGCTAAGAAGAAATTCAAATTTAATAATACCAATTAATTAATTTAAAGCTGTAATTTTGTATGGGCATGCGTGCTGGGGGGCGTTTCTTCTGGTGTTTTAGTGGGTGGGTTTGGGGGGCGTTCGGTGGCTGGGGGTCTCTTTTGCCCACGGCCATTCTCCTTCCCTTTTCTCTGGTGTTTGGTGCATGAGGCCAGGCTTTTGTCCGTGGTTGGGGAGTGTAGGGTGTCGGTTTTGCTTGCTTGGTGGAAGGTGGGGTTTGGTGTGGGGTGTGGAGCTTTGTCTGGGGTTGGAGCTGGCTTGGTGTGGGGTTTTGCCAAGTGGTCAGTGGTGTGCTTTTAGCTGAAGGGTGTGGGTTTGGGTAGTGCCTCTTCCTTTCCCCAATGGAGCTTGGGGAACCTTCAGGGGAGGGAACTAAGCTGGATTTCTGTGCCGCTCTTGGCTCGAATCCCTTTCCTTCGGGGGCTCGTCTTCATGATAATAGTTTATTTTCTCAGAATTTGGAGAAGAATGAGGTTGGTTCGTCAGGAGGGTTTCGTGTACCCAAGATTAACGGATGCCTCGAAAGGTGTAAAGAGAGGCCGAATGTGGTGATCCCGATGGAGATGCTCGCTGAAGATATTGAGTACTACTCACGCCATTCATTGTACTGCAAATTTTTGGGTTTGAAAATTTCGTTGCAATTTTTGGAGTCCTGGGCCAGGAGGACTTGGATGCCGGTAGGAGAGATGGAGATTCGGCTCCTAGCCAATAACTATTTCATGGTCACATTTGATTGCATGGCAGATAGGATCAAGGTTTTTGAAGGAGGCCCTTATTTTTACAATCAGGTGGGCTTGTTTATCAAGCCATGGCATGCGGGATTCAATCCGGCTGAGGAGATTCCTAGTCGAGTTCCAGTCTGGGTCAGATTGCCAAGGCTACCGGTCGAGTGCTGGCGTGAAGATGTTCTGCATCTTCTTGCCTCAATGCTTGGTAAACCCGTTGGTTCGTCGCAGCAGACGCAGTTCAAAAAGGTAATGACATTTGCTCGATTCTGTGTGGAAATTGATTTAAGTAAACCTTTGCCAGATTCTCTTGAAGTGAGTGCAGGCTCTCACTCATGGGTTCAACAACTTGATTATGAGACCTTACCCTTTAGATGTCGGTTGTGTCATGAATATGGCCACTTACTGCGTAGATGTCCAAGGGCCAAGCCTTTGGAGACTAATGCTTCACAGCCTCCTAAGAATCCTTCTGGGTTGGATAAGGGTAAGGGTCCTATTCTGGAAGGTGGTGCCGGGGAGGGTGGTTTTATTTCGGTCAGGAATCGAAATAGAAATAAGGGGCAAAAGAGGACTCTCAAAGAAAGACAAGAAGAGGACACTTTTAATAGATTCGAGGTATTGGATGATTTTAGTCAGCAGGAAGTGAATCCGGGTTTGGTGGACTTGGATCAAGGGACTATGGAAGTTGAACAGCATGGGTCTCCTGTTCGGATAGTGCAAGTTTCTCAGCAGGAGGTGCATACGGGTTTACCAAATGTAGTGCAAGATGGGAAAGATCTAGGGCTTGAAGGGCTTTGTTCAGAGGTTCTTTGTGCTCCACAAGTTGAGGAGACTGGGATTTTGGAATCAAACCATCAGTTGAGGGCTCTGGAGGAACCAAGTTGTGTTGTTGTTCCAGAAAAAAGCAAAGACGCTTCGGCCCACCACTCTCGGGGTTCGGGCTCAGAGTTAGGTAAGAGTAATAAGTTGTCTTCTCATTTGGGAATTCTTCAGAAGGATCTAAAAAAAGGTGGGACAGAAAAGGTCTCTAAGCTTGGCAGGAAGAAGGATGTGGAAAAGATCAAAATGATAGGGAAGAACTTGGTGGAGTCAGGGTCGGTTAAGACCTTGGATTCTCTTTTTTCGAGCCCCTTGAAATGATTGTTTTATCTTGGAATGTAAGGGGCTTGAACAGTGGCCCTCGACAAAAAGTTGTTCGTGATTTGGTTAGAAGTCAATCTTCTGATGTGCTCTTTCTCCAGGAGACTAAGTTGTCGGTTGAAAGTATGTTTGGTTTGATGCCTAAGCTGTGGGGGAATGGTGAGTGCCAATGTATTGGCTCGCAGGGGGCTTCTGGGGGAGTGGCTTGTTTATGGAATCCTCAGAAGATTTCTCCTCTTTGGTGGATGTCCTCCAAGTCATCTCTCTCCATGATTGCTTCCTGCTTTGAGTCAGGGGAGGCTATATTTTTCTCCAATATTTATGCGCCTCCTGAGCTTCATGGTAAGCAATTATTGTGGACCCATATCAGGTTTGTTAGAAGTATGGCTCCTTACCATCCATGGATAATGGCGGGGGATTTTAATGCTATCTCTAAGTTGGATGAGAAACAGGTGGTATTGCGAGGCTGGAGCCTTCTGCTCTTCTCCTTTAGGATAACATTTCAGCTCTAAATCTAGTTGATATCAAGCCTAGTAATGGCCAGTTCACTTGGACTAATCGGAGGATTGGGGAGGATTGCATTGCTGAGCGTCTTGATTGTTTTCTGGTTTCTTGTTACTGGGTTGGTGGTTTGTTGTCCTCTATGTCTAAAATTTTGGACTGGAGGGGTTCAGATCATTGGCCTATCAAGCTCGCGATCTCTTCGGCTCGTGTGCCTCGGTCTCCTCCTTTTAAATTCCAGCTTATGTGGCTTAGGGATCCCTCTCTTCATGACTACGTGGCTGAATGGTGGAGGTATGGTAGACCTTCCTATGGTACTAAAATGTATACTTTTGCTAAGTTACTTCAATTTGTCAAGTATCAACTCAAACGATGGAATCGACATTGCTTTGGAAACATTTTCCATGCTAAGGCTGCTGCTCAGGCAGAGTTGGCTGGTATTACGAGGATGATTAGGGAGGATGGGATGACTGAAGTGCTGCTTTTGGAAGAAGCCAAGGCTCTGAAGCTGTTGGAGGAGTGTGAGCTAAGGGAAGAAATTTTTTGGAAACAAAAGGCCCGGGTTGATTGGTTACTGGAAGGAGATAAGAATACTGCCTTCTTCTTCAATTCGGTGAAAGCCAGGAGACATGGCAACTCTATTTCTGTTTTAGTGAATGACAGGGGTGAGCAGCTTTCCTCCTCTCAGGAGATCTCTAACGAAGCAGTTCAATACTTTGCTTCTTTATTCAAGGAGGAGGAGCGAAGGAGTTTCGATGAGGAAATTCAAGTCCTATCATGTATCCCTTTTCTTGTTTCTAGAGAAATGAATGAGCATCTTATGAGTGATATCTCGCTTGATGAACTGGAGGGTATAGTGTTTCAGATGAAGAAGGGGAAAGCCCCTAGCCCGGATGGCTTTCCGATTGAGTTCTTCCAAGATTTCTGGGATATTATCAAATTGGACTTGTTAGCAGTTGTGTAGGAGTCTCAATCAAATAAGCAAATGCTACGGGTTCTCAATTCCACCTTCCTAGCTCTCATTCCCAAGTGTGAGGGTGCTGATAGGTTAACGCAATTTCGGCCTATCTCTCTGTGCAATGTGATTTATAAAATTATCTCTAAATTGATGGCTGAAAGGTTGAAAAAGTGGCTTTCAGTGTTGATTTCTGAGGAACAGGGCAGTTTTGTGGAGGGTCGGCAAATTTTGGATGGGGTGGTGATTGCTACTGAAACTATCCATTCTATGGCCACTTCCAAGGTTAAGGCAATGTTTATCAAATTGGATATGGCTAAGGCTTATGATAGAGTTCAGTGGTCCTTCCTTCAGAAGATTCTTGGCGCTTTTGGTTTTGGAGAGGATTGGATTAGATGGGTAATGAGCTGTGTTACTACAACTTCCTTTTCCATGTTAATCAATGGTGAGCACTCAGAGCTTTTTGGTGCATCTTGGGGTTTGCGCCAGGGAGACCCCCTCTCTCCCTATTTGTTTATCCTTCTTGCCGAGGGTCTGGGACGCTTGATGAGAAGGCATGTGGAGCTGGGGCTTATTTCAGGATGGAGATGGAATGGTGGCTTACCTTCACAGTCTCATTTGCAGTTTGTGGATGACACAGCTTTGATGGGTCTGGCGTCTATCAGGGAAGCTACTAATATGCGTAAAGTGTTGGATGTTTATCTTAATGCCTCGGGCCAATTGATCAATGAGGAAAAGTCCTCCATCTTTTTCTTTAACACTCCTGAGCCCATTCAGAGGAGGATTGCTCACATTTTGAGATTTCAGATTGGGTCTCTCCCCTTGACCTACCTTGGTATTCCGATCTCTGTTGGAAGACCTCATAGGGATTCTTGGAAAAATATACTGGATAAATTTCATGTGAAGGTTAATCATTGGACCCACAGATGGCTGTCCTTTGCTGGGCATGTTCAGTTGCTCAAGTCTGTGGTGCAAGCTCTCCCCATCTACAGGTGCATGATCTAGGTTGCCCTGGTGAGTTTCATTAAGGAGTTGGATTCTCTTGCTAGCCAGTTTTTATGGGCTGGTAGCCTACAGTCTTCCAAATGGAGTCTTGTCAAGTGGGATACTGTTTGTAGCCCGAAGCAGTTCAGAGGGATTGGTTTAAGGAAGTCTTTGTTGTCCAGCGTGGCTCAAGTTGCTAAGTTGTATTGGCGCTGGTGTGTGGAGCAGGATCATCTCTGGGCTAGAATTCTATCTCATAAGTATTTTCCAGGGATCCCTCAGTGTGATATTCCCTGGTACTCCTTGAGGGGGAAAGGTTCGGTGATTTGGGGTACTCTGAAGAAAGGGGCTGATCTCATAAAGGATGGCCTTTTTTGGATTTGCAAAAGGGGGACAGAAGCTCTCTTCTGGTCTGATTCTTGGGATGGTTTTCCCCCCATTCTTTCCCAGTTTCCAAACTTGGTAATTTTATGCCAGCGGTTCCTCGAAGCTGGTTGGTCAAGGGTGAGTGATTTTAAGTCCTTCTCTACCCGAGATCAGCTGAGAATGGTGAGATGGAAGAGCCCTGGCAAGTGGCTTGATGTTGGTATGGAGGAGGACTGTGCTGAGTTGCACAAAATCCTCTCCAATAGGAAATGTAGTTCCCTGCAGGAGAAGGATGTTCTTTCATGGTCTCCTAATCCTAGGGTGTCTTTACTATTGCTTCTGCATATCAGAGATTGTTATCTCACAGGCTTGAGGGGGGGGAGGTTCACTGGTGGAAGAGAGTGTGGAATAAGTTCTCCTGGCCAAAGTGTAATTGCTTTCTTTGGACCCTAGCTTGGAACAGGTGCTTGACGTGGGACAATATTCAGAAGAGGGGGTTTCAAGGCCCTTCTATTTGTGTTTTGTGCGGGGCAGCGGAGGAGGATTCTTCCCACTTGTTTTTTCGGTGCCCCTTTGTTTTGCATCTTTGGCATATTTGGTGGGAGGCCTGGAGAATCCCGTATGTTCATGCCTCTTCACTGGTGGAGTTTTGGAACAGTGTTGGTAGACCTCCTTCTGGGACCTCTTTCCTGTAGGAGGTGTGGTATGTAGGTCCTACATTCATATTGTGGCAGATCTGGCTAGAACGAAATCGTAGAATTTTTCGGGGTGAAAGGTTGATATTCCAACAAGTTTGGCAAAGAGTAAGGGCTATGATTCAAGAGACGGTGGAAGCTAAGTGTGAGGTGGTTTTCCCTTTAGAAAAAGGGGACGCTGAGAAGGTGGAGAGACTTGGAATCCAGGGGTTGTCTTCAGCTTCGGCTTGCGTCAAGAGGGGAAGGAGGGGGAAACAAAAAGTCCAAAGATTGGGCAGGTGGTTGCCCCCTCCGAATGGAATCTTGAAGATCAATACTGATGGTTCTTCAAGAGGAAATCCGTGTCCTGCTAGAATTGGTGGAGTTGGTCGGGATTCTTCGGGCTCTGTGGTTTTCTTCTTCTCTTCTCACGAAGGGGAGCAATCTATCAACCTTATGGAAGGTTTGGCGATTCTCTATGCTCTTGAGAGGGCTTATGATTTGGGTTGGCACAGGGTTATTTGTGAATCTGATTCTCAAGTTCTAATTGGTTTGATAAATAATCGGATGGTGTATGATGTTAGCTGGCAGCTAGCTGGAATGGTGCAACAGATTTTACAGATTAGTTCTTTGATGGAGTTTATATCCTTTGTCCATATTCCTCGGGAGTGGAATAGGGCTGTTGATTGTTTGGCTAAGTGGGCTTCTGAGAATCTTCTCGGTTAGAAGATTGATGGGTGGGAGCAAGTTCCCCAGGAGCTCCGCCAGGATTTAGAAGGGATTCTGGTTAAAGATGGGGATGGTCACAATGAGGAAGGCTGATGTGTGTTGCTATGTTGCTGTTGGCGGGTCTTTGTGGCCTGTTTTTTTTTGTAATCTTCTCTTCTAATTTTCAATAAAGTTTTTACCCTCTTTAAATTAAAAAAAAATTAATTTAAAGCAGAGAAAATGAATAATTAAATAATGAAAAATAACTATTTAATTATAGAAGAAGGATGGAGTGGGAAATATTAAATAATTAAAAATAATTATTTAATAAAAGATGGAGGGAAATGATAAGTAATTAAATAACTAAAAATAGTGGGTGGATGGTGGGCTCCCCCTCGCCCCTCACATAGGCATAGGGTGTCCAGGGTGGACGTGAGGTGGCGGATGGGTCGGACATGAAGTCTACGGTTTTGGCTTGTTCTTGTCACATCAAACCTTCTAATTTTAGCCGAATGCTGGTGTTCCTCGCCTGGTTTAGTGATTGTCTAAGATTTTCAAAACTTCTGGAGAAGAATTGGCGGCATGCCAGGCTCAGTTCTCTCGGTGCCGTCAGTGTGACACGTCGGGCACGACTATCTTTTGATTGCTCGTGGTCGTGCTGTGTGGAAATCTCCATTAATTGTATTCATTATGGTTCTAAGTTGGATGGATGAAGGCGGCATCTTATCTCATTCCAAGGACATTTTTGCTTCGCCATTATTTTGTTCCATATGCGAAGCCTGACTGATCATTATTTGGGCTCTTTTATTAAGCTAATGAAGTCTTTTCATAAGCATGGGTTTCACATTTTTGTTTTGTCTTATGTGTTTCTGTTGCAGGGTGCGACTGTCAAACACTTGCTAATGGATAGATCGTTGAAGTCGAAGTTTACCATTCTCATCTCGACGAAAGGTTTGGAATCCTTCGGCGTCGATACTCCAATTTCTTTAGTGGCTAAGGAGAGGCAAATTTCCTTTCGTGAGGTCATGGATCAGCGTTTAAAGCGCATCTTACTCTTGGATGACCTGGCGTCAGTTGTTGCTGTGAAGATGGTCCTTGGCAAAGGGCACTTAGAAAGGAATGAATTTGCCCGAGACAATGTGCACATTTCATCCCGGTTTCTTGCCATGCTCCTGGACCTTGATACCCTAAAGGCAGAAGCCATGGAATTGATGGTTCGACTGTTCCGGGATGATTTGCTTAGCGGCCTTGAAATGACTTTGAAGGCGGCCTTCATTGGTAAGGGCATTTCGCGTCCTGCAGAACTTGCTTCTCTATGGGAGTCGGATGAAGTTGTCAAAGTATTTCCCTTTCTCTTGGATCTCAAAGGGCCCGCATTATCAAGACACCAAAAGATTGCTGATGTGGCGGTGGATTTCCTGAAGCGTAAATTGAAGATGGTGCCGGTGGATGGGTTGGAATGGTTGGAAAGTTTCATTAGTTTTGCAGAGTTAAATGGTTTCTGGTGAACTCGTGTGGAGTTGGTTGTTGTTCATCTGGTTTCTTCTGGCTCACGACTTGTTTTTTTTTCGGTAGTTTCGAACTTGAGCAAATTTTTTTTTGTATTTTGTGGTTAGGCCTATGTTTCCATTTCCCTGTTTCATCACTCTTTCCTGCTTTGGGACTGTATGGAGCTGTTGCTTCTCCTTGTTAGTTCTTTTTTGGCTGTCTGTTAGTTATCTCTAGTATATTTCCTGCTTAGCAGAAGGCTGTAAATTTCGTTATTATCTATAAAATTATCACCCTACGGATCCAAAAAAAAATGATTAAAAATAATTATTTAACTATGGAGAAAAGAAAGTGATAAATAATTAAATATTAAAAATTATTATTTAATTATAGATGGAAATAAAAATAGATAATTAAATAAATAATAATTTATTTTTATTAAGCATAGAAAAAGATAATTAGTGACACAATTTAAATAAAATTGACAATTATTTAAATTAATTAAGAGAGAAATAGGGATAGAGTGAATTAACTAAATAATTAAAAATCATTTAATTAATAGAGAAATATGACATTAATAAATTATTTAATTATGCATGGAAGAAGGCAAATTAGTGATAAATGTTGCTTGAAGGATTAGGACATTTTTCAATGTCTACACATTTTATGACTAGGTATGTACATTGCACCACCACTAGAAAAGTTGCAACTTGCAATAAACCACTTTCATTTAATCTCTGTGTTATTGGGGATCTATCTTCCTTTCCAATTATTTCCCAAAATTCATCTAAGTTTATGTGCCCTAGCCTAGTATCCCCAATTTTTGGCAATGTGCCCGATAAACCAAACAAATGTTCATAGCCCAAGTATTTTTACTTCATCATGAACATAATTGAGTGATTGTGACCATAGTTCTTGTTCAAGAAACAATTTAACAAAGTGTATGGGCTACATAAATAACACTTTTGTTTCTAAATTTATGAAAACTCTTTTTACATCACCTTACAATAGAGACTAGGTCAAGGAGAGTTTTCACTATAACTTTGAATATCGCAACACCTTGCTCGCACATCTTTCACAAACCCGCTCTTTCATCATCTAAAAATTTACTATTGATTGTTCATTAAAATGAATTCTTGTGATAGTCTAATCTATATATAAGTGCTTCTTATTAATTCTCTAGAGTGTTAGATAGGGATTAATGGCATACTTAAATTTTGACATGTGCAATATTTTCAATCAAAAATTTATTTTTGGCACATTTCAAAAATTTCAAAAAGAATATCTATGGAATTTTGTCAAAGAATCCATTGGTTTTACAAACCTCATCACGTTTCGACAGGGGTTTTGAAACCTCTATAATCACTCTAAAAGCTTTATTGAGATTGTGACTTGAAGAAAAACCTTCGATGAAGTAACTCCATCGACTTTCCTTGAGGTTGTGAAAACCTTGTCGAGTCTTGACATGGATTTCAAAACCTCAAGTAAGTTTTGAAATGGTTTTTTATTGTCTTTAATTTTATTAAATCCTTTTGAAAACCCATTCTTCGAATTTGGTTATGAGTATCTAGTCAAAGATCAATGAGGTTTTTGAAACCTTGTCAAGTTTTAACAAAGGTTTCAAATCCTTTAGGAAGATCCAAAACACCTGGAATTTCTCTAATTTTGATTAAGTGCACAACTTTTTTGACTTATTTTTGGCTTTTGACTAAGTTGTGAGAACCTCATTGGGTCCCAACATAGTTTTGAGTACCTTTGTAGGAGTCAATAAAGTTGGTAGTGTTTGAATTAAAACCCACACATAAAGCTATGACAAGCCTATAACATAAAAATAGTGGGATAACACATGGTTGTGACAACCTCATCAAAATTTGATGAGGTTTCAAAGTCTACATTGAAAATCAACAACCAAAGATAAAAAATTTCAATTTTTCACAAGGCTCACAAAGGAGAAACAAAAACTAAGGCAACATAATACACTTTAATTTTCTATAGGAATACTCTTGTTACATAAAAATCATATAATCCATTTACATGCTTTTGTAAGTTGTCTTTGATCGTTCGGTTAAAGTCATAAAGTTGTTATGTCCAATGGGTTGACATAGAGAACTTGACCTTGAGGATTTGATAATCTCTCTAAGTGTGTAAACATGGCCATCCAAACCAAAGATCAAAGAACCAAGATATGTTCTAGTTTTTCAAAAAGTATACATTTTTCTAATTCATTCTTACATAACCTAGTTCAATTATGTGGTGCTCAAATTTAAACTTGAGGGATTCAAATCTAAACTATAACAAATTTTGAGTCTACACAAATTCTACTAATACAATCATCATACTACGGGTGTAAAATCCTAGCCTATGGTGAATTAGTTTTGTACATCTTCAACATTCATATTTCATCATTGGTTTGAGAGCTAAGCCTCTCTATATTTTACATTTTATTTTCAAATATTTATTTCATATTTATCAATTGAGTTCCTAATTAAATAAAGGTTAATTTATGCTCAAGAATATATACATTTATTTAATTAGTATAGATTTATGTAAAAATGATTGTATTCCCTTACATTTTTGTGAATTTGACATTCCTACAGTCTCTAGGGCTTTTCCTTAAGGTTTGTCTATCTTTTTCATTAGGTTTTTCAATTTGTATTCTATAATTATTTTATCATGTTCAACTCTTGTTAGACTTGTATTCCTCTTTTTTGGTTCTTTATAGATATATCTTTCCTTTTAGGGTTTGAGCTTCATCGTGCACGCTACTTTGTCTCCTCTACTTTCCCTTGGATTTTCTTTTATGATTTCATTTTTAAATATGGTAAAGATTAATTTTTTTTTTAAAAAATCTGGGAGTAATTCATATTCCCTTATCTTTTTATCTCTTAGAGCCATATTGCATAGTTTATGTCACTAGTTGCTCGAGGCCCTAATCTTCATTTAAGAAGGAACACTCATCTTAATCCTACCATGGCTACCCCATCCAATAATAATGAAGATCTTATTAGATGCTTGTGTTGAGAACTATTTTGATGAATATTAAGAATATGATCAAAATGGATGTGGTTAAGCAAAAACTTTCAATTACTAAACAATTAGTTATTTCAATGCATTTACTTATGCTAAATATCCTCAATAATTGGTTACTCTTTTATATAATACATGAGAAGGTATTTTGGAATGAATATTTTTCATCATGTTGATGGTGTTTTCTGCACATCAACAACTTAGACAGAATGCAATATTCTATCTCTCTTGAAAGGTTATTTCCAACAATAAATCACTGAAAATCACCCCAAGGTCTCTCGGGTATCAGGTCATGACAATGCATAAACAACTCAGATAATTATGTGAAAATGCTGGTAATCACAAAGAGACCTTACTACAAGCAAACTGTATCTTTCTAATTTATCAGATTTTGCAATATGATGATCTATAATCCTAAATCTAACCAGATGATAAAGAAACAACAAAAGATAAAGGGTGCAAGAATATGATAAGACCTAAACTATCCCTAGGATAAACAATGCAAATGATAGATATCTGGAATGGACCAATCTCACATAACCAATCCCTGCTTAACCCACAATGCAATATCACAGGAACAGTGCAATCTTCTAAGGTATTTAGATTTTCAAATCATAGACATTCATCCACAATCGAACTTAAGCACATACGACTATATGGTCCAGGTTGACTTCACCAGCCTACTACAATCAGATAGTTACTAGGAGTATAGACCAGAGATTGCTACAAACATTCCAAACATAAAATCATAAACATCACTCACTGAACTAAAACTATTTTAATTATGAATACTAGACTCTAAATCTCCAAGCAATTTAAAAGATGGAACAAAAGGAACCATGCAAGATAAGATAACACAAGAGATTCCACCAGAAAGCCACAATGTCCTCAATTGGATTAAATCATCAACATGCTGCAACAATTCCACTGTTCTGATACAGTATTTGCTTCAAGAAACTGAACGCTACTCCTACTAAAAAAATAATCTAACTATTGCTCTTGCTTATCTCTATTATTGTCTAGCTAACCATTTACAATGAGGCAAGAATGCCTTTTTATAGCAAATCTCAAAATATGTTGGCCCAGCCAAACATTTTACAAGATAAATAAAATTTCCAAAAAAGGTCGGCCAAGGAAGAAACAAACTAAGGCACACATTAAATGCCATCCACCATCAAGGTTGGCCTTGATACTATCCCCAATGTAGTCCGGTCCAATGCATGCCCTATGATAATAGGGAAGCACAAATCTCAAAATAGGCATTAACTGCCACTTCCCTTATCCTTTCTCTGAATTGATGACCCCTGGACCCTCAAGAATGGTGCATCCAACTTGGCGACAAGTGGAAAAGGCAAAACCTTAAGTCTGCATTTAATGGAGTCATTCTCCTCCTTCGACTGCCCAACAATCTTGTCCCAATCCTCCTTGCTGGCCAGATACTTATCCATTACCGCCAAGTATGTAGCTGCATCATCTAACTGGTGGCTGGTTATAACTCCTTCTGCATCTGGGGCATAAACTTCATGCCACCATTCCCTTAGCTGCTCAAGACTCAGATATTTTGGAGCAATCTTCCTCCTACCGGTCATCACCTCAAAGAATGCAATGCATCCGTCATACACTGCAATGAGATCCCCATCAATCTGTTTCTTCCATTTCTGAATCTTTTTCATGGCCTTCTGCCTAATCTGCAGAGCCTCGAACCATTCCCAGGGTTCATCCAATCTGGAGAAAGGAAGAATTCCATCTTTCGCCAGCTCTTCTTTACCATGCCCCATGATAGCCCTCGATTTCTACAGCAAGAGATCCATGTCCTCCTTGTCCTGAGACAACACATGCTCCAACAGCTCCTTGGCCCGGACTGCATCCTTCTCAATTGAAAGGATGTCCTTGATGGTATCATCTCCTTTCGTTTGTACACTCATCAGCCAATCTATTGCAGCTTGAGCTAAAGCTTTCATCTTCTCAATTCTGGAGATTGTTTCTTTGGGCAGAAAGCTGGGAGTGGCAGAAGAAGAAGGATGAAGGGATTGCAAGGGTTTCATTACCTCCTCCAAGCATTTCCTTAACCTCTCATTCTCTTTCTTCAACTCCTGCTTGGTCTGGGTCTCTTTTCTCAACCTCCTAATGATCACAGCACTGGACCCCTCATACTCCTCAATGTCTTGCTCCATGGATGCTAGTCCAAGGTTGATGGTTTGCACATTATAGTCCTGACTAGTGACCTCTTCTCTAGTCTTGTCCGCGACAGGAGTGGCAATGTGGATAACCCTGTTGTTTACCTCATCTCTTTCTACCTTGGACACCACCTTAGCTACCCTCTTCTTCTTCCCTTTTCAAATTTTTGATAGCATCTCATCCCAATCCAAGGGAGTGTCTTCAATTACCACTTGTTTCTTTCTTGCGAGCTCCTTTTCTAGCCAGTCCGGGGCTGAAGGCTCTACCCGGATTTCTTTTGTTTTTGTTTCTTCCGGCTGTTCTGTCGTTTTCTCTTCTTCCTCTACAATTATTGTATCCTCCTCCTTTTCGGGGAGTTGCTCACTTTGATCTTTTTCGTCCAGCTCCACCTCTGGCTGCACTGGTGATGGGGTCCTAGCGGGGAGATCCTCCTCCTTTTTAGGTGATTCATTTCCCCTTTCACTTTCCAGAGAATCTTCATATTGAACCAGTGGAGAAGTATGCCTTTCCTCCTCTTCAACTTCTAGCTCTGCTGCTACACCATAAAGTGTCCCTTCCTTGAAGGGATCCACCTCTCCGCTAGTTTCATGCTCCTTCGAAATTTCCTCTTCAGGTGTGCTTGGTGGAGGAGAAACAATCCTAGGTGGCTCTGCGACTGGTAACTTTGGAGGAGAATCCTTCCTCTGTACAGTGTCCCTGGGCGAAGGAGTTCTTGATTTTCTCATATAAACCTTTGTCTTCTCTCCTCCTGAACTCTCTACATCTACAATAGGAGGCTCATCACCCAAAGCAACCTGACCCTTCTTCTTTGAAGTTCGGATTGTTCTTGTCTTCTTCGGTGGTGGAGGGGCATCTTCCTCTTCTGCCTCTTCCTCATTAGAGGACTTGCTAAGCTTCAGGGTCTGCCATCTCCTTTTTCCTTTTGGCTTCCTTTTGTTTCAGGCCCACCTTCCTTGGGTCCTCTTATTTTTATCTTAAACGGTGAGATCTTGGCAGCTTTCCCTTTGGGGTCATCTTCCCCGGATTCCTCAGAAGTGGACATAGGATTCAGATTCCCCACCAAATCGAAGGTACAAGTTACCTTCTCACTTTCCAACTCCCAAATTTTATGTTTCAACCAAGAGGAGGTAAATTTCATGACCGGGGCCATTAGGTCTTCCAAATCCGTGACCTCTCCTTCATCCCAATTAATATCCCCAACTGAATTGTCCTTCACAACCTCATAAGCATGGTCTTGAACCAGGTTTCCATCATCCTCTAGTTGATTCGGGATCAACTTGACATTATATTGTCTGATTGCCTCCACAGGGAGCCTAAAATACCTTTTCTTTCTAGCTTCAAGGTCGTCTTTGATGTTGGGCCAATAATCCTCTAGATCGTCTTTATGCCTGTACTCCCTGGTGGCCTTCTTCTGTGCTTCTCCTGTGATGTCGAAGTTCATCCTCTTGGAGTGGAAGGAGAAACCATATGCCGCCAACTAGTCTCTTGCCGCATGTGCCGATTGAATTGAAGGGCATATTTCTGCTACACCAATTCCCAGGGGAAAATCTCCATCGAAGCCTGTCTTATGCTTCTCCCTCTTCACAATGGCATCAAGTTCACAAATTTGTCTCACAACCTCCAACAAAAATATGTGATCGGTGGGGTATCTTGGCAACCTGTATGGAGCAACCGGGCATCCATCAATCCGAATGTAGGTGAAAGTGGGAAACTAGATAAACCAAGCCCCATAATTCTTTATTAGCCCTTTGGCTCCATCTGACAGTCTCATGTGCTCTGCATTTTGTAGCATCCGGGTAATATGCATTATGAATGCATCATTAGCCCTTCTGTAGTCCTTATGTCCTAAATGTAGCTCTGGGTAAACCTCATAGATTATGTCTTGACCCAACGTCCCTCGTGGATTCAAACCCCTGTACGGGTAGAATCTGGCTAGTACATACACTACATATGAAGACATGGTGAATTTCTTGGTCTCCAAGACGTTTCTCAGTTGCTTGTCAATTTCTACACTAATAAGCCCTGCCCAGTGATAGTTAGTTCCCTGTTCAATCCTTGTGATCACGTGGACCATCCAGCTCTCCAACACTCCGGTAGTCTTCAAACTAGCTACCCTGCTCAAAAATGTTATGGCATCATAAATATCTGACCTAAACTTAACTCCATGCAACTGCTTGGGAAATTTAGAATGGTGGGACTTTGGTTTCTCTAGCCATGAATTAATTATCTGTTGAGCCTTGACTGACTCATTCTCATAGTATGTCTTAGCAGTGTCTATGTTCAAAGCACACATAGAAGGTAAATCTGGCATGTTGAGGGCCTGGGCAATGGAGACAGGACTAAAATTAGCCAGAACCCTTCCCTCGGTACTGACCACTCTCTGTGTATCGAAATCATATTGCCTGGCACATTCCAAAATCAACTTATAACATTGAATTGCCAGAGGAAAACCTGCCACATGTACTAACCCAGATTTCATCATTCCCTGCGTTAAGGCCGATTGATCCTTTTGGGCCATCCTCTGCTTGAATTCCTCATATCCCCAGGCCCCGACATTAGTGTCAGACACCTCATACCACACAGATGATATCTTGCTCTCAGGAAGCTGACCCTTGATATCCAGTCTTAATCGTTCTGCCTCAGAAATAGATGACCCCTCCATGCCCCCCTTAGATTTACAGGAAGCAGCCTTGCTTGATTCGGCCTATACTCACAAAAGACTTCATTAGTATTCAATTATTATGCATATTCCAACCCAAAGGTTAGCCTAAAATCATATAAAGCAATTAAAATCCATCACAAACTGCTAATCTTTGAAGATTCAGAGAAATAAGGTAGTCTGGGGAAATCGTGCAACCTAGGAAAATCCAATCGGGGCAGAATTTTGGAGAAATCCGACCCAGACGGACTCCAGTTGCCAAGGCATTCATTAGTCAAATAAATCGTTAATACAGCCAAAAATCATTGAATTATCATGAAATTCATTCACTAGCACCAAGAAATAAGCAATTAGCATTTGTTCCATTAATCTTATCTTCGAAAAATAAAAAAGATAAAGCTGGACAGGAAAACCGAAAAAATCCGGATGGGACGGATTTTTGCGGACAGGTAGAAGCGTTTTCAAAAATTACTCCAGTCCGCGGAATTAGCCTAAATCAGGAAAATTCGGGTGCGCAGAAATTCCCCGGACACCACGGGAACCCGATGAAGGAAAACCCACAAACTGACGATTAAATGATCACGCAATCTTTCCACTTGGATTCTAACGGTTCTGAAGTTGATGGTAATCAATAAAATTCAGAATGCAAATGGTTCCAAACCCTCAAGGCCTTCAAATGATGAATTCCCATGGTGAAAAGGTGATGCCCTGATTTTGATATTAAAACATCTCGCCATAAGAATCAGGATGAGTTCATGGTTTTAAAATACCATCGATAAAATCAGTCTAAGGCACTCTGAATCCTCACAGGGTTGGGGTCAGTATACTACAAGGGAAAGATCGACAAAACATCACAAATCCGCTACTCTGGGCCAAGTACCAAGAAAACCCCAACCTCGCAGATGGCAAATTTCGCACAAAAAAGGGCAAACAATCTAACCCAGAACCCCCAAACTGACGTGCCCACCATCTAATGGATAAATAGCGTTTATATGGCACGGGTGATGAGTTCCTTCGAAAAAATGGTTCAAACCCTTAACTCGATAGGAAGGAAATTGTGGCCAACATGGGCCGACATGAAACAACCACCAATCAATACGGGAAACTCAATCATTGTGTAAACGAACAAGAGGGGCCATCAATAACATACCATGGATCAATGCGGATGAAATTTGATCTCAAAAAATGACCACGAAGTAAACACGTCTGAGCAATGAAAATTCAGACACCGACACCCAACAATCCACACGCACAAACTGCTTGAGATCAATCTTCAAAGCTCAAATGAAACTCTTAATCGCCAGAGCAATCAGCAAGGTGAACGATGAAGTCAGAATGATGTTTAAAATGCCCTAAATCCGCCCTTATACTCGTCTGAGCAAAGGTACCCCGGTCATTAATGAGCGACAAGACACTTTTGACAAATCTGGAAACCTGAGCCCAAAACAAAATTTTGGAAAATCTCAAGATACGCGGAAATCCGGATGGACAGAAATTTCACGGAAATGCAGAAACTGGGGAAATGGCGAAGTTCGAGATTTTGGCGCAGTCCGGGAAAATCTGCCAGAACCGAAAAATCCTGGGATCAAGCAGAAACCTGGATTCAGAGAATCCAGCCAGAAACGGACAGAGAACCAGGGCCCGGGAAAATCCGCCAGGGCTGGAAAATCCCGAAGTCAGGTGAAAACCCAGATTTTGCTTAAAACTCAATTTCAATCAATTCAATCCCCAGGGCAAGGTCAAAGCTAACAATGCCAACATTTCAAGACCTCAAAATGATAATGGCAATAAAACCAAAGGTCAAAAGACACCAGAAAAGAGGGTCCCTACTCCAAGTGGGGCATGTGTGCAAAAACTGCACAACAAATGGTGACTCTGCTGGGGAAATGCTCCTGAACATTTCGATGACAAACTGGAATCAAGAACCTAGAACTCATGGTTTCAACTCAGATCTCCAGCCATTACCCTCCGCGTTGAAACAAAGAAACCCCTAGCCATTCAAACATTCCTATACCGGGGTCTAAGTGTGTGCAAATGCATTCATTACCCCCCCTCAGTTACAATAAGGACCAAACTTGGTATGAACAAGCTATGTAAAGATTCATACTCTAAAAGTAACCTGAATAGAGCCTCGCTGCCAGTCAGGCGTCCATAGCTCCGACGAGGTTATCGCTGTGACCCTCTTGAACATAGCTCTACTGCCACCTAGGCGTCCATAGCCCCGGTAGAGATATTCAGATCCCCCTGATGAGTTGAATTCAAACTTTTTGACTTTCAATATATATATATATATATTTTATTTTATTATTTTATTATTTTATTATTTTATTATTTTTATTTATTTATTTATTTTTGCTGATATTTCTTTTCTTTTCACTCATTTCATTCAATCTGTGAACAGTGAAGTCCACACTCAGGGCTGAGAACCACAGTGGCACTAGAGCAGAAAAGGATTTTTCACCTGTTCAGACCTCATAAGGACCTTCTGCAATTTCAGGTATATTAAGAATTAAAAGTATAAGGCCCCGATATATTCCTGTTCAAACTGGCTAGAAAACTCTTTGCCTCAGCATAAGAATAAGTGACATAGGGTAAAGAGTTCATACCATGGTGTCCTGGAAGGATGATTGAAGTTTGCAAGGGAAATACCAAGAACATCAGACCCACTTTGTCACCATTGCCATACAGATGCACCCACGGATCCCCAAAAGGAAAAAGAACCGAGAGCAAGAGCAACGCAAACCAAAACAAACAAACCAAAGCAAACCTAATCTAACCAAAGCAAACAAGCAAACCAAAAGAGAAACCTACCCTAACCAAACAAAATAAGCAAAGCAGCCTAAACTAACTATGTACAGAGCAAGGAGCTGAAAACAGCTCAGGACTGGAAATAATGTTTCAAATACTGCCCATTGACAGGCAGTGGGATATCTTCTCCTATGAGAGTCTTCAGACGTAAGGCATTATATCCAAGTATTTCAGCAATCTGATATGGGCCAAGCCACAATTATCAAATTTCTCATGGTTCCCTTTCTGATCATGAGGTTTATCTCAGTAAAGGACTAGGTCAAAAATCCTAAAGGCTTTGACTTTAGCCCTCCTATCAAACCATCTCTTAACTACCCCCTGATGTTCGGCAAAATTCTCTAGGGCGTTGTCTCGTTTCTCTTCAAGGTGCAGCAGTTCTGTTAACCTAGCTTCCCTTCTGTCCCCTTCATCATAAAACTAATTTATAAACTGTAAAGTTGGGATCTTGAGTTGAATAGGGAATATTGGTTCCAAACCATACACTAAGTGATAAGGAGATGTTCCAATGGAAGACTTAAGCCTGGTACGATCTGCCCAAAGGGCAAACCAAAGCTGGGTGTGCCAGTCTTTTGGGTTCCTCTCTAATAGCTTACGAATGACAGTCAATAGGTTCTTATTGGAGGACTCTGCTAAACCATTACCCTGGGGATAATAGTTAGACGCAAATTTCACAATAATTCCATGATTAAAAGCCTAGTTTGAGAATTTCAAAGATGCAAAGGCAGGGCCATTATCACAAACAACAACAATAGGACATCCAAATCGATTAAGAATGACTGATTCTAAAAAATCAATTACTACATCCGATGTACATTGCCTACAAGCAAAAGCTTCAGTCCACCTTGTAAAGTAATCAGTAATAGTGAGAATGTACCTGTGTCCTGCAGAGGATGGTGGGTTGATGGGGCCTATGAAATTCATACCCCATTGAGCAAAAGGTCTTACCTCAGTGAACGATTGGAGAGGGAGTGCTGCACACCTTTCTCTTGTTGCTGCAGTCTGGCAAGTGTGATAGGTTCGCACATGTTGGTGAACATCCTTGAACAATGTAGGCCAGTAATATCCTGCCCTCAAAATTTGATTTGCTGTGGCAATTGCTGAGACATGACCAGTACCGTATTTCTCATGGAACTCATTCATCACTCTCTCAGCTTCCTGCCTCCCAAGACACCTCAAGTAAATGCCTTCATGATTTTTCTTGTACAGAACAGCTCCTTTCAACATGAAGCCATCACTCTTTAACCTTAGAGCTCATCTCTGAACTGCATTAAGATGAACTGGAGGTCGTTGATTCAGCAAATAATAGACTATGTCATCATACCAACCATCCAGGGAAACCTCTTCGCTATTATAGTTCTGTACAGTAAATTCATGGCCTATCTTTGCCATAGTCTGAGTGAGTCTTTGCCCTCTTACCAACTTCATGGGCTGGATCTCAATGTCATACTCTCGTAACATGGTCACCCATTTAGCTCTACCATTCTGCATCAGGAGTAACTTAACTGCAGAATCAAGGACGACTGCATACACTTTATTTCTGAGGATATAATGCCTGAATTTCTTTACTGCTCTAACCAGGCATATGCCTACTTTTCCACGCTTGGATATTTCAACTCAGCATCTTTTAATGGTGCACTCATAAAAGCAATAGGATTCTCATTTCCCTCATCAGATTTTTGAGTTAACATTCCAGCACACGAATGGTCTGAAGCAAATGAATAGATATAGAAGGGTTTGCTGTAATTAGGACTTACCAATACTGGAGCATCAGCAATGGCCCTCTTGATCTCTGCAAATGCCTCCTTTGCTTCCGTAGTCCATTCAATCTTGGCATCTTGTTTCAACATTGCATTCAACGGTTTCACAATTTCAGCAAATCCAGTGATGAATTTTCTGACGAAGTTGATCTTACCAAAGAAGGACTTCATCTCCTTTTTGCTAGCAGGGGGCTGAATTTTTAATATGGCTTCCACTCTCTAAGGATCTATAGCAATTCCCTTTTCTGATATGACATGTCCTAACAACTTTCCTTCTATTACTCTGAAAATACACTTCTTAGGATTCAGGGATATGCCAAATTCTCTGCACTTTTGAAATACCTTCCGTAAATTTGAGATGTGATCCTCTCTGTTTTTCAAAAAAACAGCCAGGTCATCCATGTAAATAATGATACATTTTCCTATGATATTTTTAAAGGCAATATCCATAGCCGTTTGAAATGTAGCCCCTGCATTAATGAGTCCAAATGACATCCTCCTATAGGCAAAGGTACCCCACTTAGTTGTGAAAGTTGTTTTGTGTCTGTCCTCATACTGGACCATCACTTGATTGTACTCTGAATAACCGTCCAGAAAGGACATCATCTGAGATCCGTTGACCACTTGAAGCACCTCATCCAAAGAGGGAACTGGATAGTTATACATTTATGATGATCTATTTAGATTCCTGAAATTGACACAGAGCCTAATTTCTCCATTTTTTTTCCTAACTGGAACCAGGTTTGCTACCCATGTTGAATGCCTAACAGGAAATATGATTCTGGCAGACAGTAACTTCTGAACTTCTTTCTGTATGAGTGGTTCCAACAGTGCATTGATAGGCCGTTGTCTCTGTCTGAAAGGCTTGGCACCCGGCTTCAGGGGTATAGTATGAGTTATGATTGATGTATCATAAGTCTTCAAGTCTTCATAACCCCAGGCTACTATATCTGGAAAGTCATGTAAGGCTTTGATTATACCTTGTCTTTCTTCTGGAGTGCATACCTTGCCAATGAAGATATTCTTAACATTGTTCTCACTTCCCACATTGTGAGTGTGACACTGTCCACTAATTGATTCTTTCTTTGACTCTTGTTCCTGGTCTCTGATCTTATCCATATCAAAGATTCGCTCCAATTGTACCATTCCCCTTGGAATAGTATTAGACTTCAGATTCAGCACACCTTCTAAATCTAGTTCTGCTTCCTGGGGTTCCGTTTCATCAATGATTTGAGAAGCAAAAACATCTGTATTGGTGATAAAATCAAGAATGTGCTTATCATCATCAAACACATGAAAGTTAGTAACATTGTCTGGGACTGATGGCACAGGAGTCAATTCTACAGTGATTTTCTTCAATCCTGACAGAGATAAAGGCTGCAGAGTACTTGCTGCTTGAGCCAGAGAATCAGCAGTTTGATTCTTCCGTCATGGTATGAGTTGAATATTAAAGGCATCAAATCCCTCAATGAGGTCCCACACTCTATGCCTATAGTTAGTCATTCTCCTATCGTGGCATGAATATTGCTTTCTCTCTTGTTTGACTACTAATTCTGAATCACCAAAAACTTGCAGAGTCTTGACCTTTTTCTTAAGTGCCATGAGAAGTCCATGAATTAATGCTTCATACTCTGCCATATTATTGGTGCAATAAAATTGAAGTTTGTGGGCTGCAAAGAAATTCTTACCTTTTGGACTGATCAGTTCAAACCCTGCTCCGGCTCCATGCTTGGATTTGGATCCATCAAATTTGAGAGTCCAACATTCAGTAGCCTTCTTCATCATTTATTTTAGCTTGTCAGTGTCAAAAGATCCTTCAGTCACTACAGGGGATTTATCCTCTTGACTTTTATCCTGAGGGTTATGCACCTTTGTCTCCAGGGCTTGGGTTAGATTTAAGCATTTCTATACTTGCTCTACTGCTGTCTGGCATAAACAACATTCCACCTCTGAATGGGAAGCATTATGGACTCTACACCAATTAGGTAAGAGTAATTCCTTGAAACTTGTTTTCTTTCCCAGGTGAGTCTGATTCTCAACACATTGCTTGATGAAGTCTTGGAAATTGCTTAATAAGTTGATCTGATTATCTTCAGGTTCTTCCTCTTCTTGAATGGATTCAGTCAAAACAACAATATTACTGGATCCTGTCTCATCATCAATAGGTGTCATATGCAGCATCAATACCTCCTCTGAGTCTGACTCTTCATACTGAGTTGATAGCATATAATTTCCCATATCGACTTCTGATATCAGAACTTCTGTTGAAGTCTTTTGGTATTCTGTTATCATGTATTTCATTCTAGGTTCTCTTTCAATTCTGATCTGATTTGGCACCCCTTTCTAGGGAAGCCACATGTGAGAGTGATCAGTAGACACATATCCATTGAGAGCATTAGTGAAATCTCTTCCTAGAATTAGACCATATGCATTCGGGATATCAGCTACCTGAATATTGATAACCTGTTGAATCCTTGGGTCTGAAGCTACCTGCATGTGAATCATGTTTAATTCTCCCACCACATTTACTTCAGTTCTATCTAACTGAGTCACCTTCTTCTGAGAATCAGCTGGTGTAATTCCTAGAGCTCTACAAACTCCAAATGGCATCACATTGGTGGAAGCACCAAAATCTAATAAACAATTATGTAAATTCTTACCGAATAAATGGACAGAAATCAGAAATGGTGGGGTTTCTGTCTTCCCTTGAAACAAAGTTGGTTGAGTATCTACTTGGGCCACTTGAGTCTTATCCTTTTCCTTTCCTTTATCTCCATGGGGCAAGTTGGTCTGACTATGGGCCTGGTTTTGCGTCTTTACAGGCTAAGAACTAGAAGTTTGACTAATATTTTCACCAGAAGGCTTACCCAAAGACATTGACTGCGCATCATAGGTACCTAAAACAACCTTTCTAATTGCAGGGAACCTTAATAACTCGAATGCTAAAAGATTTACCTTTAATTTCTTGAACTCCTCAGCAACATATGAAGCCATCTGCTCCTCACTCATATCAGTAGAGACCTCCTTAGAAGGTTCCTCTACCCTATCCTTGCCTGCTTGAACAGTCTTTTCCCTCTGTGGGTCAGTTTGAACTTGTTTCTCCTTTGAAAAAAATTGTTTGGAAACATGTGGATAAAACAGATTATTGCTTGCATTAGGATCTGGAGGGGTACTGAAGTTGTTAGGAGGAATGGAGGTGGTAAAAGGTCCCCCAGGCTGTGGACGCCTATGAGGCATATCTCTCAAACCCTGCCTCTGGAACATTTGTACCTCTTCAACATAATTTTCTTCCTGATCGAGGGGACCATTATCATTTATTGCTTCCTCATTGAATAAACGAGCAACTTCGTTTCCATTGCATATTTGTTCTGTCCTTTCTTCTTGAGAATCAAGTTCCTCTTCTGGAATATTTTCTTCACTTGCTGGGAAGGGAGAGTGATTCAATACTAGCACAGGGGAGTCATAGGGAGTGGAGGGAAACCATCTCTGCCCACTAACATTATTCTCCACCTCATACTGGAAAATGGAGGCAGCAGTCTGGAATTCTGGACACTCTAACTCTGAATGCTGACTTGTCTTATGGAGCCTGCACCATCCTGATAGGGCTGCTTTAGCCAGATATACTCCACTGGGAGGCTTATCCTGATCGACAGGCTGATTTGCAGATTGGTTGACCACTTGATTAACTGGTTGATCCAATGGGGTGGGAACTCCTCCATTATTAGGGCATGTATTCCAAGTTTTGTTTTGTCCTTGGGGTGGTCTTTTATCAAATCCTGACCCACTTCCTTGGCCTCTATCAAAATTCTGCCTCCTATCATTATTGAAACCTCTATCATTGTTGTAACCCCTATCCTGTTTATAACCCCTATCATTGTAGAACCCTATGTCATTATGTTGTCCTTGCGGAAACTCTTTATTTTGATTGGATTGTATACTCTTCTGGGTAGCTTGTAATTGGCTATTCTGATTCCTTAGGTGGGTCACTTCCAGATTTAGCTTCTTTATTTGCTCAGCCATTTCATCAATCCTCTCCCTATTTGGATCTCGATAAGGAAGCTGATTTAGATTACTCTGAGGAGGAGTAGTCATCGTAGCAGATCCCATGGACTAGTGTAACACCTCAGAATTCTGCAAATAAGCAGGGAAGCTATTCAACTATGGCAGATACATAGGCTGGTTAACCTGTTGTTGAGGGAAGTTCGTCATTGGGGAAGCCTGGTTCATGGGATGACCAGGGTGTGGCACCAAAGGTAATTGAGGAACTGGATTCATGATTGGAGTATGATTAGCAAGCACATGGTTTACTGCCTGAACCTGGTTGGGATGTGCAACTGGTCCTAGAGACGGTAATGGTCCTGTCAAGTGTTGTCTCAAATTTGTATTGAGCTTAACAGCCTCTGTATAGGCATCAGTTAGGGTACCTGGAGGATTGGGTCTCCATTTCAGGAAGGTTGTTGTGAGACTATCTAGAGCTTCATAATAGACTCCTAGGGTTGTATTATTATCTAAAACATATAGATCTTGAAATCTGGTGAATGCACGGTGAAACCTATTATTGAAACTGGATATTGGTTCATTAACCTCTCTCTTAACTTTGATGAATTGTAGGTATAACTCATTGGCACTGATGGGTATTCTGAACTTCTATAAAAAGGCCTTTTTCGAGATCATTCCAATTGAGGATTGAACCAGAAGGGAGGTGGTTGTACCGGTAAAAGGCCTCATCTCCTAGTGAATAAGGAAACAACCTACATGCAACATCCTCATGAACTATCCCTCTATCTTTGAGACAGGTTTGGAAAATCTTTACATGTTCTTCTACAGTCCCATTTGGGTCATTAACATGGAATTTTGAACAGAAGTGTTTAGGGTTTTTGGGCATTACATTGTAAGCATTGAAAGACAGAGGCGATGGATTATTAGCTATGAAAACCATTGGTAAGAGTGGGGGAGGTGGTTGTGGTTGGTTTATGGCGGGCTGAGGCTGTTGAATAGGAACGGCCTCAGGGATGGGTATAGCCTCAACCTTAGGATGTGATGATGTGGACGATGTTGGTGAAGGGATGGGTGATGATGATTCTCCCCTCTCTCGAGTCCTTCTTGACCTAGTGGGGAACTGTAACTCTTGTAAATCCTCTTCTCCTGTGGTAGATCTGGTATTTCTCCTATATCTTTCAGGAGAGATGGCATCCAAGAAACGATCCAGTGTGCTCATTCAGGCCCTCCTTCTAGTGCCAATCTATTGATAGTATTTTCTGCACAGCAACAACTCAGACAGAATGCAATATTCTATCTCTCTTGAAAGGTTATTTCCAACAATAAATCACTGAAAATCACCCCAAGGTCTTTCGGGTATCAGGTCATGACAATGCATAAACAAATCAGATAATTATGTGAAAATGCTGGTAATCACAAAGGGACCTTACTACAAGCAAACTGTATCTTTCTAATTTATCAGATTTTGCAATATGATGATCTATAATCCTAAATCTAACCAGATAATAAAGAAATAACAAAAGATAAAGGGTGCAAGAATATGATAAGACCTAAACTATCCCTAGGATAAACAATGCAAATGATAGATATCTAGAATGGACCAATCTCACATAACCAATCCCTGCTTAACCCACAATGCAATATCACAGAAACAGTGCAATTTTCTAAGGTATTTAGATTTTCAAATCATAGACATTCATCCACAATCAAACTTAAGCACATACGACTGTATGGTCCAGGTTGACTTCACCAGCCTACTACAATAAGATAGTTACTGGGAGTATAGACCAGAGATTGCTACAAACATTCCAAACATAAATCATAAACATCACTCACTGAACTAAAACTATTTTAACTCTGAATACTAGACTCTAAATCTCCAAGCAATTTAAAATATGGAACAAAAGGAACCATGCAAGATAAGATAACACAAGAGATTCCACCAGAAAGCCACAATGTCCTCAATTGGATTAAATCATCAACATGCTGCAACAATTCCACTGTTCTGATACAGTATTTGCTTCAAGAAACTGAACGCTACTCCTACTACAAAAATACTCTAACTATTGCTCTTGCTTATCTCTATTATTGTCTAGCTAACCCTTTACAATGAGGCAAGAATGCATTTTTATAGCAAATCCCAAAATATGTCGGCCCAGCCAAACATTTTACAAGATAAATAAAATTGCCAAAAAAGGTCGGCCAAAGAAGAAACAAACTAAGGCACACATTAAATGCCATCCACCATCAAGGTCGGCCTTGACACTGTCCCCAATGTAGTCCAGTCCAATGCATGCCCTATGATAATAGGGAAGCACAAATCTCAAAATAGGCATTAACTGCCACTTCCCTTATCCTTTCTCTGAATTGATGACCCCTGGACCCTCAAGAATGCTCCATCCAACTCGGCGATAGGTGGCAAAGGAAAAACCTTAAGTCTGCATTCAATGGAGTCAATATCCTCCTTCGACTACCCAACAATCTTGTCCCAATCCTCCTTGCTGGCCAGATACTTATCCATTACCGCCAAGTATGTAGCTGCATCATCTAACTGGTGGCCGGTTATAACTCCTTCTGCATCTGGGGCATAAACTTCATGCCACCATTCCCTTAGCTGCTCAAGACTCAGATATTTTGGAGCAATCTTCCTCCTGCCGGTCATCACCTCAAAGAATGCAATGCATCCGTCATACACTGCAGTGAGATCCCCATCAATCTGTTTCTTCCATTTCTGAATCTTTTTCATGGCCTTCTGCCTAATCTGCAGAGCCTCGAACCATTCCTAGGGTTCATCCAATCTAGAGAAAGGAAGAATTCCATCTGCCGCTAGCTCTTCTTTACCATGCCCCATGATAGCCCTCGATTTCTGCAGCAAGAGATCCATGTCCTCCTTGTCCTAAGACAACACATGCTCCAACAGCTCCTTGGTCCGGACTGCATCCTTCTCAACTGAAAGGATGTCTTTGATGGTATCATCTCCCTTCGTTTGTACACTCATCAGCCAATCTATTGCAGCTTGAGCTGAGGCTTTCATCTTCTCAATTCTGGAGATTGTTTCTTTGGGCAAAAAGCCGGTAGTGGCAGAAGAAGAAGGATGGAGGGATTGCAAGGGTTCATTACCTCCTCCAAGCATTTCCTTAACCTCTCATTCTCTTTCTTCAACTCCTGTTTGGTCTGGGTCTCTTTTCTCAACCTCCCAATGATCACAGCACTGGACACCTATTACTCCTCAATGTCCTGCTCCATGGATGCTAGTCCAAGGTTGATGGTTTGCACATTATAGTCCTGACTGGTGACCTCTTCTCTAGTCTTGTCCGCGGCAGGAGTGGCAATGTGGATAACCCTGTTGTTTTCCTCATCTCTTTCTACCTTGGACACCACCTTAGCTGCCCTCTTCTTCTTCCCTTTTCCAATTTTTGACAGCATCTCATCCCAATCCAAGGGAGTGTCTTCAATTACCACTTGTTTCTTTCTTGCGAGCTCCTTTTCTAGCCAGTCCGGGGCTCCAGGCTCTACCCTGATTTCTTCTATTCTTGTTTCTTCTGGTTGTTCTGTCGTTTTCTCTTCTTCCTCTATAGTTATTGTATCCTCCTCCTTTTCGGGGAGTTGCTCACTTTGATCTTTTTCTTCCAGCTCCACCTCTGGCTGCACCGGTGATGGGGTCCTAGCGGGGAGATCCTCCTCCTTTTTAGGTGATTCGTTTCCCCTTTCACTTTCTAGAGAATCTTCATATTGAACCAGTGGAGAAGTATGCCTTTCCTCCTCTTCAACTTCTAGCTCTGCTACTACACCATAAAGTGTCCCTTCCTTGAAGGGCTCCGCCTTGCTCCTCCGGAATTTTCTCTTCAGGTGCGCTTGGTGGAGGAGAAACAGTCCTAGGCGGCTCTGCGACTGGTAACTTTGGAGGAGAATCCTTCCTCTGTACAGTGTCCTTGGGCGAAGGAGTTCTTGATTTTCTCATATAAACCTTTGTCTTCTCTCCTCCTGAACTCTCCACATCTACAATAGGAGGCTCATCACCCGAAGCAACCTGACCCTTCTTCTTTGAAGTTCAGATTGTTCTTGTCTTCTTCGGTGGTGGAGGGGCATCTTCCTCTTCTGCCTCTTCCTCATCAGAGGACTTGCTAAACTTCAAGGTCTTCCATCTCCTTTTTCCTTTTGGCTTCCTTTTGTTTCAGGCCCACCTTCCTTGGGTCCTCTTATTTTTATCTTAAACGGTGAGGTCTTGGCAGCTTTCCCTTTGGGGGCATCTTCCCCGGATTCCTCAGAAGTGGACATAGGATTGAGATTCCCCATCAAATCGAAGGTACAAGTTACCTTCTCACTTTCCAACTCCCAAATTTTATGTTTCAACCAAGAGGAGGTAAATTTCATGACCGGGGCCATTAGGTCTTCCAAATCCGTGACCTCTCCTTCATCCCAATTAATATCCCCAACTAACTTGTCCTTCACAACCTCATAAGCATGGTCCTGAACCAGGTTTCCATCATCCTCCAGTTGATCCGGGATCAACTTGACATTATATTGTTTGATTGCCTCCATAGGGAGCCTAGAATACCTCTTCTATCTAGCTTCAAGGTCGTCTTTGATGTTGGCCCAATAATCCTCTAGATCGTCTTTATGCCTGTACTCCCTGGTGGCCTTCTTTTGTGCTTCTCTTGTGATGTCGAAGTTCATCCTCTTGGAGTGGAAGGAGAAACCATATGCCGCCAACTCGTCTCCTGTCGCATGTGCCGATTGAATTGAAGGGCATATTTCTGCTACACCAATTCCCAGGGGAAAATCTCCATCGAAGCCTGTCTTATGCTTCTCCCTCTTCACAATGGTATCAAATTCGCAAATTTGTCTCACAACCTCCAACAAAACAATGTGATCGGTGGGGTATCTTGGCAACCTGTATGGAGCAACCGGGCATCCATCAATCCGAATGTAGGTGAAAGTGGGAAACTAGATAAACCAAGCCCCATAATTTCTTTATTAGCCCTTTGGCTCCATCTGACAGTCTCATGTGCTCTGCATTTTGTAGCATCCGAGTAATATGCATTGTGAATGCATCATTAGCCCTTCTGTAGTCCTTATGTCCTAAATGCAGCTCCGGGTAAACCTCATAGATTATGTCCTGACCCAACATCCCTCGTGGATTCAAACCCCTGTACGGGTAGAATTTGGCTAGTACATACACTACATATGAAGACATGGTGAATTTCTTGGTCTCCAAGACGTTTCTCAGCTGCTTGTCAATTTCCGCACTAATAAGCCCTGCCCAGTGATAGTTAGTTCCCTGTTCAATCTTGGTGATCACGTGGACCATCCAGCTCTCCAACACTCCGGCAGTCTTCAAACCAGCTACCCTGCTCAAAAATGTTATGGCATCATAAATATCTGACCTAAACTTAACTCTATGCAACTGCTTGGGCAATTTAGAATGGTGGGACTTTGGTTTCTCTAGCCATGAATTAATTATCTGTTGAGCCTTGACTGGCTCATTCTCATAGTATGTCTTAGCAGTGTCTTTGTTCAAAGCACACACAGAAGCTAGATCTGGCATGTTGAGGGCCTGGGCAATGGAGACAGGACTAAAATTAGCCAAAACCCTTCCCTCGGTACTGACCACTCTTTATGTATCAAAATCATATTGCCTGGCACATTCCAAAATCAACTCATAACATTGAATTGTTGGAGGAAAACTTGCCACATGTACTAACCCAGATTTCATCATTCCCTGCCTTAAGGCCGATTGATCCTTTTGGGCCATCCTCTGCTTGAATTCCTCATATCTCCAGGCCCCGACATTAGCGTCAGACACCTCGGACCACATAGATGATATCTTGCTCTCAAGAAGCTGACCCTTGATATCCAGTCTTAATCGTTCTGCCTCATAAATAGATGACCCCTCTATGCCCCCCTTAGATTTACCGGCAGCAGCCTTGCTTGATTCGGCCTGCACTCACAAAAGACTTCATTAGTATTCAATTATTATGCATATTCCAACCCAAAGGTTAGCCTAAAATCATATAAAGCAATTAAAATCCATCACAAACTGCTAATCCTTGAAGATCCAGAGAAATAAGGTAGTCCGGGGAAATCGTGCAACTCAGGAATATCCAGTCGGGGCAGAATTTCGGAGAAATCCGACCCAGACGGACTCCAGCTGCCAAGGCATTCATTAGTCAAATAAATCATTAGTACAACAAAAAATCATTGGATTATCATGAAATTCATTCACTAGCACCAAGAAATAAGCAATTAGCGTTTGTTCCATTAATCCTATTTTCGAAAAATCAAAAAGATAAAGCTGGACAGGAAAACTGGAAAAATCCGGATGGGATGGATTTTCGCAGATAGGTAGAAGTGTTTTGGAAATTACTCCAGTCTGCGGAATTAGTCTAAACCGGGAAAATCCGGGTGCACAAAAATTCTGCAGACACCACAGGAATCCGACGAAGGAAAACCCACAAACTAGCGATTAAATGATCATGCAATCTTTCCACTTGGATTCTAACGGTTCTGAAGTTGATGGTAATCAATAAAATTCAGAATGCTAATGGTTCCAAACCCTCAAGGCCTTCAAATGATGAATTCCCATGGTGAAATGGCGATGCCCTGATTTTGATAAAAAAACCTCCCGCCATAAGAACCAGGATGAGTTCATGGTTTTAAAATACCATCGATAAAATCAGTCTAAGGCACTATGAATCCTCACAGGGCTGGGGTCAGTATACTACAAGGGCAAGATCGAAAAAACATCACAAATCCACTACTCTGGGCCAAGTACCAAGAAAACCCCAACCTCGCAGGAAGCAAATTTCACACAAAAAAGGGCAAACAATCTAACCCAGAACCCCCAAACGGACGTGTCCACCGTCTAATGGATAAATAGCGCTTATATGGCGCGGGTGATGAGTTCCTTCGAAAAAACGGGTCAAACCCTTAACTTGATAGGAAGGAAATTGTGGCCAACATGGGCCGACATGAAACGACCACCAATCAATACGGGAAACTCAATCATTGAGTAAACGAACAAGAGGGGCCATCAATAACATACCATGGATCAATGCGGATGAAATTCGAGCTCGAAAAATGACCACGAAGTAAACACGTCCTAGCAATGAAAATTCAGACACCGACACCCAGTAATCCACATGCACAAACCACTTGAGATCAATCTTCAAAGCTCAAATGAAACTCTTAATCACCAGAGCAATCAGCAAGGTGAACGATGAAGTCAAAATGATGTTTAAAATGCCCTAAATCCGCCCTTATACTCATCTGAGCAAAGGTACCCCGGTCATTAATGAGCGACAAGATACTTTTGACAAATCTGGAAACCTGAGCCCAAAACAGAATTTTGAAAAATCTCAAGATACGCGGAAATCCGGATGGACAGAAATTTCACGGAAATGCAGAAATCGGGGAAATGGCGAAGTTCAGGATTTTGGCGCAGTCCGGGAAAATCCGCCGGAACCGAAAAATCCCGGGATCAAGCAGAAACCCGGATTCGGAGAATCCAGCCAGAAACGGACAAAGAACCAGGGCCCGGGAAAATCTGCCGGGGCTGGAAAATCCCGAAGTTAGGTGAAAACCCGGATTTTTCTTAAAACTCAATTTCAATTAATTCAAGCCCCAGGGCAAGGTCAAAGCTAGCAAGACCAACATTTCAAGACCTCAAAATGATAATGGAAATAAAACCAAAGGTCAAAAGACACCAAAAAAGAGGGTCCCTACTCCAAGTGGGGCGTGTGTGCAAAAACTGCACAACACATCACACTAAGTCTTGTGTTAGGATTAAGGCGATATTAACCTTGCAAAACCTATATACTTCATGTGACTCCAACAACGTGGGAATGGGTACATAGATGCCTATGGGGTGTGTAGGGGAGGAGATTCACTACTTGAGAGTCTCTAAGATAAAGAAGAGTCTATAGAGAGTGAATTATCCTCAACTACCTCAAAGACTAAGCTCAAATGATAAATGCAGGTTAAGGGGAGTTTTCTCCAATGTTTTATGTTTTATGTCTATTTTTAAGAAGAGGACTTTAGAAGCCAAAAGAGTAGGCCTCAAAGGTCTCAAAGACAAACTGACTAGCTCTTAGCTAGAGAATGACAATGCAACACGCGAACGTTTGTGCAATGCATTGTGGTCTCGTATAGACTGAAAATAGAGCAAGCCTATCGAAACACACAGAGCCTATTAATATTTTGGGAACTAAATTTGACTATTTAACTAAGCTAATAGAATGCTAAAAATCAAGGAAAACTTTAAGACCCCCCCCCTCGACGAAGGTGTAAAATCCTGGCGAATCTTGTATACTTCTCAATAAAAATATTAATTTTAGGGGCAATTTTTTTTGTTTTTCATGAAAAAAAAGTCCATTGGTGAATCTTTTCTAATTGCTAGAAGTCTATGGAAAATCTTGGCAAAATGCAAATTTTTTAAAACCACTAAAATTTTTCCATTGGCGATTAAAATCTATTTTCAAACCAATAAAATATTTTGATTGGCGAATTAAAACTTTTTTCAAACTAGAAAAAATAATTTTGTTGGCGATTAAAACTTTTTTTCAAACTAAAAAATAAAATTCATTGGCGATTTAAACCTATTTTTAAATGATTAAGAAAAAAACATTGGAAAATTAAACATAATATCAAATTAATAAAAAAATGCAGTGGCGAAGTGTCAATGCAAATCAATATAACCACGATTGTTTGATGAATTGTCGATGGACGGTTGTAGTTGCATTTTGAAAGTAAATCTCTGAAGTAGTAGACTTGAGAATTAAAAGCTCTAGAATAACACTAAAACCGTTAGAATTTTTTTTTTGGTCAGTAATAGGATTTTGTATTGCATGAAAATAAATATTACATAATTTGCCTCGTTGTTTTCATCAACCATCCAAAAATCACCTACAACTGTAATAGTTTTTTCAAAAAAGCATCTTAACATGCTTCATAACAGAAAAAGTAACCTTGCCCAACTAAAACCAGTTCCACAACTATCTGTATCTACCTTACATATTTCAACAAGATTTTCAATCATTCTTTTACCCTTCCTAGTACCTACTATTCACACTATACAAATAGGGTTCAATCCCTAACAAGCCAAAAAATTAGTACTAGTCTTGCATTAATTCTGCAAAAACCCTACAAAAACTACAAATTCAATTAGTGCTACTTGTTTCATAACCAACTTTCCTTGTTTCTTTTCCTTTCATCTTCCGCTTCCTTTCATTTTTTCCTTTTGCTTTCATACACTTTGCCTTCGCTTTCGCCAATGCTTCCATGCACTCTACCTCCACTTTCACCTATGCTATAATTGCTTCCACCTTCTTCAGCTCTATAAAGAGCTTCAATGCTTGCCAGCGTAACCTTGCTTCTTCCCTACATTGATTTTTAATCTCATCCTCTGGCCAATGCACGAAAAGGATGCATCCTTTTTCCCCTTCCAGTTTCACATTTTCAAAGCCTTCCCGAATGTCCAAACCTTCACTTGGAACTACCCATTCAAGTATTGATTATAATCCTTCCAAGAAATCTCTATGCACAATCATCTCCATCACTTCTCTCACTGTGCTTGTTGATTCCTCCAAGTCCAAACCCCATGCTATAGTCAAGGGGTATACATCCATGTTAGTCCTGTATCTATGCCTCATATTTCCAAAGGATTTCCCCAAAATTATAAATGCACCGTCCTTGCCACCTTTCCTATCTTAATTCACCAAATTCAAGGTTTTGGTGCTTTTCCTAACCTTAGTTATAAGTCTTTCTTGGTCATCTTTGTAGTTGATGGGTCAAAGGTTATGAAAACTTCAAAACTTCAGACTTTGGTTCTAAGGTTCCAAGTTTCAACAACCATGCGACATTATGAACCACGACCATTCGATGAATTTTCAATGGATGACTGTAGTTGCATTCTGGAAGTATATCTCTCAAGCACTAGATTTGCAAATTGAAACCTCTAGAATTACACTAGAATCGTTAGATGTGAACACGTGGCAAGATCAAAGCTCATCATTGTGGTATGAACTTGATGGGTTGGATTTTGGTGATGAGTGACAGAAGAACTTGAGTGGCAGAAATATGCACGTGCATAAAGTTTGTTTTAAAAGAGGGACCGCCTAGGAAGAACATAGGACCAAGGCTTAAAAACTTAAGAACATTTTACACAAAGGATGTAAAGGAAAATCAATATAACCACAACCATTCAATGAATTTTTGATGGACGACTGTAGTTCCATTCCATAAGTAAATCTCTGAAGTAGTAGACTTGTGAATTGAAACCTTTGGAATAACACTAGAACCGTTAGATGAGGACACGTGACGAGATCAAAGGTCATTTCTCTCTTTTCAATGCCTAACGTATTACATTTCTTTTAATTGAAATTATTAATATTTTGAACATACGAAGCAATTGATTGGATAGCTCATAGCTTTAATGAAACAAGATTTGTATTGATTTCATATCATTTCAGTGGCACTGGTAGTGGTGACTAGAGTCTAGTGATTTTGACAACTTGTCAGATTGAGGTATACTTTGCATGTAGCCATACGTCAATCAAATCAAACATTTTAATTGTACATGTAAGGCTTAAGATACACAAATTGACTAAGTTGGTTTTTTGGTTTTTACGAATCAGGCTGGTAGCGGCATTGGTGCCCCATAAATAGTGTTAGTGATAGTGGATAGTATCATAAGGGTTTTCATTTTTTGGGGTTAATAAGGATCAAGAAGATGTTGTAGTATTATTGGGGATACTCTCAATTCTCCTACCTCTAGTTATGTAGTTATAGAGTAAAAGACCAATTTCCTTCAAGTTCAGAATGGGTGGAATTGGAAAGAAGTTGATTTGGTTCACCTGACTTCTCATATAGGTTTGAACAAGGATTAGGAGCTCTAATGCACATAAGTGTTATCCCAATGCATGGAGGCTGTAGGTAGAAGATGGGAGCAATTTTACTACCCCTCATCTTCTGTATGACTCTGGTTCTCAAAGGGGATAAGCATATTTTGTATCTTCATAACTACCATTTCCCCAGCATGGTTGGCCAAGCGAGTTCCTTGCATTTATTTTCAGTGCCACATTTATACTATGTTCTAAACAACAAAAGCTTTGGAATCATGCATTTATTTTTAGTGTCACATTTGTATTACATTGTCATGGACAGAACCTTGGAAATTGGAATCAATTTATAATCCATTGTCATGAGCAATAGCTTGGAATAAATTGTGTCTATGTAAAGTGACTTATGTTATTTATACAAAATAGGAGCTTGCCCACTCTACAACTACTCATCTTTAAAAAGATATGTAATAATGTGACATTGTAATTTAGTTGTAATAAAATAAATGGTTGTGTTGTGTTAATCTTTGTTATAAATTTAAAGTTAAGAGTTATTTTTTGAGTTCAGTGTCTATGAATCTATTCAAATTAGTTTTCTTTTTCCTTTAATAAATTAAGTATTATCTTTTATGAAATAATGGCATGCAAATTTAAAAGTAAAACATAAAGTGATACAAATGAAAAAAGAAAGTTTCCATCAAATTGATAAAAAAATAGTAAAAACACTAAAAGTTGTCACTCTTGTTAGGGTTTACCGAAATGTTATTGATTTCTAATTTATCATTGACCTTCTCCCCCAGTTCCCGGTATCCTTATTCATTTTATTAATTCCTTCAGAATGTTAAGTTACCAACCCCTTGGCCTTGATGTCAATCCTAGCACATTAAAGTTTAAAACAACTTTAAAACACATGTTTATTATTTATATCATAATTCATAAATTACTCAACCATTAGATGAACATTTGATGTATGGTTGTAGTTGCATTCTGAAATGAAATGCACAGAGCACTAGTCTTGCGAACTTAAACCTCCAAAATTACCCTTTAACTTTTAGATTTACAATTATCAATAATTTACAAATTACTACCAATGCAAGACTAAATGGCTAGTGAAACAAGATTTGTAATGATTTCATATCGTTTGAGTGGCACTAGCGATTTTGACAATTGACAGCTTGTCAGCTTGAGGTACATTTTGCATGTAGCGAGACTGTCAAAGTCTAGACATCAATCAAATTAAACATTTAAATAAATGTAAGGCTTAAGGTACATGAATCGATTAAAATTTAAGTTGTTTTTTTGGTTTGCATGAATCACGATGATGAATCATGATTATACCTAACCTTACATGTGAGGTGTACATAGGGACTAGGTTGGTAGTGGCACTATTAGCGACACTGTTGGCCCATAAATAAGGATAGTGAGCACAACTAAAAATTGAAATCATTCGTTGAAGGCTAAAGGCTGTACTATTGAGTACAATGTTCAAATTGTCATAAGGGTTTTCATTTTGTAGGGTTAATAAGGATTCAAGAAGAAGATGATGTGGCATTATTGGGGATACTGTAAATTCCTGCTTGTAGTTATGTAGTTACAGAGTAAAAGACCAATTTCCTTTAAGTTCAAAATGGGTGGAATTGGAAAGAAGTTGATTTGGTTCACCTAACTTCTCAGATAGGTTTTGA
Organism: Sequoia sempervirens; assembly: GCA_007258455.2. Taxonomy (NCBI): domain Eukaryota; kingdom Viridiplantae; phylum Streptophyta; class Pinopsida; order Cupressales; family Cupressaceae; genus Sequoia; species Sequoia sempervirens. The sequence continues at coordinate 316,216,772 of VDFB02000015.1, forward strand.
GCTAGGATGAGGAGCTCTGATGGAGATAAGTAATCTCCTGGTGCATGGAAGCTGTAAGTAGAAGATGGGAGCAGTTTTACAACCCCTCACTTTTGCGTGACTCTAATTTTCAAAGGGGAGAAGTACATTTTGTATCTTCACAGCTTCCATTTCGCCGGTTTGATTGGCTCACCTTTCCCCATGCATTTATTTTCGGACACCATGGCTTATCCCGAAAGTCCCATACATTTATTTTCAGAGCACATGGTTGACTCGACAAGTCCCATTTATTTTCAAACACACATGTATTACATTTGTGTTTTCACTAGTAGTCCAACAAAATCTTGGCACTTGCACTTACATTTGTATTTGTACTATGTAATAATGTGACATTGTAATTTAGTTATAATAATATAAATGGTTGCATGCTATTAATGTGAAATTGTAATTCCTTTGCAACGTTAAGTGTTACTATGCTATTAATGTGACATTGTAATTCATTTTATAAAGGCCTTGATGTCAATCTGAGCACATTAATGGTTAAAAAAACTTTAAAACACATGTTTATTATTTATATCATAAATTACTCAATTGTTTGATGAACATTTGATGTATGGTTGTAGTTGCATTCTAGAATGAAATGCATTGAGTGCTAGGGTTGCAAACTTAAACCTCTGAAATCACCCTATAACCATTAGCTTTACAAAGATCGACAGTTTAGAATTTGTTGTCAATGCAAGACTAAATGGCTTGTTTTAATTTTAAATGTTGTCAGTGACAGCCATGTACTAATTGTGTACTATGTAGTCCATAAGCAACACGTAGAATTTTTAGTTTCATTCACTTTAATGTTCGAAAAAAAAGCACTTTCAATTTATACTCCTAAGTGATTTTATTTTTAAGTGAGAGGGTCAGCACAGGGGAAGATTTTAGTCTTTAGTTTTGTTGGTGTAAATAAAGTCTTGTACCTAGTTAATTCACTACTAGGGGACTTATTTACACATGTTAAGTTTAATTAGGTCATAGGAAGGAATCTTTCTAGAAGGTGTTAGTTGTCATTAGTTGTTATCTTATCTTTTGACAACTACTACATGTGAACCTAGGTAAGTGTGATTAGTTGTCTCATGTCATATGATTAAGACACTTGTCATAATCCTATGACATCTTGCATCTCACCTTGGCTATATAACCAAGGGGTCCCTCATTGTAAAATCAATCATCTCATATAATTGACATTGAATATAGTTTATTCTTGTCACATTCTTTCTCTCTCTTTTTGTGCTTTCCATTTGGTCTCAAGATCTTGGCATCCATAGCCAATTCTAACATGGTATCAAAGCTATATCTCAGTTTTAACATGGTATCAGAGTGAGTTGGGTGCCATTGGAGAGTTTTTTTTTTTCTGAAGAGAGATACCAAATTTGGGGGTGTTCCATCTTGTGGCTCTTTATTGCAGGTTCAAATCAGAGCTTGTTGGTGCAAATTTAAGCTCACTATTGCATCTGAAAGGTTTGAGAAAGTCAATTTTTCCTTTGTTTCGTCCAAATCAAACATTCAAGGCTAAATATATGAGGGTTTGAAGTTGAAGAGTGGTTGCCAGATCTAGAAGGTAGTTACAATTTTGGAGCATTTTGGGTCAAATCTAACCCTGCCATCGCATCTAGAAGGGCCAAAAACCCTAAAATCGATTGCCAAATCATCCAATTCGAAGCAAGTCATCCAGTGAGGCAAAAAAAAATTGCCCCAAGATCTGTATGGCCCTCAGGTCATCATAAATGCGTCAGTATGATTTTTTTCTGAAAAAAATTAAATAGTCAATTGAATTTTTTTTAAATTTTTCTTTTATAAAAAGATCAATTTTCAATTGATTATTGTATTTCACAAAAAAATTGATTTAAAAAATCAAATAAAAAAAGCATATTGTACTTTGTACACTTCATTATATGCATAACAAGGATCAAATCAACTGCGAGCCCATTGATGCTCAACAATCAAATTCCTAGGCAACATTAATAAAAAGTCGGCCACTCCATTTCATCAGCGTCAAAAAAATCCAACCCTATTCAATCCACTGGCCAAAATTCTCAAAATCACCGGTAGTCGACAACTCCAACCAACAATCACAAAACTTGGTGTTGGCTAAAGGAGCTTCTGACGATGATTCTTAGGTGAAAGTATAAAGCATATTCTAAAAGCATCTTCTTGATTCTGTAGAAGATTCCAACCACTGCCGACCCAGAGAATATTCTGTTGAGTGCATGGTATATTATTTTTTGATGGTCTGGTGGACATCAAATTTAATTGCACAAATTGATGACATCAGTAGCCTCTTAAAAAAATTTGCCCCCCTCACCATTGTCAGTTTTGAATTTTCAGCCTAAATTTGAAGGATCATATCTTGCTCATTTTGACTCCTTTTTTCAAGTAATTTTTTTTTCATTTGTGCTAATTTTTCATGCTCTTCATAGTGGTGCAATTATTTTTTGGTTTTGGTGTTTGGTTTTTCCACAATTTTCAAATTCTTACAGGTATTGCTGCTTCGTCCTCATTTTGGGAACTTCGGGAGCTCATATCTTGCTCCTATGGTAACATTTTTGGGTGCAGTTTTTTTTTAAAGTGCATGATTTTTTGTGTACTTATTAGTGGTATGGTCAGATTCATCTCATTTTGTAACATAAATTGTACTTGATTATGTGGTCAAATTTGGCATTTGCATGTACCAAGATCTAAGACCACTTCGCTAATTTTGGCAAGTGGCAACTGTAATCGCACTACGTGTAAAGTGCCAAATTAGATATTGTTTAGGGGTTTTTCTTGATTGAGTGATTTGGGGGGGTAATCTTGCAGTGATTGTTTGCATTCTTTTGCTTGGTTTGTGTTCTTGCAATGGGGAAATCTCAAATTGAACTCCTAAATCCACATAATTATGCTACATGGAGAAAATCAGTATGGAACTATCTCATAATGAAAGGTCATGAGAAAACGCTTGGATGCATATGTTCATTAGTCCCATTTGATTTACAATTTCATATTGAATCATGAAATACACCCAAAGAGGAATGGGAGACTTTTGAAAACATATATGGTAAAACAGATAAGATTAGGGGTTATCAGATTGATAATGATTTGATGAATCTTGATCCTTAAATTTTTTACCACATCCAAGACTACATCTCCAAAATCAAGCAACTAAGAAAGAACACAATTGAAGGAATGTAACATTGAAAAAGAGGATTTACAATTGGTTCTTAATGTGTTAACCAAGCTTGGTCTTAAGTATTCAATATTTGTTTCTGGCTTTCATACCCATTGAATTTCTATGGGAGCATCATATATTGATCCTAAGTTTGATGACTTTGCAAATATCCTAATCCAAGAGGAAGTTAAGTTAATGAACATGGGTCTAATCAAGTCTTCCAAGCCACGAACATTGGTGGCTAATGAGTCTAAGGTATAGAAAGAGACATGTAATCTTGATAAGAAGCAAGAGAAGAAAAATAACAAGCCACATAAAGAAATAGAATCCTCATCCTCAAAAGGAGAATCATCTAAGAAGGAGAGGCCTTTTGTGCATATTGCAAGAAGGATGGACATGAAGAACACTATTGTTATAAGAAGGATATTGATGAATTGAAAAATCTTCTTAAGAGGAATCACATTGATTTTCCTTCTAGAATGTCTAAATCTTCTTCTCCTTATACTTCAAAACAGTCTAAAAAGGACAAAGGTCAAGCATCTACATCAGGATATAAAGGACAAGCTCTCTGTGCTCTTTTAGGTCCAAGATAAAGGAGATGACTTTTAGATTTGGGAGCATCTCATCATATGGCATCGTCACAGTCTATACTCTCTTCATTTCAGCCTTGTACTGTGTCTCCTATCTTGATGGGAAACAATACATACATGAGTGTAATAGGGAAGGTATCTATTAGTTTTAGGAACAACACTTTTCAGGATGTCTTGTGTGTTCCTCATTCGACGAACAATCTTCTTTCCATATATTAGATTACACATGGTGGAGATAGGAGAACTATGGAGTTCGCACTTGATTTTGTCATCATTTGAGACTTGGAGACTTGAGAGATCATTGTTACTGGGGTGGTTGATCATTCATCTCGGTTGTATACCTTTATATAGTTTTCTTCTGATGGTGGCATTGTTCCTTCGACTGATGATATGAACCATGATTTAGAGGAGACATTTGGCTTCTTGAACTTGGGAGTTCTCACATAAGATCCAGTACTTGAGCCATGCATTTCATCTCCTCCATCTACAGTTGCAATTGATGATGCTTGTGATTCCACAGTTTGGGTTCCTTGTGATTCAGTGCAACATGATATACATAGTCTTCCGGATATGGCTACTTTGGATGACTTCTTGATAGGTATTTCAGACTTGTTTATGGAGTCTCATCTTGTAGATTTGGGGGACATCATCGATGATATTCATCTTCTCATTGATGAAGATGCACCTTCTTTAGTTGTTGTGAGGGAACACTTGGAACCTCTTGTTCATTCTCTACATGATCATTCTTTGTAGTTTGGCGTGATTGTGGATACTTTTGGATAACATTTGGAGGAGACTTCTTTGTCTTCAGAGGGGATATCTTTATCTTTGGATCATGTTCTACATTCTTCTCTACTAGATATTGGATTTTCCTCTTCAGTAATGTGGCCTAGAATGCCTATTTGGAGTGTGAAAGCTTTCGACATCAACACAGAGACACTTAAGCATGCTTCAGAGACAACATCACACATCATCCATATTCCTGATATCCTGCAGACATCCATGGTTTTGTTTCTTCCTAAGGGGAGGAGTGTTGTTCGACGAGATTAGATCATCTTTAGTATTCAATGTCAAGCTTCTACCATCATTGCAAGAGACTTAACATTGAGGGGGGGTTGCCTTGTCTCTCTTCTACTTCTCTCTTATGGGGGGTCTTTTTCCTCACATGGGGTTTTTGTCTTCTTATTCTTCATTGAGAGTATTTCTTTTTTGTATTTCATCTCTCTTTTTGGGAGGAGCTTTTTACCACTAGGTTTTCTCCTTTTCTCCATTTGTGAGAGATTGCATTGCATATGTACATGGTTACCTAACATGGCCTAGTAGTTGGGACCCATTCTTGCATCTTTGTGTCATTTGCATAATAATCTTCTACTCCCTAAGTTGCACTTAAGAGGGGGTGTTGGTGTAAATAAAGTCTTGTACCTAGTTAATTCACTACTAGGGGACTTATTTACACATGTTAAATTTACTTAGGTCATAGGAAGGAATCTTTCTAGAAGGTGTTAGTTGTCATTAGTTGTTATCTTATCTTTTGACAACTACTACATGTGAACCTAGGTAAGTGTGATTGGTTGTCTCATGTCATATGATTAAGACACTTGTCATAATCCTATGACATCTTGCATCTCACCTTGGCTATGTAACTAAGGGGTCTCTCATTGTAAAATCAATCATCTCATATCATTGACATTGAATATAGTTTATTCTTGTCGCATTCTTTCTCTCTCTTTTTGTGCTTTCCATTTGGTCTCAAGATCTTGGCATCCATAGCCAATTCTAACATGGTATTAGAGCTATATCTCAGTTTTAACAAGTTTTCTCATTGCAACACACCACCTTGTTATAGGTTCCATAGTTCCACTTCCAACAAAGCCATTCCAATAACCTAGTTTCCATGACTATCAGCATTAATCTTTTCAAGAATCAAAATCCGGGTAAGTGAAAGAATTATCGTGGCTACATTTCATTGTTTGATGTTTCTTAAAATCTTATTTTGTCAAACTTCAAAGTTTGGGTTTAGGGTTAAGAGACTTAAGAATTAAGAAAAATTAGGGAGGACTAATAGGGAATTCACAGTTTCACATTGTATAAGCATGTCTACCAGCAGTACCACTAGAGCAATGTTGGATAAAAAAATAAATTATGCAAAATTGCATACAACCCCAGGTTTCACTGATGAATACCATGGAATTTATGATCCTGAAACCTATGGTAGGCATACCTCAAAACTTAGATTTTCATCTCAAAATAAGGCCTCAAAGAAAATGCAAGTTAATAGTATCAATGCATCGTGGGTAACTGGATTAGGGCACATGATGTTACATGAGGTTTTCCCTTGCCCAAAATTTATCATGGTTTGTGCCCAAAATTATGGTGATAATAAAAGAGCAATTGTTAATAAAGATAGCAAATAAGAATTGTTATCCATTAATGCAGAAGAACTTGGAAAAGTGTTGGGGTTTACAACTGAAGAATTTGGAAATCTCCACATTGACTTAGAAAATCTTGCTAGTGATTATGAAGTAGTGGATGAAATGGAGATTTTTTTTTCTCAAATAGAATAGCTTAGGATAGAAACAAATTGAAAGGTGATCATAAGCCTCCTTATGATTTGGATATTTTTAGACCATGGGTTTAGGATACTATTTCCATAATAGCATTTTTCCTCAGACTGGATAGCAATTTGGAAGTGGGTGCATGCCTCCTTGAAATGGTGTATAATATCCATTATGGTGTTCCACATGTCAAATATAATTTTATTGAGCATTTTGTAGAATCCATGGATAAACAATTTTTAATGATTGGAGGATGTTCCACCAAGACATTTAGGTTCACAACCTACTTTTGCTATCTTTTTTCTATTCAAATTCAGAGGAATGTTTCAAACCAACAAGCTTGGAATTCAGCCCTATAGTAATCCTGAGCAAAAGAAAATGGCTCCAATATATGAATGGACCACTGTTATAAGGTTGCATGATTCTCGAAGGAACTACAATTATTTTGTAGACTACTTTTTGGCTCCATTGCATCAAGCAATTACAAATACTCCAATGCCTAGATTGCATATGTCATATAGAAACTGCATTCACCTAGGAAAATAAATACAATTGGCTAAGATTTTATGGATCGAGAGTACAACCATACAAACTTCCAATACATGTGACATAAAGGATTTTTTCTTTGGAATATGTAAGGCAGATGCAGAGCACTAATGAACTACACTTTACTGGTCAACAAAAGAAGACCTTATTTCCTTCTTTACCGTTTTCATGTGGACAAATCACATTCGAGAGAAAAGAATTTAGTGTGGCACATAATATTTTAATTTTTTATTTTATTTTGATGTTATCTGTCACTAGCAGTATGATCCATGTGACACCATTAAATCAATGATTGTGCTCAATAAGAATGTTGCAAGTAGAATTCAACATCAAAGTAAACCCTTGTTTGAAAAATTTAGAAACAAGGATTCTTGGGATGAGGTCAAAATTGTAATGAGGAAAAGTGCTGCTAAGAATGGTATTTATTTTGAACAATTGTTAGCAGAAATTATGGTGTTGCATAAAAAGACAATCATGAGTTACAACAATTTTTATCAAAAAAGTGTTAAACCATCTAGTAGAGTAAAAATGCCAGATTCTCTAGAGAAGGAAGTTACAGAAAAAAAATTGGTCACGATAAAAAATTACGGCCTTTTGGTCTATGAGGAAGGAGCTAGGTGATCCAAGAGCTCTTGCAAAGTATGGAGATAACGAAGAAGATAGTGAGTTTAGAAAATTGTGGAATATAGAGCATCTAGATGAACAAGAAGATAAAGAAAGTGGTCATGAATCTAATGATGATAGGGAAGAAGAAAGTCATGTCAATTTCAAACTTGGTTTAAGTGAGGCCACAAAAGAAGCATATACTACTGGAGCAGCCATAGCTCAAAAAATGGGTTATGAAGTTGGTCCTTTGGGATCCCAAAGACAAGGCCCTTGGATGGTAATAGATGTAAACCATAGAAAAGCAATTGATAAATCTAGCCTTGGGCTTGGAGGTGAAAAAGTAGACCTAGGGCATACAATTCAATTTGTTAGAGCTTCAAATCCTCATCCTTGATCTCATGGTTAGACACAATCACAACTAGGACATGCCCATGGTGGAGAGCTTAGTGCAATTGGCACTGCCTTTGGTGGTGATGGTATGGGTAGTAGTACTAGTAGTGGTCAACATGTGCTACAACAAAAAATTACACACAAGAGGGCAACAATAGAAGACACCATAAAAACACCAGGTGATCAAGGCATATAGAAGAGGCAAATGATTTCGACAAGTCCAAGTCACACTATTAGTGGATCCACCACAAAGAAGTTATTTCCAGGCACCCCTCACTACCAGTTAGTCTAGTTGTGACATCATTAGCAACTGTAAGTACTCCTATTCCTTCACCATTCAAGCATTCCATTGTTCTTGTGTCCCTAGGTTTTGATTACATTAAAGAGTTTAGAAAGAAATTAGACATGAATAAAAAATAAAAGAAGCAATTGATGGAGAGTGCATCTGTTGTAAATTTAGAGCCTACAATAACCATGGTATTACCCACATTTGACACAAATAAATAAATTATGGAGTACACATTTCTTGTTCCCACAGTTCAAAACAAACCAACAAATCAGATGGCTCGATTTGAATTCCAGGTGAACAATATTCAATTTAATTTTTCTAGACTCAGAAATACTGAAAAAATTAATGTATCAAAGAAGAACAATGAATTGGTGTACACATCATTGCTAAAGCAAGATAGAGAGAAAAAAAGGTCGCAGACTCAAATTGAAAAGTTACATGCAAACCTAGCAAATGAGAAAGCACAGAGGAAAGCAACAAATAACAAGAGCAAAGAATTAGACAAAAAAATAAAAAAATATGCCTTTGCATCAACAAGCAAGGAGGATAAGCAAAATGAGATTGCAGTGAATGAATTGAAGCAAAGGCTAGATGAGAGCAACAAGAAATATGACGAGGAAAAATCCACTTTAGGAAAAATAAGAGTAAGCATTGCGAATGGAAATGCATAGTAGGAGCAAAAATTGGAGAAGGAGAGAAAAAGAAATGAAAGATTGGAGGCAGAGCTGATGGAAGCAAAAAATGAAATTGAGTCTTGTCAAAATAAGTTATTTGCATTATGTAGAAAGACAATGAGCCATATGAAACAAAAGATCTGGGATAAAATAATGCAGAGGATTGATCATTTGTGTGACATGTTTCAATTGATTGATGCTATCAAACAACATCATAAGAAGCTCAACAAATATTTAGTGGACAACAAGAATGTGTTGGCATTAGAGAAATCTGCAAATGAAATTCAATAAATAGTCTACAAAGCCAATGACAATGTTTTGAAATCGAAAGGGATTACTAATTGGCTTGCTACATCAATGGCATTGTCATCTATCATTAAAAAGTGTTTGAGAATGTGTGAAACAAAAGAATATTTCCATTTGGTTGCAGACAAGATGAAGAAGGTGGATGAAAAGGTAAGGAACTTCACATAGCTTGGTTTTCCAAAGGCTTTTGACACAAATGAACGATTCATTGGAAAGAATGATTTCAGAAAGAAAATGGAGGATGCAATGAAGATTGATTTGGCTCAGTTTCCTCAAAACCTTGATGTGGTGAACTACTTAGATTCCATCAAACCATTTCTAACCTTGAATGCAAAATTGACTAAAGAATCCAAGATAGGTTCCAATTTGAATCATGAATTTTTAACAAATCTTCAAGTCAAACAACATTAGTTAGAACAAATGACAATTCCACAACCTGAACAATGAAAGTTGCTAGAAAAGGTGTTGTAGTGATTTGATTTTTGATTTTTGATAATATGAGTTTCCAAGTTCCAACTCAACTCTGTGCCGAGTTGTCTTTGTTCCAACTCAAACTTTAGTAATGTGTTGATGTTAAATTATCTAAATTATTTATTTTATCATTTGAAGAAAAAATTTGGTAGTGGTTTCAATTACCAGATAGACTTAAAACAATTGTTGATGTTCATTGTTGTAAATGCTACTAATACTATTGTTAATATGTTATTAAGCATTGAGTTGAGTGATGAATCACTGAGTACATTTTTGAGTTTTACTTTTAACACAATTAAAATATGAACTATAAGGTGATTTTAATTCCAGGCATCCATAATCTTAGTGAAATTGCATTACAACTCACACATCAATACTCAATCTCCATGACTAATTATCAGATCACTAAACATTTATATGAATTCATGCTTTAATCAAGATACTTTAATTGGTTCATTAAACTAGAGCCAAAATTAAAACATACATCAATGCATAATGACAAAGAATATTAATGAAAGATCATTGATCAAATTTCATTAATAATTCATGTAAAATGTTATAGTTGGCTGCTGAAGAGATGATAGACTCAAAATAAGGGAGCAAAACAAGCTTAGTCGCTAGTCCTCTGAGTTTTATAACCATGTCATGGAGTTCTAAATTTTCATGACTATTGGATTCCTCAACTTGGTTCACTTTGTTGAGTAACTTAAGTTCATGCATACATAACCTTTTAGTTACAGTGTGTGGATTTAGTCAATGGGTCGAAGGTTTCAAAAACTTTGAAACTTCAGACTTTGGTTCTAAGGTTCCAAGTTTCAGCAACCACGCGACATTATGGACTTATCTTACCTTTCAAAGGTGCCACCATCTGATATCTCATTGAATGCTATGTACGGACTAAACTTGAGTTGTCTTTTTTAGGAATTTCCAAAAGCATGCAGGTTTAAAGGCTATCTTTTCGAGGAATGAAATTGAATGTTGCATTTAAAGCACATCCTATCAAAAATAATGACATAAGTGGGTGGTCAAGTTTTACTCAGACATTTAGCTTGCATTCTTGTTCTTTGCCAAGGCCAGTATTTCTCAAGTGCAAACATTCTTTTTACTTAGAAATTTAACCGACATTCTCATTCTTTGCCAAGGCTAGTACTTCTCAAGTGCAAACATTCTTTTTTCTCAGAAATTTAGCCAACATTCTCATTCTTTGCCAAGGCCAGTACTTCTCAAGTGCAAACATTCGTTCTCCACAAATTTTCTCTCATGCAGAGTGAACGTTGGGTTGGAGTAAGGGATATGACACTCGAACCTTTTAAGTTAGAAGAATTTTTGGCATGCCTAGAGAGGGACGACAAGTTTGAGCTAGATATAAAACTCTTAGAAAGTGGGCTAGCTCATGCTGGAGGGTTTCTAGAAGCTGTGTTGAGTGTGGACCTGATAAGTGCATGTGCAAGAAGGTACATTTTGTAGACATGGGAAATTAAAGCCGTGGATGCGACTGTAATTGCAAAAACTTCTCTTGAAGCTATTTCCCGCATGTTGGGGATTGCAGAAAAGGAACCTATAGAAAAAATGCCTGTCACAGTGGTAGGTGAGTTTTTCAAAGTGAATAAAGATTGGTGTAAGAACTCCATGGCCAAAACTTGGTTGAAGTTTGAAAAGAAAGGTAAGTCACAACTACCGAGTAAAATCAAAAGAGTGCATTTTAAGGGAGAAATTGCAGATACTATTGCTTTATTGCACCACATTGTTGGGAATGCACAAGTTGAGTTATTTAAGGATTGGATGTATCAGTTTATCTTGATAGTTTGTGATGAGAACATTTTCATTGACTAGGCTAAAGTTATTTGCTTCCATTTGAATGAGCAATTAATTAATTTCCATAAGATTGCTACTTTCTACATGTGTTCTTGCCTAACGTACATGTGTTCTTGCTACTTTCTACATGTGTTCTTGCCTGGGTTGGAGCCACAAGGAACCCCAACTTCTGATATGCCTATGTATAAACGCTTTCCTCAATTCACTAAACAATTTAGAATGGGTGATTTTTGTTGTGTTAATGATGCATTTTTAATGGAGGCCGTGAGGAAGCTAGATGGAAATCTAGAAATGCGCCTTTCCCCTGAATTGATTTCTCTTTTATCAAAATTTGGGATTTTTTATATCCAATTTTTTAAGTTTTCCTATCTAAGAATAGGGGGTTTTGAGAAAACCCCATTTAAATTACCTTGGTATCTTGAAGATTTACTGATATTTTTGGAAGTTTATCGACAAATGGCCATGGTTAATATTAAGTATATGAACATGGGGAAACGAGGGTATGTATTCCCATTGGAGACCCCTTCTTTTATGTTCAAAACAAACCAGATGGCTAGGGGAGCTAAAGGAATTCTTAAGGAATAGAACCTCTAGAATTTGTCTATGATAGCGAATTTTGACAATAAGGGTTTTCTGAAGAAAAATATTTATAGAGGGAGCTTATATCGGCATCACCCATCTATCAAATATTTTTGGGAAGATTGTGTCAATGGGAACAAAGTTTTGAGAAGAGATTATATGAGGCTAATGCTAAAATAGATAGAAGATTTCAGTTTGTCATTTCACATTCTTGAAAATGTAGCTGAGGATTCAACAATCATAGATCCTACATATGAAAATTTGCTTGATAAATTCCACCCTAGGATTGATTGGAGCCAAAGTGAAATTTTAGATATGAGGGTGCGTGCTGCCCCAGTGCTTAAAAGAACCCAGGACTGGTTGGATGGGAAATGGCGGCAAGTTGCTGGTCTTGTTTAGGAACCTAAGTCATCATAGAAGAATGAATAGGGGTCTACGCAAGCATCTAGTGCAAGTGTATCATCAGGGAAACCCTCTGTTAGGTCCTTTAGTGAAAATTATCATTTAGGAGGTGATGGTGATAGGCCAGTAGAAATATTCAAGTTGAAGAGCATTTGTGAACAAGACAGTGTGCTTTCTCCTACCCCTAAGAAGAAGACCAATCAAGAAAAACTTGTGGCTACAAATTCTGAAGCTATCTTTCAATAGATCATTGAAGATAATATATTTCCTCCTTTGTTTGAATTTCCTTCTTCTCTGACTAATAATATAGCTCTCACTCCTAGCACTCCTAATGAAACTATTAGTGGAAATGAAGATTTTGGTTTGGTAGTAGCCTCCCTACGATGGCTGAAAAAAGCAGTGGAGAAGAAGAGAAAGCATATTCCTACAATGACAGTTGGAGTGGATATAGTTGCAAAGTTACTTCAAATCTCTTCAAAACCTAAGAAATCCAGGAGGATGTCAAGGATGGTGATTGATGCTACTCCTAGAAATCAAATGTTAAAAATTGTTGACCCTGTCAAGGATTTAAATGAAGATGAAATAACAGAGGTGAACTACAAGGTCACACATGTTGATATGGGGCCTCCAACACTGGAAGGTGATGTGTACCATGCCAATTATTCAGTCAATACCTTGATTAAAAGAGTGAAAGAACAGAGGAAAGAAAATATAAAATTGCAATCTCAAGTCCTCACATTGAGTAACTTTATTTCTTCCATGGCTACTCCTCCTATGTCTAATGAAGCCTCAAGTTCTTAGGTAGAGGGCATCAATGTGCTCACCATAAAGAAAATTAAAAAGAATTTGAGCTATTCCAAAGTTTCTTGTGAGGGGATCGATAAAATATCTCAAGAGGCTATCTTTTTTTTGAATAAATCAATGCTCTTTTACACTCGAGTTGTTAACAAGAGGAAGGAGTTAGTAACAAAACTTCAACAAGTTAGAAAATATCAAACTAGTCTCTATGTGCTCTCTCAGGAAATGAAAGAATTGAACTCTATGGAATTGAAGATATTAATTGATGAGAAAATTGTGAATAATCCTAAGGAGCTAGAACCTTCCTAGTCATATTCACTAGAATGGAAATTGAATAGGTATGATAATCTGGTGAAGGAAATTAATAACACACTTGATCAATATTATGAAATGTTGGTGGAAATTAAAGAATATTTTAATATTTTGGGAGTGGAAATTACTAATGAGTTTGATGAAAGGATCCTAGATATAAGAGAGATATCTATGAAGTTTAGAGAGATATTCAATAAAGACATAAATAATACTGCTACAATGATATGGGAGTCCTTCTCGAAACTCAGTGGAATGCAGATCCACCTAAAGAATTATAAATTTGGAGAAGAGAAAAGATCTTAGATGTTGGTTGAGTCTGAAAATACTTTAGGAAAATGGAGAACCAGGTTATAGATTACTACAACACCAGGGAGCAAGGACATTATTGTAATTGTCACCAAGTATCGAGAATATAGGAAAAGAGTAAAGGCACACGAGGCATTACTGAAGGAGGAGGCAAAAATAATTGAAAGTGAAGGAGTTGGTGCTGGGAGTGGGATTGCTATTTAGTTTTTAGTTTTTATGTTAACCAGGTTATAGATTACTACAACACCAGGGAGCAAGGACATTATTGTAATTGTCACCAAGTATCGAGAATATAGGAAAAGAGTAAAGGCACACGAGGCATTACTGAAGGAGGAGGCAAAAATAATTGAAAGTGAAGGAGTTGGTGCTGGGAGTGGGATTGCTATTTAGTTTTTAGTTTTTATGTTATTTTCTTTAATTTGGCTCTCTTGATACTTCAAAGACTTTTTATTTTAATTTCTAAAATGGTTCTCTTCAAGAAACCGTTATCAAGACAAAAAAAAAATCTGATATTTTTATTGCTTTTATGTTATTTCAATATAGAAAGACAATGGTGAAGTTCATGCACGTGTAATATTTGAGTTATGGTGTGTACTATGTGGATTTATTGTGCTTTTGTCGAGTAGTTTGCTAGTGGATTGTCTATTATTGGAATGATAGATTTTTGGTTAGTTTCATTGCTATGGAATGTTTATCTATGAATAAAGATTTTATGGTGATGGATGCGTAAGGATTTCTCAATATAATTTAGGTGATTTGGTAGTTTAAGATTTTATTGTTTAAGTTGTGTGGATGCCTTTATAAGTTATTTATGTTGAACTGTTAGCTTCTGTTAACTTATAACTTATAAGTTATGGATGTTGAATCATTAGCTTCTATTCAAGGAATGAATTAATAATATTCCTTTCAGTTATTTATCAAGATTGTGTGAATGGAAATTATGCAATAGGAATTTATAAGTAGTGTGATAAGTCTTGTTCTTTAAAAATGATGTAGAATCACATATCAAATTCAATACCATGGAATACAATATAAAATATAAAATATCACAATTTCATGGAATACATCATAAAATATCATCAACTATAGTTTGGAATATGATTCATGAAGTGCAATATAAAATAAAATATTATGATGTGCAACGATTCACAATTTCATTAAATACAATATAAAATATCATCAACTGCAGTATGGAACAATGGAAATTGATCCATGCAGTGCAGTATAAATACCTAAAAGTTGCTAATTCTCTTCCATTTCCCAAATGGATTCAGAGTCCTCAAACTGATGTTCATCATCAGATGAAGTAAAATAGTCATCTTGAATTTGATTCCAAGTTTTCTCTTCATTTTCTTTGGCTCGTGTCTCAAATTCAACTGCCACTGCCACTGCCACCATTACCAGCATTTGGAATTGGAGTGTTGCACAACCCAGTCCTTCTTCTTTCACATGTGGACCTCTAGATTGCGAGTGCCCTTTCAAAAGGAAAATTAAAGACATTATACATAGTTCCTTTCAACCTCAAGCAAATTTTCAAATTCTTGTCTAGTTTGTTTCTTAACTTTGATTTCAAAAACCCAAATGTATTAAAAACTCTCTCATCCTCCAACGACCCCAATATCATTGTTTGACATAAATCAACAAGTTTGAAATAATATGATATCAGACCACATAATATTTCACTCTGACCTAAGTTTGTCCAAACCTTTTTTATTGATCCTGATTCAAAGACCTTCTCCTTGCCCATGGATTTATATTGGTCCTTCATAGCTGTTACAAATCTCCTAGATTGTTTTCTAAGCTTAGCTTCATTTAAAATTCCTACTATTTTTTGCTCATTGTATGTTACACTTTTCAAAAATTATTCAATCAATATTTTTACTTGATCATGAAAATATTTTGAGTTCTCTTAGTTTTCCCAAACTTGAGGATACACAATACCCATGACTTCAAGTATTTCATGTTGAGGGAATCTTTCACGTATCTCTGAGGAAAGAG
Organism: Sequoia sempervirens; assembly: GCA_007258455.2. NCBI lineage: Eukaryota > Viridiplantae > Streptophyta > Pinopsida > Cupressales > Cupressaceae > Sequoia > Sequoia sempervirens. Next base: position 316,232,584 of record VDFB02000015.1, read on the forward strand.
ATTTTGCAATTTCCTTCAAATTATCACCAACAAATTTAACAATTCCTTTAAAGTCTTCCTCCTTAACAACTACTTCTCTACTAGAGCGCCTGACTATCTTATAATGGTACATTGGTATCTCATATCCATGTACACAGATACATAAGTGCCTGCTTGAATTAAACTATAAATAATTATAAGGATTATTCGAATCAGTAATTTTTCTCCACATGAAATAATTTGGGCCATCTTGTGTTAGATCTAGATATAGATGATCGAGGGCCAAGCATGTATGTTTACGTAGATTGACATATTCATTAATATACATAGTTCTATCTTGGGCTTTCTTCACAAGATTGTTCATCTCATCCAACATGGGGAGAAGACTAGCTAAAGTCAAGAGTGTCTATGTATTGATTAACCTATAGGAGCTTTGTCTACTATGTTGTGATGCTCATACATCACTCCAATCAAGGATTGATATTCTGAAAGAACTCATTGCATTGGTCCATGCAAGGAGATCCATCTGGTATTGACATCCCTGAGAAGCTTATTTCTTGGTGTTATTCCCTCAACAAAATTTTGAAATTATGCAAAACATTTGGGACTTCGGTAGAAGTATGTGTGGATCTCGTGAACTAGATTTTCAAGTTTTGATACTATAGGAAACTTGCTTATAATTTTGAATGCTAAGTTTATTCTATGGGCCATGCAGTGAATGCTAAACATGTATGGTGCACAAGTAGATTGTAACTTTGTACAAACATTGGTCATTTGACCTTGCATCACTACAACTCCATTAGCTCCTAAACACACCAACTTTTTGGCAATTGTCAACTCATCCATACCTACAATTTCATTCAAAATTTTCTTGACTAGTTCAAATATATTTTGCAATGTTGAACTATCCTTCATTTTATGAACACAGAGAAGATGAGCTTGGTGAACATGTCATTCTACAATATACAAATGTATACAAACCCAAGACGTATTGTCTACTGTAATAACTTCATCTAAAGATAATGCAATGAAATTTGATTCTTTTACTTTCTCCTTTAAATCTTCCTTTTCAATTGTAGCAAGACAATTTTCCCATACCCATCCAACATTTACTGACCAATGTGAGAAGGGATAGTGAGGAACATTCAAAAATGATAATAAACCAAAATATTCTAGGTAGTCTATCATAGGACACCCTCTAGACAAAATAGGAAAAACAACACTCATCTGAATAGTTTTTGACAATTTGCTACTTCCATTGCTTTTCCAAATTGAGCCTCAAGTGTACCTTTACATGCAACAATGTTTGACATTCTTTTTTCATGCTCTTCATAATTTGTGGCATACCTAACATGAAGACATTCTTCCTTTGATTTCCATTGTACGACTAATTGTTCCTTTTTGTCTATGATTTTTTTCATAAACTTTACCAATATGCTTTTCTATAGTGTCAATCTTTAGCTGCAATGTTTTGGCTCTTCCACATTTCCAACTACAAATCGAACATTTGGCCAATGTTGCCTTTTCAATATCATTTGCATTGTCAATCCCCACTGGTACCATGAATGGGTACTTTGACAACCAACCAAGTTGAAAATTCCTTGTCATTTCCCACTTATGCCCCATTTTTGATTTGCTTCTTCTTTTCTTGCTACCAACATCATCATCCCCATCCAAGTTAATTATCTCATTCTGGCTAAATAGGCCTAAGGTATCCCTTGGAACATCTTCTGTGGTATTTCCATCTCGATTTGATACATTTTGATTTAAATCAATGACAATCTCAACTTGACCTTCCGGTGGCAGTGAGGTATTGTGAATGCTACCAATATTTGGTGGAAGAGTTAATGATGTAGCTCCATCTTGACCTGATGGATCAAAATCTTTGTCAATTCTAAAGTAAGACTGTATGGTATGTCTAAGTTTTTGACGTTTTGATGGCCTCCCAGTCTCTTCACCACCCTAAGGAGCGACAGGAGTCTCACCACCTTGAGGAGTGGCAGGGGTTTCTTCACCACCATGAGGAGCGACAAGATCCTTACCACCTTGAGGAGTGATAGGAGTCCGAGGAGCAGTAGGAGCCTTACCACCCTGAGGAGCGGTAGGAGTATCTTCCCCACCCTCAGGAGTAGCAAGAGCCTTACCTTTGCTGCTCGAGTTGCTCAACATATTGATCTCACTTTGAATAAAAAATGGAAAAAAATGTCTTCTTATTTAAGAAGGACAAAGAATATAGATCTCATTCCCTACTCAATATCATCTTTAAGACTGAAGCAAGAATGGAAAAGAGATAAAGAAAACTTATTATTATAACACTAGGAAGAAATGATCACTCACCTTTAAGTTTACGTTTTCGACTTTCACTAACTTCCGAATCTAGAAGTAGAACATCAAAACTGAACAAAATGTGTAAGAATAAATGACACTTTTAATTGTATTTATATCAACCCATATTTGGCGAATTTCGCGATATTTTTAAATGGTATATTAAAAAATTGGCAAATCCCACATGCTTATACAATGGTTTGTTGTAATTTTCAAGGCGAAGTGTGTCCTCAAATGTAATTATTTTTTAATGTTATTGGCAAAATAGGTCCTCAAATGTAATTATTTTTTAATGTTATTGGCGAAATAGGTCCTTATAAGCAACTATTTATAAATTTTAATTGGCGAAATGGGTCTTCCCAAGCAACTTCTTGTAAATTTTAATTGGCAAAATGGGTCCTAATACAATGTCGTTTTAATAGTATTGGCGAATATGTAGGTGTTTTATTACATGCTTATGGGATTCTAGGTGAAAATATTAGTCGGTCCATTTGAAATGCGTATTTTATTATGGCGAATTTGTTTCTTAAATATGCCTCATAAAAAAATCGTTGGCGAATGGACATGCGTTGGACCGATAGTTCATAAAATCTGGGTGATTTGGACACCCTATTGGGTGTGAGAAATTCGCCAATTGGTGAAGAGTCACCACTAAAGTTTTCCCTGCTAAAAATGACATAAAAGTTGGCTATTTTGCCCTTTATGTTGAACTTTCTATGTATTTTGCTAGTTAATTTTGTTCTATTTTAATGTAAGATGTTGAACATAGATTTTTCTATTTCGATTTTCTCTTTGTTTCTCTTTGTAACTATTATTTTTCTTCATCCAATAAAAAAGTTCTCTTACGTAGTTTTACTTATTTGCACAAATAACTTGGAGCACATAAATTGGCATTAAAAGTCAACGATAAAAAGAAAATTAAGTGTAATGACTATAAAAAAATGAGAGGTGATGTGAATAAGTGTATAATGAATGTGTAAGCAATATATTATCTACACAACAACTTCATTTAAATAAATTAAATTATATTAGGCAACTATAATGCATACAACTTCTTTGAAGGGGATAATATAATGATGACCACATTTGCTCCAACCTCTAAAATAATGTGTACTCCATTTTATTTATTTAGACCAATGAGATAGACAATGCTAACTTGTCAAGTAATACATTTTGATGTTCACTAGAGTTCCACAAATTTACGAAATTCTAATAACAAACATGTGTACACATTTAAAAATAAATTTATTAATGCATAACCTATACAATAATTATATGAAAGGAGAATTATTTATATGTATAAGGTTAATAACATCAATACAAATAAAAAAGAGTAAATGTTATAGGAACGACTTGTTTAAAAATGTTTATATGATATGAATTGTTAGATTTATTATATGGGATGATGCAAAACACTTTGAGCATATAAAATTTGATTTTGAATAAAAAATATTTTTTATAATTATATTATTCATTTTTTTACGATATTTGTTAATAGTTAACATGAATGTTTATTTATTTTCTTATAATTCTATTATTTTTTCAATTTTTATGAATAACATGAGTGCTTACTTATTTTATGAATAGCTAACACAAGTGCTTACTTATTCTATGAATAGCTAACATGAATGCTTACTTATTCTATGTTTGTTGATCTTCAAGAAAATGTACTAGATAAATTAAATTCAAATGCAATAACTCTTTAAAATAATAGGTGCAATCATACCTTCCAATTCAATTTCATTATAACTTTTTTAACTAAAACAATTGATTATCTTGAAAGCTAAAATATTATAATAATTTATTTTTGACAAATGATAGACTAAATAAATTACATGCACAATAAGATAATAAATTAAGAAATCAATATTATATTAAATAAATACATATTTTAACTAAATATAACAATGCAAATATTACAAAATGTTTTTTTTAGAAAGAATAAAATTTTATTACATCGTGGAAAAGTATTATACAATTGTACATGGATGTAATGAACCCGTGTACATAAAAACCCAAATATAATAAATACAACTGTCATGTTACCATTGTTTTAACTCATTTTTTGCCTCTATATTCTCACAACTACATGCAAACCTCAAACCTTATCTCGATAATTTGCTTATTCTCAATTGTTAGACAATCATATGAAAGAAAGACCACAAAACTATCTTGAACCCATTCATACATTTTATAAAGGTATTCATGATCCATTTTTATGTTTTATGGAATAATAATTTTTCAAAATGAAATGAATATTGGAAACCATTACCTATTAATTTTTAGCTAACATGTTTCAAAACCCTTTTATCACTAGCATTCTTTATATCTTGGTTGCATGGACGAAAGAGGATTAATGATTTAGATTCATATATTATGTATTATAAGTTATATATTATATATTGTATATTATACATTCCTATATAATTTTATATTATATATTTAGATTTGATATTTTATTTTTAATTTTATGTTTTATTTTAAGATTACGATAATGATTAATTTTAATATATTTATAATACATTAAAATTATAAATATATAATAAAATAGATGTTTAGAAGAACATATTTTTTTGATGTATTTTATACAGATTTTTTAAAGATATCTGTTATTATGTGGATTTGCACCCTTGCCAAGTACTTGACTTAGTTACCCCCTGAAATATTAGAAGACCTCTCAAAGTGTGGACTTTGATAGCTAGAGGTCAATCTCTAGAGAGGGTTGGTTCCCTTGATACTTCACCTAATTTAATCTATGCTATTATTGTTTGTTGAAAAATGAGATAAGAAGTGCCATGAAATAGAACCTAAATGATAATAGGGTGATGCACCAAACTATTGTGAGAACCTATATTGTTGCTTAACACACACAATTTGTTCAAATGAACAAGCTAAACTAGGCACATTTTCAACTTTCATATATTTAGGCATAAGTATTTCATAGTAAAATTGAAATGTTTTGAAGGTTTTTAGAAGGAAATAAGATGTTTCTAACAACTAAAAGCTTCATAACTTAGTAACATAAACTATAACCTACATACACATATTTCTAAAAAAATATATTGAAATGAGACATGAAATTGAGGACCAATCAAACATCACAAAACCATATCAATCATTTTCAATATGTTTTTCACACAATATTAGAGATTTGAGAAGACCCAAATTTTTTTTCACTTTAAGATATGAACAAACAATCCTTGTTATGTTTTTAACTTGAATGAATCTTCGAAACCTTTAAACTAAGACTTGACATAAGACTTTAAAACACCCTATTTAAAGGCTATTTAGACCTTGAGGGCATAAATAGACTAACACATACATATGCTACTTATTATTGATCAATTAAAACTAATTTAGCCGATAGGCTTCTTATTGTGGACTTGCCAGTCCACAAGAGCCCGGTATACCTGTCTCACACTTGCAAAACCATTTACTCATACCTGTAAACCATGTCAGTGATGACAAACCATTCTTTGATGCTTTGTTTTTGAGTTTTTTCAGGGTCATCGCCGATGGGGAGAAGTAGTCGGATGTTACCATTCACTTTACACAATGCCAGCTCAAGATTCTAGGAGATCTAAAATCCTGATATCTTTAGATCTACTTTTCGTGTTTATTGTGAGTAGATTGAAGCAACGGCTGCAGGAGATTGAGAATGATTCAAGCAATTAATGTTGTAGGGAGATTGAGAATGATTCACTGAATTAATGATTTACCTTGCCATTCAACAACTCGCTGCCAAACTTGTCTCACGCCCTACAAACAGGTTAAATCTACCTGAAACAGGTTAAATCTCCCGTCAAGCAGGTTTGAGTTCATCCGGAAAGTTAGAAATTGCTCACGTAAAATAGTTCGAACATTCTTGCATCATTTACTGGCAACCACACACATCTAATCTCTTAATAGATCCACTGCAAAAGTATTGTCTCACGTCTAATCTCTTAATAGATCCACTGCAAAAGTCTTATCTCTCATCTAATCTCTTTTAATGAATATGAAGAGTGCAGAAGAGGCAGCTAAGAAAAATATCGTGGATTTGAATGCTTTAATGTCTTCAGATTTTTGATTTCTACATTTACAAGATTTTTTTATTAATGAATGTGTTGTGTGGATTTGACTCCATTAATGTCTTCAGATTTGACTGCTTTGCTGTAAAGATTTTTTGATTGTTTGTTTCACATATTTTCTAAGCGTTGTCCGGTGTGTTTGCAGGCTTTATCCTCGTTGGAAGCCACTATCCCCTTTGCCTCACAATTTTCTTCACTACATTTCATCGCTTTGATTACAAGAAATCCATGGCTTGCTGCGTGAAATGCCTTACTCCCCTGCTTCTGCTTGCAGGTGTGTTTAGCTTGTTTGCAGTCTCTGCCTAGGTATATGACAAAGTCTCTTGCTTTTCTTATAGGTATATAACAAAAAGATGTTCTAAAAAGAAAGTAGCGTTTCTTGCTTATACTGGTTGAAATTTGACAGTTTTTTGTTTTTGCAGGCCTATGCAAGATAGCTTCAAGAAAGAAAGCATCAGTGTTGAAAATGGTGGTATAGGTCTAGCTTCAATTCTTTCAAATTGATGAATGATGTTATCTTGGCCCATTGCTATTAAGAAAGTATCTGGTCAATGAAGGTTAGGCACCTATCTGGGCAGATACCACGCGACATTCATAAACGGTTTTTCCGTTACCTTTACGATAGGCCCACGCCTCAATGCCACCATAGCAGGGGTGCCCTTCCTCCAACCTTGGAGTGCCCATGGTTGTCATTCTCAATCCTGCTCTGGGTGACCTACGCCCATCCACATTAGCCACCGCTAGGATTTTGCAACGCCCAGTCCTTTGGAGGTGCCCTTTATCTGGGCTTCGAGACAAGAATGTGGCTAGCAGGATAGAAGACTCACCCTTGCATCTCCTAGAAGGGATTGTGGTCTCCGCTAGGAGATTAACACAAATTATTGTCAATCTAATTTGGGAATAGTTGATGTAATCAGGGATCTTATCAAGGGAATGATATACTAAGTGATCAAATATGCTCCCAAAGTTGTTTACATTGGTGAAGCCATTTCATGCAATCATGGTCATCATACACTACTTTTGTTTGGTTTGTAATCATGCATAAATAATACATGTTCAAGAAATTTTCCATCTCTTTCTGTCTTCAACTGATGCATATTGCTAGTTTAATGTATATGAAAATGCACATAATGAGGCTCCTTAAACGATTTCAACATACCAATCTATAACAACGTAATATGAAGACTTAGTTGGTAGATGAAGTTGCAAATTCCCATCCTTTGGTGATGATACTTAGGGGACTGTTTACACAATGTTTGTGAAGCTGTGAAGTCATTAACCCTGTCTTATACTTAGGGGACCATTGACACAAAATGTTGGTCAAATTATGAAGTCATTAACTCTATCCTATAGATTTGTTGGTTTCATTACAATACAAATTTGAAGTGGGTTGTCATTAACTTGTTTATATAAAATTAATATTAACTATACTTACATTGTGCTCATCAGAATTAGCACACTTAATTTTGGTGGTGTTTCCTATAAAGAAGAAATTGGTTGAGGTTTCATTTGATTATATTGATAAAACCGTTAAATTTTGGCAATGTTTGCTATTTACGGAATTATGGGTCCTATATAATGTCCAATATTTTTATTAATATTGGACCAATAGTTGTGACTTTAAAGTTGTGTTAGTATTGATGATGACTACCCATAATTAAACAAAATGTATTCCTTTGATCTAAAAAGCAACCAATCATGTGATTCCACATCAGCGCTCAATTAAACATGGTGTGAATGCACAAGTATTGGTCTTGCTTTTTTTTTGGTTCTTTTTGGACACCTTGACAAAAAACATATTGATGTGGCATCATATTTGATGATGTGGCCCTGAAACCTTAGTTATAAGCAGGGGACTTGCCAAGTAAGTTGTTGTAAAAAATGGGAGTGATTTGAAATTTCCACGTAGGATAATTAGAAGCACGAAGATAGGGTGCACACCTACTGGGTCCTCTCCCCTAAATTAATAAAGATGAAATATAACGGGAAGAAATATAACCGAGCAAGTGGACAATTCAATTTTTGAAGAGATGATCTCAGGAAGCACAAGAAGTTTCCAAGTAAAATATGAGGTACTTTCCTTAATAACTTCTTGAGTATGCATCTAAGTCATCTTTAATTTGACATTTGGTCCTTCGAGGTTAAATTATGGAAATAAGATCACAACTCTTTGCAGCTATTATTTAATGATGATTTTGATTTGACGAATTTATTAATCTTTATTAGAGCCTAATTATTTTTAATTATGTCTTAAGTGATTATTATTATTAAAAAATTTAATATATATATGGTTGATAATTATCTAAAATAAAAAATGATTTAGAAAATATTAATCTAGACTAAAGGAAAGATTCGTAGAAACCAAAAAAGAGGTTGGAAGTGAGAGCTTCCTCCATATGATGAAATAAAAAAATAATTGAAACTCAATCAAATGAATAGATCAATAGGAAACAAAAGGAAGAACACAAATAAAGTGTAACAACACATAATGAGTGATATAAAAATAAATCTTAAATAAATAACAATGATTAATTGTGGAATATAATTAAATAACTAACACATTGTGAAAAAGTAAAATAATGAATTAAATTTGAAATAAATGATAATAAACACATTAAATTTAAAATTATTGTCCCAACTATTGAAACATGTAATTTATTTCTAATCAATTCATATCCTACCTTGATAAGTTAGTGTTTTAAAATTTATTATGTAGACCTTTGGGTTATCCCACTTTTATTTTGTTCCTATTAGATGTGTTGTGTTGTGGGCAAGGCTTAAATTTGATGGTCGTATGACCGTATTTAATTGTGGAAATAAAAGGAAGAACATAAATGAAGTGTAACAATACATAATGAGTGATATAAAAATAAATCTTAAATAAATAACAATGATTAATTGTGGAATATAATTAAATAACTAACACATTGTGAAAAAGTAAAATAATTAATTGAATCTGAAATAAATGATAATAAATCCATTAAATTTAAAATTATTCTCCCAGCTATTGAAACATGTAATTTATTTCTAATCAATTCATATCCTACCTTGATAAGTTAGTGTTTTAAAATTTATTATGTAGACCTAAGGGTTATCCCACTTTTATTTTGTTCCTATTAGATGTGTTGTGTTGTGGGCAAGGCTTAAATTTGTTTCCATACCATTCCAAAAGAAGACTCATAAAACTTTGTAACCTTATGTTGGAGTGAGTTGCTTTTGTATAAACCTTTCCGAAAAATAAATGAAGATACAGGCCTTACCAAAGAAGAAATCATCAACCATTGGAAGCAAATGAATACACAAAAATACAATCCATGGCATGTTAATCGCACTAAACAGATTGAAAATGTTCTTGAAGACAAAAATTGTTTTAATGATAATATGGATCAACAAGAAACTATAGAAATGAACGAATGGGAGTTATTATCTCAATTGGGCCTCACTAATAATCTAAACTTGAATGAACTTGATATGCTAGGTCGACGTGATTTTGATAACAATCACAATTGGGAAAATCATAATGTCCCTACAAATATGCATGATGTTGCTATTCAATTTTTGCACACAAACAAGATGTCTCAACAAGATTTGCATTCCCCTTCAAATATGAACCACCACAACTATACATTATCACCCCAACAACAACTAGCACTGACTATAATAACAAACCACTCAATGGAGAAATGCTCTAACCAATCGTTACATATGGTCATACAAGGAACTGTTGGCACTGACAAATCCTATCTAATTCATTGCAGAAGAAATGCACTGCAAACTTGCATACCAACAAGAGTAAAACCCTTCCTTGTTCTTGCTCCAACATGAATTGCAACATTTAATATACATGCCTCAACTATACATGCAACCCTCAAGATTCCAATTAGAGAAATAAAACCATACAAGGACAAGCATTGACAACATTCCAGGAAGACATGAAAAATATACAATACATTCTCATTGATGAGATGAGCTTCATTGGACCAAAACTTCTATTGAAAATTGATAGTAGGTTACGTGAAGCATTCCCCCATCAGCAACAAACTTGCTTTGGTGGCATGTCTATAATTCTTGTAGGAGACCTTGCACAACTCCCACCTGTTATGGATAAACCTATCTATGCATCACACACAATTGCAAGAAACCTATGGCACAAATTTAATACAATTGTTATATTACAAACAATGTTTAGACAAGAAGGTGATGATCCAATTCAAATACAATTCCATTAAACATTACAAAACATTCGCAATAATATTCGATGTTATTGATGAAATTAGTTTCTTTTTTTATAGTTGCAAGCTATTTAATTCCATTTTTCCATGTTCCAAAAACAATCTATCTAGTAATGAGTTAGAAGCTTTACTTGTTGGGATCTATGCCCCTTTTTTGCTATAATAAACACACTTGATGAAATATCAAGATAAATTTACATTTTATCTTTAATTTTACTAAGCAAGTGTCAACGTGTCATGCTTACAACAAACCTATGGATCCAAGCTGGACTAGTAAATGGATCGCTTGGTCAAGTCAAAGATATTGTGTATCTTGCTGGATCAAAACCACCTCCATTGCCTACATATGTTACGGTCACATTCGATAACTACACTGGTCCACTGTGGGATGGAACAGACCCAAAAACTATACCAATACATCCAATAACACGTGGCAACCGTAGACAAATACCACTAGCCATGGCGTGGGCTATCACTATACACAAATCGCAAGGCCTTACACTAAATAAAGCCACAATAAATATTGGTACAACTGAAAGACAAGGCCTTACGTTTACAGCAATTTCCGGAGTCAAAGCCATAAGTGGCCTTTGCATAGAGCCCGCATTCTCTTTTGATCGCTACTCCAAAATGAAAAAAAACGCATACAACATTATCAGGAAGAAAGAAGAAGCTCGCTTGCACTTGCTCTCACAACAATATGCTTAGGTATGTACAATTAATTACACACTCTCTCAAAGTTATACATTTTTTATTGTCCCTTCTTTGAATAGAGTATCAATACTAAAACTAATCAACTACACAATTTTGGCTTCTACAGGTGGTCAATCACTACCGGCAATCTTCTATGTTAGTGCTTGTTCAAGAAATCTAATCAGCATTGTCTTTCACTTCTTAGACATTGCGTGCCTTTAAAAAAGACATATAGATGCTCTTATGTAAATTTGACTTGTGCAAACTTGCTATAAATTGTTCAAAGGGATTTCGTTGTTTATAGAGAACAAACCCAACGAAAGATTGTACCTGCTTGTACTGTATAGTGCATATCTCTATGCAAATATATTTTACTCCCACCACCTATGTATTAAAATAATTCATTGATTCTTCTTATTCATCTTCCTATTGGCGTCTCCCTTGAACCCGCATTGGGTGCAAGTGCTAGTAACTAATTTATGTGATTAATCTAATATTTTCCCATTAAAAACACTATCTATTTATAATTTCTTACTAACCCTCTTTTAATCTTTTCGAGATCAGAAGAGAAAGAACGTTGGACATTAGGTACCTAGTTATCTATTCTGTGTAAATTTCGGGCCATGCATTTGAGAGACTCTCACGCTGCTACCTATATATCTTTTCTCCTCAAATCAGTACCAAATTTTATCCACACGGATATGGCGAGCAGAGGCTTAATGGCAGGAGTGTCTGTCGACACTCTCTTTCTGTTTACCTCCATACGTAAGCCAGTTTCACGTCAATGTTGCCGTGTTGGACAGTATTCTCGGCTTATCAGGGCATCATATTCCACAAGGCTCAGCCCAAATGCACCAGATTTGATTCAGTGGATACGTGACGAGGGAGGTTTTATTCATCAGGGTTTAAGATTGGATAATGAAGGCCCTTCAGGCCTGGGCCTGCTGTCTTCCAGAGTTATAGAAAAAGGTACGGAGATTATTTCTCTGCCGCGCCATATTCCTTTGGCTCTGCCGCCTCTCGACTCAGGGTCTGATCATCCCGACTCCCTTCTCATCGATCTGGCTCGCCGTTTGCCCGGTTAGTACGAATACTTTTTTCATTCATCTGTATTAAAAGTTTTTGCGTTGGAGATTTTTAAGGTTTGAAAATATCTTAGCTGTGAGTGCTTGGGTTCATCCTGGTAGATTTTTAACGCCTTAGGGAGAAATAATTCAAATATTTAAATTACAGATGAAAAATAGTTAAAATAAAACCAACGATACTATGTAGCAAACCTAAATAATGATCACCAGAGTAACATAAATGTTTATGTTGCCGTGTAACGAAAATGTTGCCATATTTTGGAAAATTTCCAAACTGGAAATATTATATGATGCTCCGTAAGAAGATTTCATTATTCTACATAATTGTGGTGGGAAAATTTAATGATTTTATCATCTGTGCAGTCTGTTGTCTTGTTTATATATTTATCCGTTTTTTCGAAAAAATACACATTTCTTTGGTTGTGTGTTTATCTGGGTGATACACTCCAGCTTCGTGATCTTTCATGATTTTTCAAAGCATTTGCTTTAAATTATAAATCTTACATAAAAACTCTAGGGTAGATTAACTAATTAGCATTGATACATAAACACTTTTAGCATTGAAACTAGCTTGCCTTGATTTCAGTAACTTGCATAAGAGAATGGTAATTTGGATAAAGGAGTTTGCTAGACAGGGGATATTTGTTCCTTTTACCAAACTCTTGGATACTGATTTAGTGGCTTGATACAATGATCAAAGACAACAATAAGTAACACAATGTGCCTATTATGCTATGCCAATATCAATACTCTTGCAATAATGTAGTGTGTAACAGAGCTCTCTTGCTAGGTGCTGATGTCAAACAAAGTTCACTTGCAAAGTGTGCAACATTGATCTGACAATAAACATTTGCGAGTGGTGGTTTCCACCAAAAATGCACCTTTTACAACAAAACTATGTTTCCAAAGTCTCCAAAAATTGGCTTTACAAATCATAAAGAAAATGAGGACAAGGAGCTTTGACTTTGTAACCTTAGTAATACAGAGACGGCTGGCTGCTTTTGGGATGAGCAAGGGATGTCATCGATGTCTCCACCCATCGTTGGATGGTTGAATGCTGTTTATAGTATGTTTCATAACATACATGGAATATCAAGGATGGCCAAATGACATTGCTGATGAGTCTCCACATCGCTGAAATGTGATGTGTAAGAGGACAGCCGGAAAACCCCTGAGGATGTTCCTTGTGTATCCTTGTTTAATAGATATCGAATAGCTATTAGCAATTTAGCATAATGATGGAGCTAGACATTTGGCCAATCAATCCAACATTACATATAACAGTTTAATTGCCTCTTTATTAAGCTAGAGGTATAATACATGGATCCTTTGCATCAAATCAATCCCTTGGTTGTTTTCTTATTTTCAAAAAGACTTAGAACACTACATTGCAATTTCCTTAGAGCATATTTTCCAACTTTCTTTAAATTGGAGTCAAAGCATCAAAAGACTCAATTGAACCCTAGTCAATTATTTTTTATTTACAAAAAGTTACTTTTCGTCTTTCATCCACTCTAGATCCTCTTGTGTTGCTTCCTCATCATTTAGGGAGGAGCTTTTTTAACCAAACCAATTCATTTAAGGCTCAACTCCTTTATCTGGCAATAGGAAAAAGAATTGTGCATACCACAAGCACATGAGATATTCTATCAATGAAAGTTATGCTCTCAAATTAAACAAGGGGTGAATCTTTCTTGTTGAGTAGACTCCACAATATTAAAATTTAGAGATTTAGATAGTTAATCCTAACACTCAGAAACTTCAATTCATTCTCATTGTCAATGATTGTTCTATCAATGAACAGGAAGTTTGTTCAAACATAATTTTTCAAATAAAAAATAGCTTGGTAGATCTTATCCTTGAGATTGGCAACTAAAAGAACTTGATTTCACAAAAGTTGGTAGATGATCTTGAGTTGCCAACTAAAACACTCACATCCATGTCATTTGGGGTGGGTCAAGGAGGGATATTCTTTAGTTGTTCCTCACAAATGTTCTATCACATTTTTCATTGAGCCATTTCAAGATAAAAATGATTGTAATGCCACTTCCTTTGATTGCTTTAGTGTGATACTTGGAGCAACTTATTAGTATGATTGAAAAATTGTACACAACACCTATTTACTTCACAAGGATGGTCAAGTCCACAAACTCACTTTTTCTATTACTCCTTTCCTCTCTAGTAGATCGACAATTAAACATGGGGATTTACCCACAGTTAAACATGGAGATTTGCATATTCTCTGATTTTTTGAGAATCTAAGGCAAAAAATGTTGATAAGCTTCCTTCTAAAGCAATCTGATTTGGAATCCCAACAAGAACCTAGTGTTGGTGTGTGGCAACTGATCATGCTATACTATACATCCTGACATGTATCCTTGTTGGGGTTCGGGGCCGGGCTGGGCCCCGGGCGGGGGTTCGGGGGCAGCAGGCCCTGAGAAAAAATTTCCTCCTATTCTTTTGTGTTGTCACCGGAAAAAGGAAAAATCAACAAAAAAGGGAAAAAACCGATTTTGTAGAACCCTAATCTGGAAGCTTCTAAGCTTATTAAAAAGGGGTTCGGATGAGGTTTATAGTATGATGAAAAACACGATTATTCGCAAGATTGTAATAGTTTTTGCACTGGATAATAAAATTATTGGATGGCTGCGGTTTGGTGGATGTAGCTCAGATTGGGTGAACCACGTTAAATTCTCTGTGTTATAATTTATTCTGTGTGCATTTTAGTTTATCTGTTTATTAATTAAATCTGCATTTAATTGTTAGATATCTGTTTTTTTCTAACTCTAACACCTAGCACACCGTATTAGTAAGAACTTTTGCAAATGAAAGCTACTAAATTGGATTTCCAAAATTCTAAAAGAGCTAAGAAGGTTTTTGAGACAACACATGAAAACCATATGTGCATAAAAACTCAAACTTTACTTTTATTTTAAATAAACTTACAAATAGTTTCAGCAAACTTATGAACTTTTTTTAATATTGGGTAAAGTTTACAAATATGGCTCATATGATCAATTGCTTACAAATGTGACAAAAAAAGCTCCTAAAGAGCATAGTGAGACCAATAAAAGCTCATGATGATCACATACTTACAAACTTTAAAATTACAATTAGCTTTACAAGCATGCGTGTTTAGAGACTAACATATGCTAGGGGCATGCTTACAAGTGTCACTCAAACAAGACAAGTTTTGAGGTGACTAAAGAGTATGTTTCAAACTCTAGCACTATTGCTAACCAAGTGAGGTGTGCATTGAAGAAATCCTCTTGTTGAAGTCTATTATGGCTTCCAACCTTTGTCACCTTATGAAATTTGTGTTGCTCCTCTACCTACAGATGTGCCGGCAGCAGAATAACCAAGACAATGCTTCTACTATTGTGCAATATTTGGTTGGATTTCACTCATGAAGTCAAGACATTCTTCAGTAGACTCAATGCCAAATTCAAGGGCACTTCATTATTGATATTGAGTTCATCACAAGTTGAAGCTGATTGTATATGAATCTTATTCCATTCGTCAAGCAATCACACCTAATGCGTTTTGACTTGGATTTCCAGCTCAGCTTGGCATACATGATGTTGTCAACATGAGCAAAGTTCAAGTTGTATGAGCCATCTCATTTGTGGTAGGAGGTTTCTATCACTAATCTGAATGCTATGATTCTCAAATTGTAACAGCCATTAGCAGAAGATACGTTGCTTGATGTTTGGACTAACACATATCAGTAGAGGAAATTGCTATACACTGTTGGCCATAAAGGGACTCTACAATGGTTCACATGCCAGATTTTCCAAAGAAGTTTACAAATCACATGTAGAAATTTGGGATACGTTCATCTAAGCAAGAAGGAAATGATTAGGATATCTATAATGTTTAATAATTTAACTAATGGCTTACATTATATGCATATGTAATTGGGTAGAAATAAATAAATCAGAAAGTAGCTGGACAATTGGAATGACTAGTAAGGGTCGATACTAAATCATAAAGTGGATGGAAATTTAGAACAGTTATAGAGGGTAGATATAAACAAATCAATAGTAGGTACACATCTAAAACAGCTGAAAAGGATATATAGACAGCTTGAAATATTAAATGCAATTTAAAGATTTTTAGCCTACAGAAACAGGTTTCTAATATCTAAATGGATACCCAGAAATATACTCAGAAAAATAATCAAATAAGAGTTCTCCAAGTTGGGCAATGCTATACATAATAGTAGCTGAAGGTTCATGTTGGCATTTATCTTGGTTCTATCCCCTCAGGACAGATGTAGGGAGTTGATCCTAAGCCCTAAAAGTAAATTCAGAAGAGACTGCTAACATAGCTCAAAAGGAAAATTTTGTAGCAAATATTAAATCAAATCAGTCGTAACAGTTTGTTTCAAGTGTAAAAGTACACGGAAGATTGACATCCATTGTATTAAATGAAACATATTATGCTCCAGACAAGAGTATATAGATTTAAGTATACTGCCAATTATTTGATGGGGAAGGGTTTGTTGAACTGTAGCTTCTATTGCTATGCTTTTCAATTATGATCTTTTAATCTGGATTGAGAAGACCTTCAAGGTTTGGTCATCATTTTGATAGCCTGTTAGCTGTGAAAAATTTCATGGCAGAAAAATGTGGTTTTTGTCATATTGTATCCATTTGATGTTTTTGCAATTTTGTTTGAAGTATTTTGTAAATAAGCCTGTTTGGTCTTTTGTTTCCATGTTTTTTGTTTCGAATGGTTGTATTGTAGAATAGGGAGCTTATTTTTTTCCCTTGAATGTTGCAAGTTAGATTAAACTGCAATTTGCAAAAAAAGAGTAAAATGGATGAGGGGTGGAGAACATGTGACAGAAGAGCTGTGGACGTTGAAGTTAGGTTTGAAGCTTCTTGGAGAGCGAGCAAAAGTGGGTTCTTTCTGGTGGCCATACATCAGTAACTTACCTCAAGCTTTTAATGTGCCCATTTTCTTTTCTAGAGAGGAAATAGGAAACTTGCAGTACATTCCATTGATTCACCAGGTATACTTGTATTGCTTGTTTTTATGTTTTGGATGTGTTCTGTCAATAATTCCTCTTTGGATTTTCCAATCTAAAGTTTTTACTGAATGCATGATTTGTAGATAGTATAACTTGGAATTATCAATTTGATGTTTGGAAGTCCTAGCATGATCTTGAGGGGAAGGAAATTCTATTTTGGCTTGTTTGCAATTGCATCTTTTTTTGACTTTTCTTAACAAATTTGCTTGTACAGGTAAATAAGAGATGTAAGCTTCTTTTGAGTTTTGAAGCAGTTGTAAAATCAGTTATCGAAAATTTGGTACCAGAGCAGCATCCTTTCGGTGGTCAACATGTTGATGCAGCTGCCTTAGGTTGGGCCATGTCAGCAGTTTCTACCAGGGCGTTTCGTTTGCATGGGCACATAATGTCTGATGGTAAACGTGGCAGCACTCCAATGCTTTTACCTCTCATAGATATGTGCAACCATGATTTTCATGCCAATGCTCAAATTGTTCAGGAAGCTGGTCCTGGCTCAGATAGGACTCTAGTTAAGGTGCATTTCTTAGATTTTAAAGCTTTTTCTTTATTCTGGGGAATGTAAAAATATGGATTCTTACAAATAACTTAATACCAATGAGATGGAGATTTAGCTCCTGTAGAGCAATAACTTTAGATAATAGCATATATATCCCCCCTAGATGCCAACTATGGAAGTCTGAGTCGCGCCTTAAATTCCCATATATTATGTCACTTCGGGGATTTGAACACAGGCCTCCACAATGAGAATCCAATGATTTATCATTATTATTTTTCTCAAACATACGTTTTTGCAATGCTAAGCATTTCTGTTTGGCAGAAAAATGATGATTTATCCTTAACAAAATATTTCCACAGAACATTTTTCATTTGATTTGGAGGAGCATGAAATATACATTCAGGGACATTTGCTTATTGGAAATGGAATGAATTATTTGAAATATTATTATTTTCCCTTTAAACTTATGATTTTGTTTTATGATAGGATGTGGACTTGCATGATCTAAGTGCACCTTGGTGACTAGGAGTATCAACAGTATTTTGGCAAGCCACAAGCTGAGGGCTGAAAGTAAATGGGTAGCATGTTGTTATTCTAGTGGGGCCTTCTCCTGCTTAAACAGCCACAACATGCTGGCTGTTTAAGTTCCCAACTTGACATTCTAACATCCTTAATGATGTTTTTGCAAATAATTTAAAATCAAAGTTACCGTATGCTATATATGTACAACTATAGAACAAAAGAATGCATATGCAGAATTTATTGAATTTATTTTTGTTTAAAACACTGACATTGATAGTAGCTAATCTATTGGTGTCAGATGATTATAAAATTTACCTTCCAAATGAATAAAACTAAAATAAGGCTTTCCTTTGAAACTAGAACTCATAGGATCTTCCATAGCAGCAAAAATCGTCTGGGGAAAAAATTGGCAAACCAAAAGTTCAGGATTTTTTGAAAAAATCGGGAAAAAATCAGATTTGTAAAAAAAAAGGTAAAAAATTGTAGAAAAAGAGACAAAACCTTTTTTTTAAAAAAAAAAAAATTTAAGGTCATTTCCATAGCATAGAGATATAGAGAGCAAATAAAATAGAGATTTTAACCCATGAATTGTAGAAGATAGATCTTTTTTGTTTATATTCATATCACTGATTACATTGCATCAATGCTTTGCACAAAATATACTTAATAAATAATAAGTAGACATTGACATATGACAAAATGTCAATCACAATATAGTTTGTAACTTTGTACAAAGTCAACCTCTAAACTAAGTACAAAGTTAGAAAAACCAAATGTAGCCAATGATAACTACGCTAGAGGGCAGCAGGTCCTGATGATGAAGCCCCTACTCCAGAGCTTCTAATACATTGTTCATAAACGTGACTAGGCACTTCAGCCTCCTGTACTATCTCAATATCCTCAGGCTCAAGAAATTCATCATCAACAGCAATCCAATTGTTCACTGGATCAATCTCATCAAGGTCAATTGGTTCATCATCCTCAACAGTACCTGTTTTTGTCCATGTAGAAATTAGTCTTGGCCTTACAAGTGAAAAAGTTAATGAATACAATTTCAACTAACTGCAGATATATTGAAAGTCTAGCCTTGAGCTTTCTTTAGCTTCAAGCGGAGGTTGTGGTGAACAAACACCAAGTCGTTCATTTGTTGTTGTGTTAGCCGGTTGCGTTTCTTGGAGTGTATGTGTTCAAAATACGCTCACAGGCGGATGAACTGCATGGTTGGCTCAAAATGCATCTCGCCATCCATCTAAGGTGTTTGGTTTCATGACCAAAATAATCCCACCATTGTTCTGCAAAAACACATTACATGGAGATGATATAATGTAAGAATATCTTAAAATAATCTTAACAATTAATGATCATGTCCACAAAATAGAGACTTTCATAGGTTTATAGAGTCTACCTGGTAGCAAGGTCTTCTTGCCTTCGATGGCAGCCTTAGATGAGAGAAAACCCTTTGCTTGCTTGTATGTTGCTATCTCTCCCATGGCTGCTTGTAATTGTTTTGAGGTAGGAAACATTTTTTCCATGCATATGAACAAGCCTTGTGAAACCTCACCATCATCTTGTCTAAATGAAGACTCATAGAACAAACTTGGATTAAGGTAGTATCTTGCAGCATGGAGAGGAGAATGCATTTGTCGATCCCATCTTCTATCAATTATGTCCCATAATGGCATATACCTATCCCTGTCATTTTGCATCCTACTCGTCATCACCTCTTTGGCCCTATCCATGGCCTCATACAAATATCCCATGGGGGATTTATCCCTATCCACTAGTCTCAAAACTTTTACTAGAGGCTCTGAAAATTCTACAACTTGTTTAGCTACATCCCTGTCATTTTGCATCCTACTCGTCATACCTCTTTGGCCCTATCCATGGCCTCATACAAATATCCCATGGGGGATTTATCCCTATCCACTAGTCTCAAAACTTTTACTAGAGGCTCTGAAAATTCTACAACTTGTTTAGCTACATCCCAAAAACTAGAAGAGTACATGTAGTCTACCACTGCTATGCCATCTACTAGATTTGCAAAGCCAGATTCCATCCACTCATTTGAAACAAACATTCGTTTCAAATTCATTTTTTGTTGGCAAAGAGTCTGTAGTTCAAGGAAGTGTGTTGCAAATCTTGTCACCTCTGGTTGAACTAGCTCCTTGCTCTCAGTGAAAGTACGCATCATGCACAAAACCCTCGTGTGATTATAAATGAATTTTGTAACATTGTGGGCCTTTTGCAATACCTCCTTAACCCATTCAAGTTTTCCAATGTCCTCAAAGGTTAGATCAAGACAATGTGCTGCACATGGGGTTAAAAATATAGAGGGGTATTTGTCTATCAAGAGTCTCCCAACAGCCACACAATCTGCAGCATTGTTTGTAATAAATTGAACCACATTTTGTATCCCTACTTCTTTGACCACCATATCAAACATATCGAACAATGCAGCTGCAGATTTTATTGTATTCGATGCATCCAAAGATTTCAGAAATATAGTATCAATTTCACAAGAGACAAGGAAGTTGATGAGGGTTTAATTCCTTTTGTCTATCCATCCATCTGACATTATTGTGCAACTAGTCTTTTCCCGCTCTAGTTTATGCTCCTTAAGAACATCTTTAACATCTTGTACTGCATCATTGAGCATACCAACCCTTAGTGTCTTGTAAGATGGGGCTTTGAACCCTGGACCTGCAGCTACAATAGCATCCTCCATACCTTGCCAATATGGTGATCTAGCAACATGAAATGGGGCAAGCTAGAGTAGTGCCAAAAGTTTCCAATCGCCTTCCTTGCTTGTTCATGGACATTCTTCCTCCATCCTGTACTCTCCAAAGTGGTCTGTGATCTTGGTGTAGTACAAGGTGCAAAGAAAGCATTAACGTTTCCTCCACCCATGTTTGGGCCACGTGCTGTAGAAGAGGGTGTCGACCTTGATTCCCTCAAAAACTCATTTGCACCATCTTCTTGACCCTGATTCCCTCTAGCATGTGTAGAATTAGAACCTACTTCAACCCTAGTTCTTGCCTTTTTTGCTTTGTTCTCAGGAATGGCATGAAGAGCCTATTTTGCTTGATAAGTGACATCTGCAGGGCATGCTGGACAAGGAGTGCTGTTATTTTGTGGCTCCTTTGCCAAGTGCCATTTGAAGCGATAAATGACCCCGGTATCATTTAGCCACCAGTTGCATTTAACCTTCGTTGTACCCGAAACCGAAGTACAATGTGTCCATGCAATGTCTTTTGGATGTGGCATTATGATCAAATCTGCAATAAACATTTTAATTCAGTCTACCAACACATTGCAAATATCAAAGATTCTCTAAATGATTTGCTTAAGGCAACTGAATTTCAAAATTCAAACTGCCCAACAAACCCAAACTCATCAGTTTTTAAACATGCTTATGAGAAACTTCCAAACACTTAATGACAGTCAGCAAAAGGGCTGCTCCACAATCTATATCGAACTCTATTCAGTTCTATGAAGGCAATCAAATTGTATTCTCAAGTTCAACACACTCAGCTTCGACAAGAGAAAATTGCTCTCCATCAATCCACTTCACAGTGTCATGCGCACCAAGAAGAACTCAATGGGAAAGCAAATGAATGTGCAGGAAATTTCCAGCCATGTGGAGCTTTGGAACCATCAAATGGAAGCACCTGCTGGTGGCAATCTTGGCAAGGCTTGAGCATTGGATGGACATTCTACTCTTCAGCACAATCTAGAAGAGCATTAAAAGGTAGCTACTGGTAGTTTAAGGCAATTTACATAATACCTACACCAGTCTATGATATACTCCAACCATCAGAAAAGGACTATGTCATAAGCTAATTCTGTAGAGCATTAGCATTTAAAACGCTAAGAACCTACCCCTAAGGTATGACCTAAAACCAATCTACATCCATAAATAAAGTGAAATCATATTTCAAATTTTAAATAGCCACTTTGTTTGAAACCCTGTATCCAACTAAACCAGAACTTTCAAGAATCAAACAAATAAAATCTTCACAATATTTGAAAAAAAGAAATACTTACAGTATATTTTATTTAATAGAACAAATAACTTACAAGTTACAGCTATAATGCTTGAAGCATATATTATTCAATGAAGTAAATATAGTTACAAACTTAAACATTTCTCAAATAGAGTGATCAGACTGACTTTTTCTATGTTTGTTTTTAATTTTCTTCTCGTTCATTACAGACTGTTTTCTAAACAGAAATGGGAATGCCTTTAAAGAGCTCTGAGCCCATAAATAAATACAGTCACAGCTAAATAAAGCACAACTTGACATGTAGTTTTATTGAGCATAAAGTGAACAGTTTGTGTTTTTTTTTTAAAATAAAATAAATGGTTAGTATTACTAAATCAGTTCTTGCAAATAAATAGCATAAAGTATTTATTTGCAAGAACTGATTTAGTATTTTGACCGTTTTATTTATCTAAAAATAAATTTCATGTAAACTATTTATTAAATTCCGGTGAACTGCATGCTGTTGTAGTGCATAAATTTAGAAAAAAATACAAACATTATTCATCATGCTCAAAAAGACTCAAAGTGATAGGATTTTCATTTAACTTGGCATGTTCAAGGGAGAGAATGCTGAATAAAAAACAATATGGGAGTCGATAAAAATTTAAGAACCTGTTTGGAAGCTGCTGCTCACGACTTTTTGAACGCCTTTGTCCTTCAGAAATTCATCTTGCTGCAAACGCCTTCGTCCTTAAGAAACTCGTCTTGCTGCAAACACCTTCGTCCTTCGGAAATTTGTCTTGCTGCAAATGCCTTAAGATTTATGAAAGACGCCTTCAGCAAATGACATAGCACTGAGAAAAGTCGAGATATGCGTAAAAGGAGAAATGCCACTGTGTTTATAGCAAAAACGCGCAATATTTTAGGTTTTTTTTTGTTATCCGGCCAAATTTTTCCCTTTTTTTGCCGAAAAAATTGCGATTTTAAGTGATTTTCAATGATTTTTTCATGGCATTGGCCGCCGAAAAATCACTAATTGTGCCGATTTAATAAAAATCGCATTTTTTTGTTGATCTCTGCTTCTATGGGATCTTCAAACATTGTTATATGAAAATACAGTCATGTTCTTCATGCTTAATAGTATCACTATTTGTTGAGGGTCTTTCATTATCTCTTCTTCCATGGGTAATTTTAAAGTTTGGATAAAGTTTTTGTAAAACCTCCTATATGTGTTCTATTGCAAAAAATAATTTGAGGTTGCCACTAAATAGTATTGTTTAGCATTTACAAATTACAAATCAAAATTTGGATACAATTTCCTGACAATTACATTTAATAGTTTTGATTGACTTCAAATGAAACATAAACCATTGAACTATGCTAATTGGATTCTTAAAATACCAGTTGCTATGGCATTGTAGTTCCATTTGTTGCAAGTATTTGTAGTTGGTGTTGTCATAGATGTCAACAGGCTTATATTTGTGCTGTCATTAATGTCAACTGGTGATAGTTGAGAAGTTGTGATGATGCTTTAATTAGTTTCATTATGTTGTCATTAGTAAGTGTTACTGGTGTCAACCTCTAGTGTTGCTTTGATAAGCTTGTATTTGTGGGGGTGATGATGAGGAAGTGGTGAAGATAACGAGAATGTGTTTTTGGTGCTTGGTTTCCAAGTGCTTGGAGAAAAACTGAATAAAAGAGGAAATAGTGTGTTGCAGAGTTGTTCTAGCATACAAAGTTGTGTTTTGGTTTTGCTTCACATTTCTTTTGTGTTGAATATCTGCTTGCGCGGTTTGGATATATTGATCAGAGGTGTTCATAGATGTTATATCCAAAATTTCTTGGTCTGGATTGTTGTGTAGAAGAAGTTGTGTTCACTAGTGTGTGAACTGTGTTGCAGTGCTGTTTGGGAGAAATGTTTTTGCTCCACATTTCTCCATTGTTTGGTTTCTGGTCTTGCGGTTCTGGAAGTGTGTTGATAAGGTTCATATCTACCTGTAGTCGAAGTTGTTCATGGCTTGGTGTTCTGCAAGTTGATTTCTTGAGTTATAGTGTGTGGAAGATTATTTGGGTGTGCAAGATGAGTTTGTTCTTCAGGTGAAAGTTGTTGCGAAGGAATTTGTCGGATTTCAGAGTGTTTGTGGAATATTCTCGATTGTGTTCAAGTGTTGTGTATGGTTCATTGTAAGAACCCTTATAGGTTCTAACTGAAATTTTTACCCTTTGCTGCACTTAAACTCTTAACTTGTTTACAACGTAATTTTGAAAGTTTCCAAGCATAAACAACAAAAAGTGAACTTTTACGTATATTTTTAAGCAAACAATAAGATGAACATAAACAAGATGATCATACCCAGCAACTTAAGCTTATCTTCTTTATTCGATTTGAAAATAGGGGGCTGGTAAGTACAATCAGCGAGGTCTGTTTTGAGTTTTAGACCTTTAGTTACATTCAATTGTGCCAAAGCACCAGACCAAACCCTAGCTTTATGAATGCTAGATGAAGCTAAGTGAAATAGGGTGATATGCCCAACTGGAGATGACTGGAAATCAACTGTAGTAGCACCACTAGAGGTTGTAAACGCCCAAAAACTCCTCAGATCTGATGTTGAAATTAATTTGAAGTCTGCTGCAACAACAATCTTATTATGTCTGAAGCTGGATATCGCTAGAAATATCCTTCTATGCCACACGAACTTCTTGAAAACCTTCTATCAGCAAGTAAAGATGAAAGTGTCTCAAAACAGGGTCATAATCTGCAACTGGGACTTTGCCAAAGCAATTTGTTTAAGCTCTGTGTTGAACTCTATCTGAAATCAACTCACTTGGTGGGATGGGGACATCACCATGCCACAGAATTCAAGGGAGCAACACCTTGAATCGACCGAAACTATTTTCAGCCAAGAGATCTCTCTCATCAAACAAGATAGTAACACCAATAACATGTCTCTCTCCACCACCCAAGCCTTCTTAAATAAGGCCTCAAGGCAAAACTGCCCTAGGAATGAAATCAGATTCGTTTTCATTAAAAAATTCACCCTACTTCAAGGTTAAGGCACCTAGCCCAAGTCATCCCAAAGAGGATCAGATTTGCTTAATTAAAATATTCAATATCTTCTTGACTAAGTTTCCCCAAATTGCCTTAGGAAGATCTGATTGCCTTTTGAGCATTGTAAAATTCTAATTTGGAAGCTTCCTTGAGCTGCCCTAGGAAGAGATAAGATTGGATCTTAAAATATTATATTTTGGTTGCTTCTCCCTTGAGCCGCCCTAGGAAGAGATCAGATTGGATCTTAAAATATTACATTTTGGTGTCTTCTCCCTTAAGCTTTCAAAATTGCCATAGGAAGGGGAAACTTCTAGAAGCTGATCAGATATGATGAGGACGACTCACCTCTTTGTTTGCTTGGTCTTGCAAATAGACCTCCTTGCTTGCTTTGACTTGAAGTAGATCTCTTTGCTTGCTTTGACTAGTAAGTAGACCTCCTTGCTTGCTTTGACCTCCTTGTGTGCCATGAGATAATAATAAAATAAGATCAACATTATGCTTGCTTGGTTAAGGATAATTCCCTCTTAGCTCTCTAAACACCAAAATTTGATTCACTTGGCCAAAATCATTCCCTAATCATGCCATCTAACCCGCGGGAATGCTGGATGGGCTAGAATCAGGTCACCATGATATCTCTCTGAGAATGGGGACATTACATCCACGAGTTGTCTTTGGATCAAAGGAAGCGTGTACTTAAATGTTAATGGTGTTTAATAGGTTCAATTGACCTTGAGTGTTTACACTAATTGTGGATTTGTTTTAGTGATTTTGGAAGTGTGGCGTGGCGCGTATGAGTGGATTTAGGACCGAGTTAAGGTGTGATTTGGTCCGCCTTCATTCCTTTCCATTGTGGGAATGTTTTGGTGCTGACCTAATTTGAATTTGCATGGTTGAGGTGCATAGCAGACCTTGGAGAATGTTTTCAAGGTTGAAGAAGGTATAAATAAGTGTTGTGTTGATGGACAATTGGTGTGTAGAGGGAGTGATGCAAATTGGAGAGGTGTGAAATGTGAATTTGTGAAGTGCAGTGCGAGCTTCAATGAATTAGACTATTGGAAGTAGTGAGCAGAAAGTGTCTACAATTTTCAGAAAGGCTGCGAATGTGTAGGTGATGCTGTGGTGAACTTTTCTGTTGCATTGAGATGGATTTCTCACTGTAACATTCTTCTTTTTTGTAATTTGGCAATGAACCTATTGTATTCTGTGTTGCAATTACTTTATATTGTGAGCTAATCTTTATCATGGTTTTTCCCTTCTTGGGTTTTCCACGTAATTTGGTGTTCTATTGTGCATGGTGTTGATGTGTTTCAGTTTCTGTTATTTGCTTTCATGCTAAATCATTCTAACAGTTTAAAGATTATTGAAGTTGATGTGGATCTGAATGTTAATGAGGGTTTTGATATTTTAATGTACAACTGATTCAACCGCCCGCCCTTGTGCACCCCCCTCTTCTCCCTTAGTTGTCTTGTGCATTCAACACCATTGAAGTCCAAAATAATTCTCATGCCAAGTCCATTACAAGAAACAGATCGGACGGTAATATTTTCAAATTGAGAGTTATATTTTTTATTTCAATATATGTGGGCTTCTTTATTGTTGTGTTTATACAAGTTTGATGGATTCTTTATGCCATTCAAACATTGACAAGCTAGTGAAACTCGAGTTGCTCTAGCCTGCATAATCAATTCCTTGAATGGCTTTGAGCACGTATCAGGCCAAGCAAACCAGATGGATGGAACTTCAAGATAGAAGAAAAACTTGTGAGATTAGAAATTCTAATTAATAGGGCTATACTACGTGTATTGTAATTATGTTTACTATATGTCTATATCTGCAAAATGTGTCCTTTGGTCATTGTGTATTGGTTATTGACACAGTAGCAGATCAAATTAATTATTTCAGGAGATTGCATAGATAATAAATAAATATAATTTTTCAATAATGTCGTTGATTTCATTGGGGAATGCCAATGTCCCCACCAAGATTCAGATCATGTTTGTATTAAGGGAGGTTGGAGTTTTAAAAATCATGGAGTGTGTGATTGAATCATTGACAATTTCGAGTAGGAAGAACTTCAAGGTCAGAGAGAATCAGATCAATTGCCACACCAAACAACAAATGGCAAGAATTGAACTAAAGTTTTTTGGATGGCTGAAGTTAATATGAAATAAAGGTAATAGTATTGAGAGAAACAACAATAAGATTTAGGATGTGTACATGCATTAAAGTTTCATCAATTGATTGAAAATATAGTCATCTCTGAGTGATAATGGCATTCTATTCTAGTCTCTGTCTGCCATCTCCAGGTGCTTATGGTTTTTTTTTTCTTTGATAACATGATGGTCATTATTAAATATCAATATAATTATTATTTGCTTTTGTTGATATCTATTTCTATATTTTTGTAGCAGTGAAATTTGCATACCCATGCCATTTCCCATATAGTTTTTTGTCTTTTTTGAGGAGAGTACTTTGATGCACTGACATATTGACAAGAGGCATAATTTTGCGCAAAAGTTGGGTCCCTTTAACTATGCCAACTACCTATTCATTACATATTCCTATACACTTACCCCCCCTTATCTCATCCGTATGAACATCATCACACAACCCAATACATTCATTGATTCACCCCATCCATACTTTATTATACCTATATAAACACATATTCCTAGGTGCACATTACCCACCTTGATCCACCCCCGTTTTTGGTCCCAGGTCAAGTTTGCATTTGGGGGGTCAACCCTAGACCCTTGGCCTTGGATTTGACCCTTCAAAATTCAAAATTCAAAAAAAAAAAATTTCTGGGATTCTCGCTAATAATTTCCCTCCAAGAGCTGTCGAAACTCAATTTTACAAAATTTATTGTGATGCCCTTGTATTAAATGCATTTTATGGATTCATTTTACACATCCATGACTTTGAGAGCTATATTCACTTATCATCCACATTTCACACTTCAATTGGTGCAATTAAAGGAATCTAGATCTGCACAAGAATTCCTAGGAGCATATGCATGTTTCAAGAATGCTGTCTTCGATTGTTCATGCACATTCCTTTGGGTTGACCTAGAACATGTCCACTTGTGACATAATGGCAGCCCTACCTATAGGGTATTTCTAAATATTGTCAGCCCTAATATATCAGGAAAGGGAGAAGTAGAGGTGAATCAGGCAAAGTGGAGAACAGAATTGTATAGTCTGCTAGATCAAGTCCCCAGGTGAAGGACATTTCCATGATCACGGATTGACCTTGATCCTCAGACCCGATCCTGCACAGTGAAAACAAAATATTCTAATTCTGAGGCAGAACAAAGACATAGATATCTTGTTTCAGATCCTGAAGCATATATATATATATATATATACACACTTTCTGTATTGAACTATTCCAAATATTCTGAAAACAATAGCCGTCAGATTCACACATATCAGATCTAGGTTAATTGTGTGCTTATGTGTATGCATGCTATTGGATTCCCATAGATCACAATTAAGGAGAATATATGGATAGATATACTTAGATGGATAGATAGAGATATTTTTTCATTGCCAAGTACCCCTCATCAACTTTTGAAAAAAATGGATTACCGGTATCCATCCGTCTTTCATACCAGCACCTGTTTCCCTGTAACTACATATGCTTAGCTTGCAGAATCAAAGCTCAATATTGTCTTAAAAAGTGATAACTTCTGCATGCCAAGTGGGAAGGTATCTTCCTCAAAGTATTTTTGCCTCTTGTCCATCAAAGGAATCTTAATGCCTGCCAACCTAATTTTGATCCTCATCTATATTTTCATTATTACTTTCTAGTTTCAAACCAATGTTGCAAATTTCCTTGGACACCCTCAGTAGGCGTTTTGAAATCAACTTGATTATTTAAAAGGATAAAATTATCTTCATCCGAGGACATCAGAAGCTATAACAATGAGATGCATTCTGACGATTGGTAGCTAAGATTTATCTACTTAGTTAAATTACAAATGAATTTTTTATGCACGCATTATAAGGTGTTATTATTATGATGGGATGAATTATTTTTTTAAATTTTTTATAACTAGTTTGTTTATGAATATTGTGGTTGGCATGTAGATTTTTATAATATAGGCATTTTCTTGCCACGCAGGTTGTTGCAGAAGAGAAAATTGAAGAAGACAAACCGATATTGTTAAACTATGGTTCATTGACTAATGACCTACTTTTGTTAGATTATGGATTTATAGTCCCAGGAAATCAACATGATTATGTAGAGCTAAAATACGATGAACTTCTTTTGGATGCTGCTGCTATCACTGCTGGTGTGCAGTGTACTGCTTTTGCATCTCCTGCTCCATGGCAGCGGGAATTTCTTTCTCAATTAAGTTTTCATGGTGATATGGCCAATTCCAAGGTTTATTTTTCATCTCTATGTTTTGTTAGCATAAGCTGCTTAAATTCATTGGTCTGCCATAATTTATATGGTAAGAGCATGCATGTGGATGTTCAAACTAATGTTTGATAATATTTGACAGGTAACTTTGGGAGGTGCGGAGATGGTTGATGGTCGGTTGGTAGCTGCTCTTAGAATATTGTTTGCGGAAGATTCCGAGTCTATTCAGAAGCATGGTCTGAGTACTCTCCAATCATTAACTGTCGAAGCTCCTCTTGGTGTGCCCAATGAGAGTAATGTTCTCCGCACCATTATTGCATTATGTGTCATTGCTTTGGGGCATTTCCCAACCCAAATAATGGAAGATAAGATGATTTTAAGGAAAGAAGGGAATTCTGAAGCTCTGAAATTGGCAATTGAATTTCGTTTAGGTAAGAAAGAATTGCTTATCAAAGTCATGAAGACTTTGACTCAGAAAGTGAAGAGTTTAAGATGAAAAGAAAACAACTCTGCATAGATGAATTGATTGGGCAGTATTTGTGCGGCAAAGATGCAATGTTTGTTCTGTCTACTATTGAGGTTGCATTATCCTAATCAAATGTAACGCACTTATGTTTTAAAGAAAGCATGCTGATACAATTTGTGATTAGCTGATGAGACATTGAAATCTTTTGCTCATTGCCAGAGTGCCCTATGATAGTACTTTCTCCCAAATTTATGATATGGAGGTTTGTGGTCCAACTTTTATTTACTGTTAATTTTCTTAATTTACATTTTTATAGTGTTTATTATTGTTGCTGATAAAAAAATACCAAAGTAGTTAAGCACCTGCCATTAGTGAAACCGAATCTTTTTGGAGGATTTTCCTGCAACCCAATTTACTCTTCTATACGTAGATCTGGAATCATTAATCAAGACTCTGTCAAGTACTAGAATTTTGTCAATTATTGTTATTCAGTATCTTTAGCGCAGTTAATAATTTATTATTAAATATTTAACAATTCTCATTCATTAGTTGTGATGATCTTTGCCAGACTTGCTAGGAACCTGTCTCTTCTTTATATTAAAATGCCCTCGCTGAGAAATGGTTGTGACAGGATATGGGTGTATTTGGTAGTGGGACAGTCTTGGGTGGGCAGAACCGTAGGAGAGGCAGTTTAATTGTAATTAATGGAAGTCTGACTATCTGTTTCATCTTAAAATTGTTAAAGGCTTCCCACATGACCACAAAATAACCTTATTGTATCCACCGCTTTGATTGTTGGTTCACAGAATTATCATCGGTTGATGTGACTATAAAATCAACTTTGAATAGCTCAGAGTTGTGATGGTTCTTTGGAAGGCAAAATTTACTACACTATTTTTAAAGAATGGATGTATTCATATATGTAAATCTTTAGGCTAAGTATAAATGTATTTGACGTTTATGATTAAAGTACTAAAAAAAGGATACAGAGAACACCCAAGAAATTTGCTCATTCTTCAGCAACAAATTACTACGTGGGTTTAAACAATTTTGGCAACTATAGAAATTGGACCATAAATAGATGTGATCCAATAAATATACATGAGAGTTTTAGATTCTCATTAAATGTTTCTGTGAACTGGTAAAATCCTTACATAGAATGACTTATTTTAATTATTACGTTCTGTATATATAAAAGGAGTTTACATGTAACTTGAACATGTGCACCAGCAGATCTCCAGCTACAAAGTAAAATGCTTCTAGCAGGGAAGTGGTCCGGATACTTTGACAAAGAAATGAAATTGGTTAGCCCATTGCAATTAATTTTCTCTGCACCATTTTTGCATTAGTTTCCTTACCGCGGGACTTACCCCAACCCAAATATTGGAAGACAAGAAAAATTCAGAAGCAAGATCTAAACACCTCCAATAATCGGCAATTGAACCTTCACACGGTGTGCCCAAGGAAACTAATTTTTTCTGCAATATTGTTGCATTGTGTCATTGTTTTGGGACATTTCTCAAGGGAAATTTGAAGCTCTGAAATTTATAATTAATATTTGAATGTTTATTAAAGTGAAGATGAAAAGACAGCACTTTGTATAGATAATTGACTGGGTAGCAATTGTGTCATTGTTTTGGGAAAAAATTCAAGAGAAATTCGAAGCTCTGAAATTTATAATTAATATTTGAATGTTTATCAAAGTGAAGATGAAAAGAAAGCACCTTGCATAGATAATTGACTGGGTAGCAATTATGAGACAAAGACATGCATTTTTGAAATCGATATCTAGGTTAATGCTAGCGTTGTAGAAGAAATCTTACCATTATGGGATTAGTTTTATATTTGTTATTATTGTGCTATTATTAGCACATTCTTGTAATTTATTTCAGGTAAATTGTGCATTGTTGGGAGTTTGTTTCTAAATAATAGGATTGGTTGCTTCATTCTTTGGCTTATGTCTTACATTTTTATCTTATAACATAATAAAATTATATTTTTATTATATAAACACTTAAAAATTTAAATGTATAAACAAGAATTTGCATAAATTATCTTGTGTTAAAATAAAGTACACTTTTACAATGTCAAAGAAAATTAACTAGCATATATATCTTAAATTTAAGATATATAAATTACATTGACATATATTGAGGCGTTTAATTTTTCAATTTAATACATCTATATTAAAGTTGAATGATGAAAAATTAAACGCTTCAATATATCTCGGCATAATTTATATATATCTTAAATTTAAGATATATATGCTAGTAGTAGTCATGCGCAACACATAACATGAATTAATATATAATTATACTATATTATTTTATTATATCATTAGATAAATAATAATATTTTAGTATATTTAATATAAGTTATGGTTAGGGGTCAAACATGGTTAGGTTCAAACTTTTATTAGGGTTGAGGTTCAAGTTTAATTAGGGTTAGGGTAAAGGTTAAAATAGGGTGCAATTAGGGAAAAACCTTTGAGTTAGGGTTAGGGTTGAATTAGGGGAAATCTTTGAGTTAGTGTTAGGGTTAAAATATAGTTAACATTCAAATAACGTTAGGGTTAGTGTTTAATTAGGGTTAGTCTTAGGGTTAAATTTTAAATAAGGTTAGGGTTAGTCTTAAAATAAGATTATGAATTATAGAATATAGTTATGGTTAGTGTTATAAATAGAATTAGGGTTATGGTTTACAATTAGGGTAAGGATTATGGTGATGATAAGGGGTATATCATGTAATTAGGGACAATGTTAGGGTTAGGGTGAGGGTGAGATTTTTGGGTAGGGTA
>VDFB02000015.1:316274136-316327350 GCA_007258455.2 Sequoia sempervirens
ATTTTGTGTTTAGTAACATACCCTTTGTAGATTTGTAAAAAACACTAAAAAGGAGACAAGTGTCAACCCTTACATAGTTTCATGGGTGTTCCCTTAATAAAATACTTCGTATAGATTAGAAGAAAGGCATAATAAGTGATGGGAATCATATATTAATCATTGTCTCACTAAAGTCATTTAATTAAGAACATGTGAAATCTTCTTCTTAAGTGAGCTCTAGGAGAGGATAAAGGAGCCAATAATTTAACTTTGCAAATGACTTAATAAGATGACTAATGACTAATGACTAATGGCACTGAGAATAAGGAGAGCAGGTCAACGACAAATTAGAAATAACGTGTAGGGTGGAGAAAAAAAGGTAGGGTTTTTTAACCTAAATTCACATATAAAGAAACATTTTAGAAAAACCTAGCAAGAGTGACAATATTTTGTAGCTTAGTTGATTAGGACTAGAGCAAAGATTGAGAGCCCTAAAAATGTGAAAATGTACTACCACCAAGAATTTTACAAGTATTTCCAGATTGTGGATTTTTGGAGATAGTATCATTGATTGTGGATATCTAATAAGTAATGAAATTAATTCTAATTACTTGTATTTTGAATGGACACTAAACACATGAAATAATTCTTTACTATAAATGAATAACATAGAATAACACAACCATTTATTTTATTACAAATTTACAATGTTACATAGAATTTTAAAGATGAGTAGAACATGCAAGCTCTTGTATAAATGACACATGTCACTTTACATCATACACAATTGATACCAAGTTGGTACTGGTAGTGGTGTTATGGGATGCAGATCATATTCTCAAACCACAAGGCTTATCAAACATGCTTGGGATCTTGGGATTTTTCATGATAGCTCCAAGCCACCAGGATAGCCTAGAATGAATTTGAAAATCCATAAGTATTGCCTACCATGATGGGAAAAGGGAAGAAGTGAACATAGAAAATGTACCTATCCTTGGTACCAATTGGAATTATGTAGAAGATAAGGGGTAGTAAATCTGCTCCCACTCCCTTCGAGTAACTCCAAGGCACCATAGCACAAAATAAATTTGAAAGTCCACAATTCCTCTTTAAGGGTCCCTGTCAAAATGGAGTATGAGAAATCAACAGGTTCCCATGTAGACAAGATTAAAAGAATTCTATGGTGATAAGATTAAAATAATTCTATGGTTGCATTCTCTATGAAAGCACTTATCTCCATAAGAGCTCCTCATACTGGTTTAAAACTTGGCTCAAGAGCTAGGTGAACTAGATCAACTATTGAATGCACAAGAAAACTAAGAGGGGGGTGAATCATTTGTACATTAAAGCTTCAAAACCATCATAAATATTTAGATCCACAACAAATTAATTAATCCTTAATCTGTTAGAATAATTCAACATGAAAGAAAATAATAGAAATTGAAACACATCAACACCATGCACAATAGAACACTAGTTTTACGTGGAAAACCCAAGAAGGGAAAAACCATGGTGAGGATTAGCTCACAATATAAAGTAAGTGCAACATCGAATGCAATAGTCTCACTGCCCAAAAGAAAGAAGGGCTCACTGCTAGGTTACAAAAAAGAAGAAAGATGTTCTAGTGAGAAATCCATCTCAATGCAACAAAAAGTCCACCACAACATAACCAACACATTCACAATCCTTCTAAAAATAATAGACGCCTTCTTCTAATTGCTTCTAGTAGTCTAATTCATTAGGTTTGCACTGCACTTCACAAATTCACACTTCACACACTTCATACAAATCCTCCATCAATACAACACTTATTTATACCTTCTTTAACCTTGAAAACATTCTTCAAGGTTGGCTATGCACCTCAACTGTGCAAATTCAAATTAGGTTGGCACCGAAACATTCCTAAAGTGGAAAGGAATATAGGTAGGCTGCAACACACCTTAACTTTGATCCAAATATACTCATACACGCCACACCATACTTCCACAATCACTGAAGCAATTCCATAATTAGTGTAAACACCCAAGGTCGACCGAACTCGTGTAAACACCATTAAACATTTAAGAACACTCTTCCTTTGATCTAAAGATGACTCACAAACAAAAAGTATTACTTGAACACAATCTAGAATATTCCACAAACACCATGAAATCCAACAAATTCCTTCCTAAAATCTTTTACCTGAAGAACAAACTCATCTTGTTCACCCAGATAAACTTCCACACATTGTAACTCAACAAATCAACTTGCAAGACACCAAACCACAAATAAATTCAATTGAAGGTAGATATGAAAATTATCAACACACTTCTAGAACTGCAAGACTAGAAACCAAACTGCAGAGAAATACAAAGCAAAACCATTTCTCCCAGACACCACTACAATACACAGTTCACATACTAGTGAACACAAATTTCTTTGCACAATGATCCAGGACAAGAAACTTTAATTATAACACCTATTAACACCTTTTATTAACATATCCAAACTACACAAGAAGATATTCAACATAGAAGAAATGCAAAGCAAAAGAAAAACACTACTTTGTATTCTAGAACACCTCTTCAACACACTGTTTCCTCTTTTATTCAAATTTTCTAAAAATCACTTGGAAACCAAGCACTATACATGCATCATCATTGAATCTCCACCACTTAATCATCATCACCAAACCAACCACAATGCAACAACTCAACCAAACAACACCCACATACCAAAGCTTATCAAAGCAACACTAGAGGTTGACACAAGTAGCATTTACTAATGACAACACAATGTAAATAATCAAAGCATGGCCACCATTTTTCAACCATCATTAGACATCAATGACAACACAAAAATAAGCTTGTTGACATCAATGATAACACCAACTATTCATACTTGTAACAATCTTCCTCTTTGTCATTAATGGCAACAGATAATGTGAAAAACCATCAATAATAAACATAATAGCTCTGATCACCAACATATTGCTCCATACCAATTCTTTCTCTTTCTCCCTTTTACTTTCTCTACCTTTCTCAACTGATCCTTTTTTACATTAATTTCTCTCTCCCCCTTTGACATCAATGGGAAACGGTGACACATTTGCATGTCTTTCCCACTACAACATGCTTTCCTTTTTGCTGCTTTGCATACTCCCCCTTAGGAGCACACAACAAACTATATCAAACAACAACCACTACACATATCCTTTGACACAACTAACAAAGGAAACACCAACCTACTCGAACACTATACTCCCCTTACTACAACAACCAGTAATGACACTACCTACTCCCCTTAAGAGGTATCCTCCAACATCTGTCCAGAACAAAGAATAAATCTTGAATCCACTGGTCTGATGCATATCCTTATGCATCTAGTTCAAAAAAGGAGGGATAATAGCCTATAACTCCTTCCAGAGATACTCAAAAGTATCCTTAGGAAGAACCTTAGTGAATATATTAGCAACTCGATCCTTTGCAGGAACATACTCAAGCTTTAATTCATTCTTTGCAACCTTCTCTCTCAAAAAGTGATACCAGATTGAGATATGTTTTGTCCTTGAGTGCATCCCCAAATTATTTAAAACATTAATAGCACTTGTATTATCACAAAATATAGAAATTGGTTCATCATATACAACTTTGATATCCTTTAAGGTTTACCTCATCCAAGACACCTGTGTGTAGCGAGATGCTACTGCAATGTATTCTACCTCTGCAGTAGATAAAGATACAGAGTCTTGCTTCTTGCTTAGCCAAGACACCAATCTACATCCTAGAAAGAATGCACCACCACTTGTAATTTTCTTGACATCCACACAACTTTCCCAATCTGCATCTGTATAAGCACTCAAAGAAAAATTAGTATCCTTTAGATACCATAAACCGTGTTCTAGAGTGCCTTTTAAGTATTTGACTATCCTCTTCACTACTGCAACATGTGACTCTCTAGGATCTTCTTGACATATAGCCACAATACAAAATACATGCATGATATCCTGTCTAGTAGCAGTTAGGTATAGTAGTCTTGTAATCATTGATCTATACTTTCTCTGATCAGCCTTAGGAGATTCATCATTCGTACTTAGCTTGCAACCAGTAACCATAGGGGTACATACTAGTTTAGAATCTTCCATTCCAAAATTTTTCAACATTTCGTTGAAATACTTTGGTTATAAAACGAATACACCTTTTTTTGTTTGATTGATTAGTAGTCCAAGGAATAAATTCACCTCCCCAAGCATAGACATCTCAAACTCTTTCAGCATCTCTTTATTCCATGATTCTCACAAAAAATGTTAAACTCATTGGAGGTGAATTCTCCAACTCTATTATACCTCAAACATTTGATTTTCATATCCATTTCATTCTCAACCATAACTTTGAATGCTTTAAACTTATCTAGGGATTCTACTTTTTCTTTGAGAAAAGTAACCAATGTCATTCTAGAGTAATCATCAAACAATAACATGAAATACCTATCACCTTGAAAAATTCTTACTTTGGTAGGACCAAAAAGGTAAATATTCACCAGCTCCAATAATCTGATAGTAGATTTTTCTTTGACTTTGAAACTTCTTCTTGCTTGCTTCCCAATCTGACATTCCTTGCAGGCAACATTAATAGGCTTTATAATCTTTGGAAAATCTCTCACAACTTAAACTAAACTAATTCTCACTAGGCTATCAAAATTGATGTGAAACATCCTTCTATGCCATAACCAACATTCATTAATTTGAGTCATAAAGAAATGACCATCAACACCTTTGAGCTATTAAACATTTCCATCTATCCTTCTTCTAGTAGCAACCATAGTTCTAGAGCCTTTTTTGATCTCACAACCATCATCCTAAAACTTAAAATTATATCCTTTGCTACACATTTTTCCAACACTCAAGAGGTTGTCTTAAAATCTTGACATAAAGAACATCATCTATATTATGCTTGCCTTCAAAACTAATTGAACCTTTTCCACATATCCTAGCAGATGTAGCATCACCAAACTTAACAAGAGCTCCTTCATATTTCTCAAGTTTAACAGACTTAATTTTTTCATTGGTCATATGATTTGAGCATCCACTATCAATAATCTTGTATTTCTTCTCCTCCCTAGCATGAAAAGTAGTCACCATAGCATTATCACCTACCTCAAGAGCACTTTCCTTCACACATCTCTCAGAGTTAGTAGAATTAGATTCAACTTCCATAGCCATGAACAAGCATTCACTATATTCATCATATGCATAGTCAGATTCATCATCATATATACTAGCATCTTCTATAACGGAATAACTTTTCTTAATTGTTTTACCTTTGTTCTCCTTATTCTTCTCATTTAAAGCTTTGTTCAGACATCTTGAAGCATAATGATCTATCTTTCCACAACTGAAACATTTGAAAGGTAACTTACCTCTATACTTTCTAGTACCCTCTTTCATTCTCCTCACAAAGTTTGCTTCAACATTAACAAGATCCTCCTAATTTGATTCCATAGTCTTCTCTAATTTCCCAACCTTAAAAACAGTCTCAACGTTTGCATTACTTGAAACAAACTCTCTTAATTCAAAATCAATTAAAGTGTCAAGTAGTTAATCTCTAGAGTAATTATTTAGATTATGAAATTAATCAAAAGCAAAAACTTTTAATTATAGGATTTAGGCAGAGTTCTAGGTACTTTTTTTACCACCTCACCATCTTCAAGATTTCCACCAAGCTCTCTAATGAAATGGACAACTTCATCCACTTTTTGCATGTAGCTTGTAATGTTTTCATCCTTTGACATCCACATATTTTAAAAAATTATCTTTATATTTTACATCTTAGCTTGCTTAACCTTGTCATTTCCTTCATAAATGCTTTCCAACTATGTCCATATTTCTTTAGCAGTTTTCAGATTCATAACTTTCACAAGTTTAGTATTAGAAAGACCACTTAAAAGAGCATAACTTACTTTACCATTTTTTTCATAGGCATTGATCTCATCATTGGTAATTAGACCATTTGTAGGCATAGTGTAATTAGTCACAATAGACTTCTAGACTCCATATCCAAGGGATATTAGAAACCTTCCATCCTTATCTTCCAAAATGTATAATTTGATCCATCAAATAGATAAGCATCTCTCTTGTATGTCATCCCCAATCTACCTCAAGTGATTAAGTTTTCTTCCAAGGAAACTTGATTTGATACCAATTGTTGAATGCACAAGACAACTAAGAGGGGGGTGAATCAGTTGTACATTAAAACATCAAAAATCCTCATTAACATTTAGACACATATCAAATTTATTAACCTTTAATCTATTAGAGTGATTTAGTATGAAAAAAATAACATAAATTAAAACACATGAACAAAATGTACAATAAAACACCAAATTTACGTGGAAAACCCAAGAAGGGAAAAACCACGGTGAGGATTAGCTCACAATATAAAGTGATTGCAACATTGAATACAATAGGCTCACTGTTGGAGAGCTCACTACCCAAAAGAAAGAAGGGCTCATTGCCAGATTATAGAAAAGAAGAAAAGAAGATTGTTATAGTGAGAAATCCATCTCAATGCAACAAAAAATTCTACCACAACATCACCAACACATTTGTAGCCTTTTTGAAGATTGTAGACATCTAGTCATTGCTTCCAGTAATCTAACTCATTAAAGCTCACATTGCACTTCACAAATTCCCACTTCACAACTTTGCAATTACATCACACACTCTACACTTCTTTTTTTTTCTCATCCTTCATCAACACATTACTTATTTATACCTTCTTAACCTTGAAAACATTCTCCAAGGTTGACTATGCACCTCAAATGTGTAAATTCAAATTAGGTCGGCATGAAAACATTCCCATAGTGGAAAGGAATGAAGGCATACCACATCACACCTAAACTTGGACCTAAATCCACTCATACACCCCACACCACATTTCCACAATCATCGAAGCAAATCCACAATTAGTGTAAACACCCAAGGTGAACGTACCTATGTAAACACCATCAAACATTTAAGTACACGCTTCCTTTGATCTAAGGATGACTCATAGACAACAAATATTGCTTGAACACAATCTAGAATATTCCACAAACACCTTGAAATATAACAAAGTCCTTCACAACAACTTTCACCTGAAGAACAAACTCATCTTGTTCACCTAGATAAACTTCCACACACTATAACACAATAAATCAGCTTGCAGAGCACCAAACCACGAACAAATTCAACAGAAGGTAGATATGAATCTTAACAACATACTTCTAGAACCACAAGACCAAAAACTATATTGCAGAGAAATGCATAGCAAAACCATTTCTCTTAGACACCATTGCAATATAGTTCACACACACTGGTGAACATCACTTTCTTTGCACAACGATCTAGACCAAGAAACTATGAATATAACATCTATGAACACTTATGATCAACATATCCAAACCACATAAGAAGATCTTCAACGTGGAAGAAATGTGGAGCAAAACCACAACACCACTTTGTATGTCAGAACACCTCCACAACACACTGTGTCCTCTTTTATTCAAATTTTCTCAAAAGCACTTGAAAACCAATCACCAAAGACATATTCTCATTATCTTCACCACTTTCTCATCATCATTAAACCAAATACAACACAACTCAACCAATCAACATCCATAGACAAAAGCTTATCAAAGCAACGCTAGAGGTCAAGACACCAGTAACACTTACTAATGACAACATCATGAAGCTAATCAAAGCATCATCACAACTTTTCAACCATCACTAATTGACATCAATGACAACACAAACATAAGCCTATTGAAATCAATGACAACACCAACTACTCATACTTGCAACAAACTCTGTAAAACTGAACACTCTTTACCACACTGTTTTCTCTTCTATTCAAATTTTCTCAAAAGCACTTGAAAACCAAGCACCACAAAGATCATCTCATCATTTGCAACACTTCCTCATTACAACCAAACCAACTACAATACAACAACTCAACCACACACATGCTTATCAAGGCAACATTAGAGGTTGACACTAGTGATACTACTAATGACAACATAATGCAACTAATCAAAGCATCTCTAAGGTTGAAATCACTGCACCAACATAGATATGTTGACATCAATGACAACATAAACTATATAGATTTCCAACATATAGGTTTAATTCACCAACGAAGATATTTTATTGGTTTTTATACATGTTTAATTCACCAATAGAAACATTTTATTGGTTTAAAAACATGTTTAATTCGCCAATAAAAATATTTTATCGGTTTTAAAAAAGGTTTAATTACCAATTTTTTTATTGGTTTGGAAACATGTTTAACTCGCCAATAAAAATATTTCCATTGGTTTGAAAATAGGTTTAATTCACAGTTGTAAATATTTTATTGGTTTTGAAAATAGGGTTTAATTCACACTAATAAAAATATTTTATTGGTTTCAATAAAATTATAATTCATGTAGTATTTTTGTATAATCTTCTAGTGATTTTTTTTAAACGAGGAATTTCCAGTGCAAAGATTTAATTTCATATAACTCCCCACTGGCCGGGTAAACTCTTTACTTCATGATCGGGCAAGTACGGGCGGGACACAATTCACCAAGACTACCTGAGCTGCAGTGGAGTTGAACCCATGGTGTATACTACAGGAATACCTTAACTAACCTGGCTCTGGACCTACCCCACAATCTTCTAGTGATTACAAATTTTTTTCTAATTGAATTTATATTTTTCCCAAAATACAAAAAAATTGCTAAAGCATGCTTTATCATGTTAAAGCATGCTCTCTCTCTCTCTCTCTCTCTCTCTCTCTGATTTATGTGCAACTCTTTGTAGAATACACAAAATCAATAGGCATATCATTACTCATTACACTCAATTCATGCATAATTTATATGACGACTTTGGATTATTCTTTCAACTAGTTTGTTTCTAATTGTGTTTTTCTTTTTCTTTTTTACTTTCATATACTTTTTCATGTAGATTTTCATGTACACCAAAGTGAGGGAAAAATATAGAGGTAAAAAGTGCATCTCATGCAAGCACCTTTTCCTCTTATTTTACAATGCTTTGTGTGGGGGTTCTAAGTACATAGTCGTAACACATGATTTTATATGATTTCACACTATCAATTATCTTGAGATCAATTTCAAAATTCGGAGCATAATTTTACCTTTGCTCATATCAATCACATCTCTTAGATATTTATTTTCTTTGCTAAATCAAGGCCAAACTTGTAACCTTGACCCTCTTTGTCCAATTTTAAACTTAACTATGCTCCCAAGTTGGATAAATCTCAACTAGCCATTATTTGTTGAGTCCCATGTGAATTTTTTTTAATTGTGCACTTGGGACATGTATAAAATGACATCACTGCCAGGTTATTTCAATTATCTATTATCTAACACAAGCTAATATCACTCCAAAAAGGATCACTCAATAGTCACATCGCTATCATATTTTTGTTTGTATTAGTCATTTTGTAAATATCAATTATCACATCAACAAATATAAAACAATAATTCTTATAGTTAGTTTGCTACTCAAGCACTCATTACACTTGATTCATTGCATCAAGTCTCAAGATCTAATAATAATTGTTCATCATTATTACTAGCTACTTACACATCTATTATATACATTGTTTGGTGTGTCTTCAAACTTCTTACAAAATAATTGAAGAATCAACCAATAATGGTTAAGGCACAAGGTGGGAATTTAGTCAACTTCCCATTCCTAGAATAGCAAGGTCCAACAATATTTTCCACACCACCAAAATTTCTATTTGTAGGTACAATTACAAGTGATCAATTTCAACAGACACCAAAAGTCTAGCGCAATGAAGGTTGAGGGTCACATTTTTTGGGTCAATGCCACACTCAAAAGAGGTTC
This sequence comes from Sequoia sempervirens, assembly GCA_007258455.2. Classification (NCBI taxonomy): domain Eukaryota; kingdom Viridiplantae; phylum Streptophyta; class Pinopsida; order Cupressales; family Cupressaceae; genus Sequoia; species Sequoia sempervirens. The sequence goes on from VDFB02000015.1 coordinate 316,283,990, forward strand.
AAGGTTGTACCAACATTTTTCAAGATCTTCATATTATTCCAAATTTCACAAGGCACATTCATCTTATTCATCTACTTAAATTCTAAGTATCAAATCAATTTCCCTCTTCTTGAAATTAAAATACACATTTATTTTAGTCATTTTATTTTTATTTCAAATTTGCATCTAAACTTAACTCCTATATCTAGATTAATTTAATTATTTTTATTTCACTTAATTAACTGTAAAATTTAAGTGTGTGTAAATTTGTCATGCATAAATCAATTATAAGAACTTCCATATGACACTCTCCTCTAGAAAAGTTTAAACTGTCGTCAAATTTGTTATTCTTGAAGAGTTAGCTAAACATGCTACTTCTAAAAGAAATAAGGTAGTTGTTAGGTTTTCCATTCTACTAAATTAGGTCGTGTTAGTCCATGGCAGGTCTCTTTAGATGTTTGCCTTATCAAAGTCATGACTTGATTTTTAAATTAAATATATTTGTTTACAAACTTTAAAACTACACCACTGATAATAAATGCACCCTGAAAGTGCAGAGGTGAATACTTGAGTAGAATCTTAACAAGTGTAAAGTCTTCCCATTCATTTGGAGCCCTGTTACTGTTTATTCCTTTATACTCTACTTTGTTTCAATACCCACCCAAAAAGCCCGCTACTAATGCTCATTTATAAGTTTCAGAGGCAACAATCCAAAGAAAAGATGTGGTTGTAGGATAGGAAGATGTGTAAAGCAAATAAACTCCAAGCAATGATGGGTCCCAGATGTTCTCTGTTAGTTTTTAAAAGTGTCTCTCATCCTAAAAGAAAAATCTGGGTTTCTGTGGAAGGCAGTGAATACCAAGCTTTTATCTTGAAAATAAAAATCTAGCATATATTCCAATTTGGACTTTCCTCAAGGCCTCTGGAAGAATTTCTTGAGAGGGTAATACCAAATTTTCTGGATGTTGAATAGAAGCTTAGAAAATTGCTAATATGAAAGCTAATTTATTCAGACTGTTGGTCCCACCAAACCTTGAATTACAGCAATTTCCTTTTAATACTTCTTAAAAAGTGATGGTAAGTGGATAAGAATATTGTTCAACAATAAGTTGACAATAGTTCTATTTAAATATCAGAAAGTTTAATATTTAAATAGTGAATAATATTAAAAAAATGAATTACATCAAGGTGGGTAGTTCTGTTTTTTTGGATTATAATATGACATATATTTATTTAAATTAAAATTTATTCTTCAATTCAAGGAGGAAAGTTAGTAGTTGAATAGTTTTAATAATATTTGTGAATTTAATATTCAGTATTTTTAATGGTATAGTACTAGTAATTGAGTCTCGGAAGTTGTTAGTGATAACATAGATATTTGTAATTGAATGAAATGTATTTTTAATGTATAATTATAGGTCTGTTTTTTTTTTAAAGTCTTTTTGAACACCTCAACAAAGAACATGAAATAACATGAAGTCTTAGGGAGTAATTCGACCACATATGATTTTGAGAGGCATGAAATTAGGATGCTCAACTACGGAATCCTCTCCTCTAAATTGTCACGAACAAAAAAAACCAATCTATGTGAAAAATCCACCCATCAAAATCCTCTCCTCTAAATTGTCACGAGCAAAAAACACCAGTCTATGTGAAAAATCCACCCATCAAAATCACTTAAAAATTGAACCTGATCTTAAAAATTCCATTTATACCCACCAGTACAGATTTAAAGAAAAGATAAAAACTTCTTACAAAACTTTCCCAATCCTCTAAATGAAACAGGACACAGGGAAGGTCTAAACAACTGTATTTACTAACAAACAGAATATAATGAAATCATGAACTATCTATTCACAAATAAAGGCCTTGAACTGTCCTTTATACCGAGGGGCGAGGGAATAGCCCGCCTGGAATTACTAACAAGAACATCCTTCATCTGAGCCGTGAGATGCAGTATAGCTGCGCGGTCTGAAGGCGTTATTTTTCTCTCTAAAATATTGTTCCCAAGGCTCTCCTCCTCTTCTCTGATTCTCATAACCTGACTATGCATAACGGGGCTCTGCCTCGCCTCCATCTTCACATATTCCGCCATTGCCAATCCACGCATAATCCTAAACAATTTCCAAGCTTTATACACAACAAACCCTGACAGAAAAAAGCACCGAAAGAGCTCAAGAATATAACAGAAAGGCGCAGAACTTTCGAAGATGAAAATGAAATAAGCTTTGGTGCGATAATGGAGTCCAGGATGTTCTCTTTATATAAACAGAGAATCCAATGTTAACGATATTGTTGGTCACCACACGCGAAAGAGACATTGACGGAATCACAAGACGAAGATATCAGATAATCCGCGAGCCGACTTCTCCAGTAAAATAAAGAAATCTGTGGGGGAGTTTTGCCCCTTTTCCAAGAAACCGTTAATTGACGTATTTTCTCAGACGGAGACCACGCTGATTTTGACCGGGAAAAACCAAGCGCTTAAGTTTGTCCGTGAAGCTAACGGCCGGCGGCGGCGTGGAACGGTCCTCTTGGTTTTTACTACGTTGGTCGCAGCGTAGACCGCCACGTGGATGGTCTCTGCGTGACTTTGTGGAAAAGCGTCGGGAATTGGAATCTTCCGTTGGCCGTCGTGATGCTTGCTTGGCGTGCCCGACAGGCTTTTGCTTTTGCCACTGAAAGAAAGGTCAGCAATAGGGTGGGTATACTTGAATTTTTCTATAGGGCTTGGGTTATAGTCTATAATAGTGGCTCCCATTCAGATTGTTATCCTATGAGAATCTCTAGTCCAAATGTATCTCTCACACACCTACAAAAATTAAAAAATTAAAAAAAAACTTTCTTTTTTAATTTGATTTGTTCAAGATCAAAGAAACCATCTCTTCAATGGAGAATCCTATGTTTATATAAGTAAAGTCATCCCTGAAGATCAAGAAATATCTTAAGAATATTCGATTGTTTGTTTTGGGGATTCCTTTGAAATAGAGAAATACATATCTAATTTTTTATAGATATATGTTTTTAAGAAATTTAAATATAAAGTATATTTTTATGTTTTTTTAAAATGTTGTAATAGTGAAAATTATATTTGCATGTTTTTTAATTTAATTTTGTGTTCATTTTGGTGAAATATCTTAAATGTAATAATACATTGACAAGTGACATATGTTTGTTTTGGGTTTGGTTTATGATTTGTCCTCTATTTGTATCTTTCTATCCTTATTTATTCTTATCCCAATGCTTTTGTCATTTCTTTAACTATTTATTCATCCTTATCTGCACTTACTTTAGTACATTTGTCCAATACCTTAAGATTACTTTTTTGCCCCATGGTTTGATTTTGAGTGGTTCTTGATCTATTCACAAGTTAACTTTTTGTGTTTCCTCTATCAATATTATAGATCACTCACGCCATTGGGTTAATATCAAGGGAAGGTTGTTTTCCTCATCTTTTGGCACCTTAGAGAGGTTTTCACCAAAATACACATCATTTATTTTTACTTTTTTTTTTTTTTAATGTCCAATAGTGCCTTAGAGAGGTTTTCACAAGGGGCATTTTATTATTTTTCACTTTTACAACCAAGGAACAATTTCTTCCTTCAAAAATAAGTAGTGGTGTCTAATTTATAGTGAAACATTGATTTATAATCTCCTAAGGGAATATCATTGGAGAGTCCCATGAATTTTGTGAAAGCCTCATCATTTTTAGATGATTTGTGAGGAAAAGGGCCTTGTTGGTCTAGTCATTAAGTTTAGGATGGTGAAGATGTAAATTGATGTTGACAATGACATTTTGTGGGAAAAGGAAGAAAACATTGAGATCTTTGAATGAGGCTAAGATGGTTCTTTTTGTAGTTTAATCAACATGATAAAAAAATGTCTCATCATTATAAAAAATGTTTGATAACACTTATTGTTGTGCTTGAGGGCCCATATAACTAATCCCTCGTCCATAGAAATTATCCTTGACATAGATTGGTTTTAGTATACCTTTCTCATTAAGGCGAATGAATTTACCTTTGTATTTCATATTTTTGTGCATGTGAAGTGGGATAGGATATTTCTATCTTGATTACTCAAGGGTATCCTTTTGCTCATGTCTAAGTCTTCTTTATATAGTCATGTGTCAATAGAGCTCTCAAATTTCTTATCCTTAATCTTACCTTTTGATACGAAGTCAATGAGCCCATATTATTTAATTGTAGGTGTCTTATGTTGAATTTGATGTTGTGGGAAAATATAAGAATGTGAAGAAAGAGGAATTTGGCCTATGTGAAAGGTGTTGTGTAGCTCAAGTTATCCATAAACTTTATTGATTGTATTGAACTTGGAAGTAATGGAAGGTGGTGACATGGATGAAGTGGAAGGAAGGAATTAAGATTAATTTAGGATGAGGGAGCTAGATTTGTGGAAGGAGTTGCTAGATTAGTGCTTGGGAAATGATAGGTGTTATGGTAAGATATATCCAAGGTTTTACAATACTCGAAAGGTTTGGGGTTAGCATAGATATAGTGATTTCAATTCCATTATGGAGGAGTTTGAGGCACTAATGTCTAAGTGGAGGGAATGTATTTCCTAGAATGGAGCCATGGGTGATTGAGGAGAAGGTTATAAGGAAGATCAATATCAAAATGACATGTTTTATACTATAAAACTATGCCCACTTAGATAGGAATAAAAATAGTACCCTGAGACTCACACTTTGCATTGTCATAAGCTTTGATGGTGATGAGTTGAGGTTCCAAATTGGTCATAAAATATCCCAATTTATTTATGAATTTTAATTTACATATATTTAAGGTATATCCATTATCCAATAGGACTCATTTGAATTTATGTTTGGAAATGGTGATTTTAATATGAATGGATATAGTGGGATGGGTCAATGGGAGGCATGTTATTTGTTAGATTTTCATCTCCCCCACCTACAACTCCGCTCTTCAACCTTTCACTTTTAACCTGCATAATGAAAAATTCGACAACATAGAGTGTTAATGGTTGTTGGAAAACACTAGGTGTTTATAAAATAGTGCATTTCATTACATTCCTATGGTATTAATAACAAAAGCTTTTCAAGAAATTCATACTATTTTCTAAAATTCCAGGTTGCAAAACACTAAGGTTTACAAAACCTGCAACCCACTTAATGTTTTAAAAACCTTTAAAAACAATAACACATTCAAACCCTTTACAAGTAACAACCCAATTGGTTACAAACCCCTCACCTCAACTCGGTTGGTCATCTCCCCCACTTGCAACTTCACCCCCTTGCTCTCCAACGTTTCGCTTTCAACCTGTAGAATGAGAAAACCTAGAACACATAGTGTTTTCCAATAATAGTACTTGTTACAATTAAAATACATGTCTTAATCACATCAACGCCCCTTCCTGCCTGTGGTGAATGGATAGCTTCTCGCACAAGGCAAAAAACACCGACGTAATTCAAAGTGACGGGAAACATGAGCTAACACCTTCGTTATCTCCTTACTTTCCCACCATGATGTTTCCTCTCGTTTTCCAGTTTCATCACTTTTATCATTCGTCTGGCGGGCCCCTCGCGACGCCATCTCATCTTGTTATGCATGTTGTTATGTATGTTAAATTATGCATTTTTGTATGTACATAGGTGTGTTTTGTTGGGAGATTATCCATGTTCGAAAAGATGGTTAGTTAAATAATATGATTATTTAATTAAGTGATGGAATTTAGGTAATGTGAACTAGACTAGGTGATAAGTTTAGTTGATTAGGACTAGGTGATCTAAAATTGACCAATTAGGGATAGGTGATGGATGAATAGGGAATATTTTAGGTATCTACACATGACATTAAATGGTTCATTCACTTAGAAAATCAAGTGTTCTTAGACTAGGGGAAAAATATATTTCCTTCAACAAGTGTACCTACAAAAAAAGTACTAGTTTTGGTACAAATGATCTTGGACCCATGATTTTAAGATACAAAATAAACATTAGAGGATGCATAACACAATAAGAAAAAGTAGGTTAATGGAGTTAGTCCAAATAAAAAGAAACCAAAACAATTTTTTTTAAAAAAGTAGTATGAAAATGCTAAAAGAGGGTGTGGATACATTGAATGATAGATATTTTTTACCTTAGTGTGGAGCTGTCGAAGTATGAACATATTTGTTAAAATGTAAAGTAAACCTATTGCTTTGTAATACCTACATAGAAAATGGTTGATGTTAGGTGAAAAATTAGCTTTAGTTTATTTTAGGAATTTTTTTGATAGCATATCTCTTTGCAAAACCAACTTTTGTTAAAAGATTGAAAGTGAATGGTCAAAATTCACCAAAAAATTGATTAAAAGTGATGTAAGTGGATATGTTGATTTTTGGTGGAATTTCCATTTAATATAGGGATCTACTAAAGTGTGTAGTTTTGCACAAAAAATGGTTAATGTTAGATGAAAATTAATTTAACCCTATTTATCACACATTATATACATGCTAAAAGATAATTTTGGCAATATGGCTCCTTTCAAAATTAATTTTTATTAAAAATGAGAGCTAGTTAAACTAAAACTAAAAAAAAATATGATTAATTTTTTTTTAAGAAGAAATGTTGATTATTTTAGATATGTTGAAACATAAAGTGCACCCACTAGTTTGTGTTGAAATTACAATGTTATTGAAACCTACAACAAGACATGTTAGGCTTACAAAAATATTGATGAGTAGCTAAATAGATAATATAATCGGTTGTAAAAGTAATCCCATATTGAAAAATTGAGAGTTGGATAAAGAATACCAATATGAACAGATTATGTTGTAGCAAAGGATACATCGAAATATAGAGTGGTCTTATTGAACTGTAACCTACAAACATAAAATAATTAGAGAAACAAGTTAATCATAAAAAGTGTGTGCATAAAAATGTGATCATACATAAAATAATTAAAGAAACAAGTTAATCAATTTAACTCACACAAGCATGCAACACTCAATTAAGAAAAAAATGAAACAAATATAATGAAAGCATGCAATATACTCCCACTCAAGTCTCCTTGATGTACTAAGCTATGGTATATATGTACAAGGACTTAGATTGGTTGGAGTAAAATGTTAAGTGCTCAACATAACAACAAATCCAAGAATTATTGTTTAAATGGCTTGGGTTGCATCCAATTTATAGATTTTTGGATGAGTGAATGGAGGGCCAAGATGAATTGGAGAGATCAAGGGATCTGATGGATTGAGAGGATTAGGAACATGAGGAGAGGATGGTGATCCCAATATTCAAGAAGAATTAAGTGTGATAGATGTGCCTTGGATATTGTGGATGGTGAGAATCCATAAAGGAATTTTTTGGAGGGATGTGAAGATCTCCCCCATAACTCAAGTACTCCTAGTGTAGTATGACATATGTACCCACTTAGGGACTTGAGTTAATAAAATATTGATTAGTGACTGTTAAACATGTGTAAATGATCAAAGACCTAATTAATTTACTTTAATTACTTAATTGAAAAGTGTGTAAAAAAGGGAAATTAAATAAATATTTATATTTATTTAATTTTTGGATGGAGTGAGATGATCTTAGGTAAATAAATATTTAGATTTATTTATCTAAGGTAGACATTAGAAGGGGATTTAATGGATTGAATGCCAAGAATAGGGCCAAATGAATACTGATGAATACTGACTTAATTAACTAAATGAATAAAATATTATTTAATTAATTTTGGAAGATTTATTAGATAATTAATAAAATGTAAATGATTAATTATAGAGGAAATAATGAGTGATGAGCTAAAATGATGATGTGTCAATTTTAGGCGTCTATAAGAATCAATTATGAGAGTCATGAAGGGAAGTTCCATGTTAATTTTAAGATAATTATAATCTATTCAAATATTTAGTTAATTTTCAAATGTTTAGTAAGCATTAAAAAAAACTAAGCCATATAAGAGGGCATTTTGTTTCTAAACTAGTATAGATATTAAATACATCTATCTCAAAATTGTTGAGAGGTATCAATTTGGAGCTATTATATTTACTACATACATGCACATTGTATACACTTAAAAATGGTTTGGATAATTTAATTAGTTAAATACGATTTATTTGATTAATTAATCTTAATTCATCTACTTAGTAAATAAATAGAAATATTTATTTATATTAAGTTCATTTAATTCTTCTCTTTTTTCCTCTTAATTAAATAAACAAAATTAAATACTTTGTTTTATTTAATTATTATCATTATTATTTCTTCTATACTTTATCTATTAATTCTATCTTAAATTAAATACACAACTTCAATAAGTTTGTGTTATTTAATTATCTTATCATATTTCCATCTTAATTAAATAAAGATATCCTAAAGATTTATTTAATTAACCATATTCCTCTTTATTAAATAAGTAAATATCAAATATTTGTTTTTTAATTAAATCTTCCTATTTTGCTAAAATTGAATAAATAAAATATATTCAAATACAGGCATAAAGCAATATTCCTCTATTCACTCACCAATAAAATTAGATTTTTCAAATCTAATTAATGCAACTGGCATTCACAGGAAAGCCTCGAGGACAAACTTGTAGGCAATCCTCTCAATCTTCTTCCTCTAATATTTCCTATCATCTTGCTTGGTGTTTTCATGGGGAGGAACAATCCCCATGATTAGCTCTATCTTCTCATCTCTCACCATTCAAATCTCTAGATTGAATCTCAGCCTTTTGATGTGCTACCCCTGTGCAAATGTGCTACCAGAAATATATATATATATAGCCTTCTGAAGCATGAAAAAGACCTAAGAATTATCATATTTTATGCAAACTTACTTTGCAGGAATTAGCACTCAAGCATCTTAAGCATATCATCAATATTTTTAGCAATAGCATCATAGCACATCAATAGATTTAGAATCATGGTAGCATCATTAGTTTTTACTGTAGCTTCCATTTATCATATTTCATGTCAGAATAGTTTACAATAGCATCATACCATTTAGAAATCATTAGTAATCATTGAATCATGGCATTTAACATTCATTATGTTCTCTAGATAGGCATTTTAAACAGTTATGGTGCTTACAAATTTGAGAGCCTCTGTAACTTGATAAATCTTTGGAGATAGGAGACAATGGGATGCATTCCAAGCTTTTTGTGTTTTTAAATTATTTTCATTCATGTTAATCTTGATATAATGTCTTATTAAGAAGTGTTTTAGTTTTTATTTTACTTTTTACTTATTCACACTTACATTTTGGCATCCACAGTGTGGCCTAACTCCATGTTTTTAACAAATTGTTCGAAAAAGTTATCGTGACAGAAATTCATGATTCTTTAGCATGATTAAAGATTCTATAGCTTCAAACTATAGCTTTTATACTCATTTTAGCATTTCCAAAGAAAACTATAGCTTTTGAAGGACGGTTTTTTAGCACTTTGATCAAAAGACTTCTAGCAATGGGGCCCGACTGCTCACTTTCAACATCCTGTTTTAGCTTTTGCAAAATTCTATAGCTTTTTGGCGTAACATTCGCTTTTGTCATCACTTTCTATGCACTTTTCGGAAGAGTTTCTATAGCTCGGACTCTCACATAGCGCTTATGTAATTCATTTTTCGATCCGGACAGCTGTCGTGACCAAGAACTTCTATTTCTTCGCTTGATTAAATGAATCAATCTAGATAGACACTTCTTCAGTTGGTTTAAAAATGAATCAATCCTAGGATAGTCACATTTTTAATTAGACTAAAATTTATCAATCCAGGGTAGTCACCAAACTTTTCAAATTTGGATTTAAAAATGAACACCATGTCTTTTTGTGAAGCAATATCTTCACTATGAAGAAACATCTTCACATAGATAGAAAATTTTCGTTTGGGCTCTAAAATTGAACAAGTGATTTCTGTGTTTGTGTGGTGATAGGAATATGCTCTCCCCTTAACTGGGTGATAAAAAAGCCAAACTCATCCTTTATTTCATGCATTTTCAAGTTTTGTTAAAACCTTTAGAAGGCCTGCCATAGTGGGAAAAAGTACTCACCCTATGGGAATGACCTAAGTGGGTTCAAACCAAAGCTAGGTTTTTCCACCCCACTATAAAATTTAAAGCAAATATGGGGAAACCCATTTTTTTCAGAAGTGTGCAAGATAACCATTCCCAACACCATTGTTCTAGAGGTTGGAAGGTCTCCTGAGGGAGTTTATTATTACTCTGTCAGCCCAAATGAAAACCTTTTCTAAGAACCTAGTGTAGTATCCAACCCAGCCGCAAGAATCAAACATTGTAATACTCGCAGCGTAAGGAGGGAAGAATATGTCGCCAAGACACTACTCATATAATTTGCTGAAATTTTGCCTGATGGGATTGAGAAATCTAACCTTGAGTATGCACCTCGAAAGACAAAAAATATAGGCTCTAGGGTGACACAACTGCGGTGTGAGCTCTAATATCAATTTAAGATGTGGGTTGTTGAGTATAACAATGACCTTTTGACTATTAAGAGTGAGTATGTATGAAGTGCTTTATTGTTATCAAACCAGTGAAAATAGGACCATGCATGGTTCTTTTGAACATTCACTATCTGTTTAAATTACAACTCTAAAAATAGTTGTCTACATTTGATTGTTGTGTATTCCAAAATCATTAAAATTCAGATAAAAGATCATCCTAAAAAATACAACAAATTGGACGGAATCAAACTGAGAATATATGATTAGAGATTGGAAAACCACTAATATTGTCAAAAAATCTTTTACCAGGAGAATTAGAAAACCAAAGATACCACTTAGTTACAGACACCTTTTGCAAAGAAGACATTTCTTGTATCAAAATAGGAAGATTTTGCTTCATCATAGAACATTCCTCCATAGGTTTCATGATTTTGCTAGGGGTTACACTGATGAATATGCTGTAGAGCCCTTGAGTTCACAAGCCTATATTCAAAGAAGTGCTCTTTCATAGGAACCTAACCGTAGTCAACATATTCATCAATCTTCCATTCCACAACCTGCCATAGAATAGTCCACCAGACCTGATCAGATCTTACAATAGACAAGTCTTTGGAAACATTAAGTTTGACATCCAAAATCAAGGAGTTACCACCACACCTTATGACCATTTGGAAGCCTACAACTCCCATTCAACAACTAGGCCTTATAGCACCTATCATACAACCTAGCCTTATACACATTGAAAATGGCCAAACCAACATCATCAGTAGCTTGAGAGCATTCATTTTTGAAGAAAACAAAACACCCCATCAATCTCTTACAACCTCCATCATCCTGAATGAAGAAGAAGAAAAGACAAACATAGCAGTAGGAAGACCCATGTTACTACCTCTTGCCTAGAAATAGGTAAAAATGGCATTACAATAAGGTATTGAAACCATCATACAACATACCTTATGACCATTTGGTGACCTACAACTCCCATTCAACAACCAGGGCTAACCACACCAATATTTCAACCTGGTAATGTACACATTGAAGGCACCCAAACTAACATTATCAATAGTTTGAGAAGATTTATTTTTGAGAAAATGAAACACCCCATCAATTTCTCACAACATCCATAATTTTAAACAAAGAAGAAGAGAAAGCAAACATAGTAGCTGAGAGACCCATATTACCACCCCCTGCTTGGTATTAAAAAAAAACTATAGCGCTTCTAAGAAATATTACAACGCTTTTTTCAACAACAAACCAAACTCTGTCGGTGATCAAAAAGTATCATAGCACTTCAATAGATTGTTCTAGCGCTTATGCGCTATATTTTAGTGCTTACACAGTAAAAAACAACGCTTTTGGCATCTGTTTCAATGCTTTTGATTAATTTTATAGTGCTCTGTCATTATCAAACATTACCAGTGTCAATTACCAGTCAGTATTTTAGCACTTTTGCGCTCTATCTTAGTGCTTCTGATTTATTTGACAACACTTTTACCAATAAATTTAGTGCTTCTGAATTTTGTTTTAGCACTTCTGACCTCTGTATTAGTGCTTCCATAGAATGGAAAAATAGAGAACCTTTCAAAACAACTGTCAGATATATTGACATCAGAAACACATAATTTTACCAGTCAGGAACATTTCACAGATCAGACAGTGTCCTAAAATCCTAAAAACCTAAAACAAAGTAGGTTCTTGCAAGTCAAATTGTTTTCAAACATAAAACCCATATCTTGCAAAATACAAAGTGACAAATTATCAAAACAAGTCTAGATTGTTGAGTCAAGTTTCTTCATCAGGATTCTAACATCCTACCATCACGAAACAAGAACTTAGTAATCAGGTTTTTAACTTAGCCTCATCAATAGAATACATCATTCTATTTGGCTTCGTTAAAATCAAATTGACACTAATCCCAACACAAAAGATCCAAGTTTAGTGGGAACAACCAAAACTTGTATGCCAATCTTGACAAGGTTGCAAAAACAAAAACTTAGAGAGAAGGAAATTGAAAATCCAATCATGACTGAAGAAAACCCCTTTTACCAATTCCAACAAAATAATACCAATGAAATAATTCAAGAGGGTATACAACAAGCTCAACAAGATCCAAGTTTTCATAAATTTATGGAAAAGGTCTTAGAACAAGACATGGAGAAATATCTCTTGATGTTAGTGGAGTTAGGTGCAAAACTACCAAAGGATTTTGACATGAATTGATTGAAGGAAACACTACGAACAAATGAAACAAAACCACCCAACACACAGGATACAGATCAAGTGGTTGCTTTAACAACACAAATGAAAACTTTGTAGGAACATATTCAAAACATGCAAACAAGAACCACAAAAAGATACCTATTAAAGGAAATTTTTCCTTACCCTTTTCATCCATGTGTGGATATGATACCTTTCCCTAGACATTGTGAATTTCCTAAATACAATAAATACAATGGTAAATCAAACCCGATTGACCATGTAAGGGAATTTAAAACAATGAGCCTCGAGTTTTCACAAGAAGATACTTACCTCATGAGGTTATTTCCTAGGAGTTTGGGAGCCCATTCCATGGAATGGTTCTCCAAGTTACAACCAGGGATTTGATCCTTTGAAGAACTAGTCAAGAAATTCATTTCCCAATTCTCTTTCAACATACAAAACGACATAACCATAAAAGATTTGTATAACCTGAAATAGAAAAATCGGAAGACATTCCTATCATTCTTACAACGGTGGAGAAAGTTGTTTCCTAGATATCCTCGATCTATACCTAAAGAGGAGTAGATTGAATTATTTATAGACAAGTTAAATGATCAGATGAGTTATAGACTCGAATTGCAATGTCCCCCAACATTCGAATAAGTAATCAGAAATGGGCTTAAAATCGAAGAAGCCCTAGTCAAATGAGGAGTGATTAAACACTGCAATCATACACCAAACAACTCAAATCACTATGGAAACAACGACAAGCCAAAATTTTGGTATAAAAATAGAAATACTGGAAGCACTGATGCTACAACTGACAATACAACACCAATATTCAATTTGACAACAACAATTGTCAAAACAAATGAAAATGAAAACCAAAACAACAATCAAAACACTAGTCAAAACAATAACACCAACAATGGGGAATCTCGTCCATCATATCAAAGACAATCCAATCGACGAAGATTTACCCCATTAGGACAAACTTTGGAATTAGCAATGAGAGAGCTCATTGCAAATAGACTTATCACTCTACTAGAAGCCCAAAATTGGGAGCCGAAGGTAAAACCATCCTAGTGGAACGATGCTAATTATTGCAACTTTCATAAGAATAAGGGACATAAAACAAATGACTATATGCAATTAAAACAGTTGATACAAGACTTAATTGAAGTGAAGAAGGTGTTTGTTGAAGGTCATCAAACAAACAACAATCACAGTGCATTTACAAATCCATTACCCAACTATGAAAAAGGGGAGTCTTCTTCAAGTGGTAAGGGAAAAAGCATAAACTATGTCTATGAAACCATAATTATTTACCTTTCTGAGGTTGAGAAAAATGACAATGATAATCAATCACACAACACAAACATCAATGACATTGAATCCCTAAACATGATACCAAGCACAAACACATCGGACAACCAAATCAATGTCTTAAAGATCAGGGAAACACAAGACAATCAACCATTTAATGTAACAAAAAGGGGGCAGTCCAAAATGGTACTAAAAGGAGTCTCATCTAAAAATACTACTCCCTCATTTGATCAATACAATATCGTGGACCAATTACAAAAGATACCTGCACAAATATCCATTTTGGAACTTCTCAAAATTTCACCATCACACAAAGAAGTTCTGGAACAAGCTCTAGTAGCTACAACTGTGCCCAATAATTTAGATGTTTGTCAATTCCAAGCCATGGTGGGACATCTTACCACACCTCATTTTCTATCGTTCTTTGAACAAGACGACGTGTCATTAAATCACCCACACAATGCAACCTTGCACATAGAAGTTCTAATCCATAAAAACACGTCAAGTGTGTCTTAATAGATGGTGGAACTGGATTAAATATTTGTACTTTGAAACTAATTCATGCACTATGCTATTCTGACAATGCCATTGATGACAAAAGAAAGATAACAATAAAGGCATATGATGATGAAGAAAGGTCTTCCAAGGGGCTGATTGTACTCCCAATTCAAGTAGGGCCGATTGTCAAAAACATTGTCAAGTGTTGGAAAAGGATCTCACATTTAACATACTCTTGGGTCATCCATGGATCCATGAAATGCAAGTGGTACCCTCAACATACCATCAATGTTTGAAATTTCCAGTCAATGGACAGGAGGTTACAATATCAACTGACAACAATAATCCACAAACTTGCAACATGCTACAAGAAAATCAATACACTTTGATACCTTACAATAGGGAAGCTAGCACATCTGCTTCATCTAGTGATGAAAGACACAAAAAAAATTATATCTAAATGGGTTGAGAAGAAATATCAGGTAAAATAAACAACTATTGCGGACACAATTTTATCAAACACAAAAATATCTATAAATGAATTATCACAACAATTAGTAGACAAGGTCTAATTGAAGGACAAAGGCTTAGGAGAATATTCCCTTGAGCAACCTTTGTGTCTATCACAATTGCTACCATCACCAAAATCCTATGGACGACCCACATCAAACACACCATGTTCCTCACAACCAATCATACCTCTTGATGAAATATTTGTTAAAGTAGGTACCATTAAAGATGAGTCAGAAGACAAAGCCATTCTTAATTGGCTATACAAGGATGAAGAAGCCTCAACAACAACGAGTATCAGCATTAAAACAAATCAGTATGGAAAAGGGAAGGCTATCTATGAAAAAATGGGGTATGAAGGCCAAGGACCAATTGGAAAAAGAAAGGAAGGTATTATAGAACCTATTCAACCTCTAACACTGCAGCCTAAGGACAAAACAAGACTAGGCTATACAGGGGAATCAAAGGAAGAAGTAACTCAGAAAGTGGTAGAAAGGATTCTACAAATGAGAGATGGTTCTGACACAGATTCCAATGAATATGAATAGGACCATTTATCTGCTACATCATATATTGACAAACAAATTGATGTCATTCAAACATATACACCCTTATGAGAGGAGGGACAAAGTTTAGGGAATAAACCATTTATTATGGGATCTGCAAATATTGATGACTCAAGCGAGGACGATCAGACATCAAATGAGACAAATAACTTGGAGGTGAGTACTATCATAGACCTTGGCCTTCCTACCAACTTTGACCACCTACTCACAGCTGTCGCCCTTACTCAAAAATATGACTTATTACCCTTGAGACATCCCGAACTTATTGACTGGGAACCCACTAAACCTATTCATTTACCAATCTTTTCAAATGATGATTCCATCATAAACTATCTTTGTAGTGAAAAATATGGTACAAGTTCTATCCATAACACTCATAACAATGCTTCACAACAGGAGAGTGCCAAATCTTCCAGTTGCAAAAATAACAACACGAAAAATAAATCTAATGGCGAAACCTTTCTGAGGCAACATTAGATTTTGAAAAAGAAAAAATAAAGAACGTATCCAACAGTGAAAACCTTTCTGAGGCATTGAAGGAGTGGAAGATTTGACACTCTCCTAGAGCATTGACCATGACAAAGATCATCAATACTGGTAGAACCGACACAGTCTATAAATCTGGGAACAACTGAAAAGACAAAAAATCTACATCTGGCAGAGTCCATGACAAAGACAGGAGAAACTGACATTCACCAAATTCTTTACAGGAGCGACACATCAATTTTGCATGGTCTTATTCTGATATGCCAAGATATAATCCAATTCTCCTCATGCATCATCTATCACTACCAAAAGGAATCAAACCAGTCAAACAAAAATTGAGAAAGATGCATGCTCACATCGTACTAATGGTTAAAGATGAGTGAAAGAAATTATTGGATGCAAGATTTATTAGGTCCATAGATTATGCAGAATGGATCTCAAATATTGTGCAAGTATCAAAACTTGATAATAGCATCAGAATCTGCATGGATTTCAAATATTTAAACAAAGCATGCCTAAAGGATGATTTTCTTTACCCAACATTGACATAATTGTTGATCTAACAGCAGGACATGCCATTTTATCTATAAGGTGGATGGCTTCTCAGGGTATAATCATTAATAATTGAAATAGCACCAAAACTGATCAGGAAAAGATGACATTCACTTGTAGCTTGAGGGTCACATTCTAGTTGGAATTTCTATGCCCAGTTTGGGTTGAAAAATGCAGGTGAATAGACAACCTATTAGCACTCAGCGAATGACCACCATATTTTCCATGACATGATGCATACTTTCATGGAGATTCATGTGGATGACATCTTAGAAAGATCATACACTGCAGGGAATGGACATCTAGAATCATTCTTGATAAAATATTCACTATTGATGCTGGAGAAGTTCAACGTTAGGTTGAACCCAAGGAAATGTGTGTTCGGATGGTAACATCATCAATGAACTCCTTGGTTAACATAGTATCAGAAAAAGGTATTGATAAGTATGATCTAGCTAAGGTTTATCAGACAAGTCCTGAATGAAGATGAATCCACCATCTAAAAATATCACAAGTCAATTACGGTCCCTCATTTTGCAGAATTGTATTTGAAAGGGGTAAGAGCTGGCTCTCATTTTTCATTTGGTGGCCTAGTGTCATCAAATGAAATAAAGAATCAACAATGTGACTCTTGAATTTCCTGTTCATGGACAATTCTTGATGTGGTGCTTCATTTGAAGCATTTCTTTTTCCATGAACATTAGGTTAGGTTTTTTCTTTTCTGGTTAGTTTTATTTTGCTGTGTCTACTAACCTTGTCTACTAACCGACATTCACCAAATTCTTTGAGGAGTGACACATCAATTTTGCATGGTCTTATTCTGATATGCCAAGATATAATCAAATTCTCCTCATGCATCATCTATCACTACCAAAAGGAATCAAACCAGTCAAACAAAAATTGAGAAAGATGCATCCTCACATCACACTGATGGTTAAAGCTGAGTGAAAGAAATTATTGGATGCAAGATTTATTAGGTCCATAGATTATGCAGAATGGATCTCAAATATTGTGCAAGTATGAAAACCTGATAATAGCATCAGAATCTGCATGGATTTTAGAGATTTAAACAAAGCATGCCTAAAGGATGATTTTATTTACCCAACATTGACATAATTGTTGATCTAACAGTAGGACATGCCATGTTATCTATAATGGATGGCTTCTTAGGGTATAATCAAATAAAAATAGCACCTCAAGATCAGGAAAAGATGACATTCACTTGTCCTTGGGGTACATTCTGTTGGAATGTCATGCCCTTCGGGTTGAAAAATGCAGGTGTGACATATTAGCAGGCGATGACCACTATTTTCCATGACATGATGCATACTTTCATGGAGGATTATGTGGATGACATCTTAGAAAGATCATACACTAGGGAAGGACATCTGGAAATTCTTGATAAAATATTCACTAGACTGGAGAAGTTCAACGTTAGGTTGAACCCAAGGAAATGTGTGTTCAGGGTAACATCATCAAAACTCCTTGGTTACATAGTATCAGAAAAAGGTATTGAAGTAGATCTAGCTAAGGTTAAAGAAATAATGAAGATGCCACCATCTAAAAATATCAGTCAATTACGGTCCCTACAAGGCAGGTTACAATTCATTAGGAGATTTATCTCCCAACTGGCAGACAAAAGTCACCCATTTAATCATCTACTTCATAAGAACGTTTCATTTAAGTGGGATCATGACTGTGAAACAACTTTTATCCAGATAAAGCAGTATTTGGTGTCACCTCCAATACTCATGCCACCCACCGTAGACAAACCATTGTTACTATACATCGCAACAACTGACATATCTTTAGGATCTCTATTGGCACATGATGATTCTAAAGGAAAAGAACAAGCTATATACTACATCAGCAGGACTCTCAACAGATATGAAATAAACTACACATTCACAGAGACAGCTTGTTTGGTAGTAGTATTTTCAACCCAGCAGTTATGACACTACATGTTGACTCATACAATTAGGCTCATAGCTAAAATAGACCCATTGAAATATCTACTCAGTAAAGCTACTCTAACAAGGAAATTAGCAAAATGGGTCATGATCTTGAGCGAATTTGACATCCACTATGTCAACAGGAGGGCCATAAAAGGACAAGTAATAGCGGATCAACTAGTTGAAGCTCCATTACATGATCATCATCCAATGAATATTGAATTTCTAGATGTGGACATCCTAAATATTACAACACAACAATGGTGGCTCTATTTTGATGGATCATATACACAAAGAGGGTCTGGTGTAGGAATTCTATTTGTCCTACCTCAAGGACACACCATACCAAGATCCTATAGATTAATGTTTCCATGTACCAACAATGTGGCTGAGTACGAATTATTGATTATCAACATCAAAGTAGCTATTGAATGGAAAATCACAGAAATGCAAGTATATGGGGACTCACAACTTGTCATATATTAAGTAAATGATGAGTGTCAGACCAAGGATGAGAAGCTCATGCCATATAAGCAAATGATAGATGATCTTAAAAAGTAATTCATAGATATCAAGTTTGAGCAAATACCAAGGATAAGGAACAAAGTTGTAGATGCCATGGCAAAAATTGCTTCCCTTTTGTAATTACCAGAAAAGCAAGGTCGTTATGAGTTTATGGTGGAACAAGTATCTAACCCTACATATGATAATCCTGATGCACAAACCATATGCCAAATAACTAACACTCAAACCTCACAATATGGAGAGATCTATGCTTACCTCAAAGATAATATTCTTCCTCCTGATCTCTCTAGAAACCAAAAGTGTAACTTTATCCGTCAATCCGTGAGACATACATTAATAGCTGGCATCCTTTACCGTCAAGGTCTAGATGGTACTCTTCTTAGGTGTCTAGAACATCACAAATCTGAAACATCCTTACGAGAGGTCCATGAAGGTATTTGTGGTACCCATTCAAGTGGGCTAACCCTAGCTAAGAAACTCCTCTGTTTAGGGTATTACTAGCCAAACATGGAGAAGGAGTCCTATCAATATGTTAAAAAGTGTCAGAAATCTCTGATTCATGGTAATCTAATTCATGCTCTAGCACAAGAGTTACATCCTTTCACATCAACATGGCCCTTTTGTCAGTGGGGACTGGATCTGGTAGGAAAAATAAATCCATCTTCATCCAATGGACACAAGTTCATCATCACAACAAAAAAGTATTTTACAAAATGGATAGAAGCGGTTCCATTGACAACAGTCACTGGAAAGAAAATCTCATCTTTCATACTCAACTATCTCATCTGTTGGTACGAAGTACCTCAATTAATTATTATAGACAATGGTAGGCCTTTTAAAAATTAGGACGTCCAGGAATTATGTGAACAATTCCATATCCAACATCATTTCTCAACACCATACTATCCTCAAGGAAATGGCCAAGAAGAGGCCTCAAACAAGACAATTTTGAAAATACTAAAGAAAACGATAAACGATGTTGGATGTGATTGGAATGTTTAGCTAAATCCTGCACTATGGGCCTACAAGACTAGCATCAGAACAACAACAAGAGCTACACCATATGCCTTGGTGTATGGATCAAAGGTCATCTTACCCATTGAAGGAGAAATACCATCACTTTGTGTCTCATTAAACAATATCATTACATATGAAGATTATAGAGTCTCTAGGCTACAAGAACTTGAATTGCTGGATGAATGTCGTCAACAAGTTGTCAATCATTTGAAGGTGTACTAGCAAAGAATGTCAGGGAGCTACAATCATAGGGTCAAACCTAGAGTCTTTCAAGTTGGAGATTTTGTCCTAAAGGAAAACCCTAGAAATCAGCAGGATAGAGAAAAGAAAGGGAAGTTTGAACCTAATTGGCTAGGTCCCTTTGTGATCATAACAGTGTATGGATCAGGAGCATATCAATTTTCTACACCTAAAGGGGATCTATTTGATGAACCTATCAACAATATCCATCTCAAAAAGTTTTATACCTAAATCACCCAGTGCATGAATTGGTTTCTGAAAATGGTTACCCTGATGAAAACTTGGCAAATAGGCATCCTGGTGATAGAAAAATACAAAAATACAAAAAAATCAAAAAAGAAAATAAGAAAAAAGTGCAATAAAAACATATAGTGAAAAACTGGAAACAGGCGCTATTTGTGATTCAAATAAGCTCTCCCATTTATTTGGACACATGTCATGGTCGTTGCTTTCACCATCATCATTATTTTACATCCATTATCGCATCATATCATGTGTTCATGTCTCACCCTAGCTTGGGGGCAACAAATGAACATCATTGGGGGCAATAAAACATCGAGCTTAATCAAATGGACAAACAACGGCAAGACAAAAGCAACAAAAACAATGATTGAAGCACAACCCAACATGGAGTATCAATCACCATCGAGAACACATCAAACATCCATATCACAATAGAAAATACAAAAAAAAAAAGTCAAAAAGGTTAGTATTAGAAAAATCCAAAAAAAAACATCAATCTATGGTAGTTGAACTATGTGGTCTCTACGTGTATAACGTAGGCAAGGCTAATCATTGATCAGCCCTCAAGGCCCCTAGGATAGGTCTTTAGGTTAGGTCTTGGATCAAAACTGTCAGAAAACACAAAAAACATCATAAAATCAGGATGGATGATCTAATTTGAATAATGATTTGAAATACTTTAAGTAATGGTTGGGTATGTTGTATTTTGATCATTGTTATCATTTCTTTGGAGCAACTCAATGATGTATTGAACTAGAAAAGCTAGGAAGAAGAATGACATTTTCTTTGTTTGATGTTTGTGAGTTAATCATCATTACTATGTGAATTGTCGTGAGACATGTTCTACAAAGTATCACTGATGACATTCCAATTCACATAGGAAAGTGATTAATTCTTTTCTGTTTACGCAAAAAATACTCAGGTCATCTCTGTTTAATTATACCTCGATGCTTGTGTTCACTTGCAGTATGAAAAAATCATGAAAGTAGTACTCAGGTCATTATTGATTTACATTATACCAGTGATGCTTGTACTCACTTTCAACATTTTAAAGCTCCATGATGATACAAATAATGATAAAAGGACTATTAAAATGCCTATGTTTGCATGTAGATTTACATGGTAGAATAGATTGCATTCATGATAGAATTACATCTGCAAAGTATTTATTACAAAATTGGTGAATCATTCAAAACAATGTTATCTTTTCTTATTAATGGATTGAGTGTACTTGACATTAACAAAAACATCATCATTATAATATAGCTGCATAAACACCACAATGCATACATTAGAAGCACTTAATTATCATATCATCTTTATCATTTACATCATATAGTTTACATTCAACATGACATTTCTAAAAAAAAAAGTGCATCATATCATAAAATCGCATTAGAAAACTATCAAAAACAAATCATTAGGTAGTTGCATCTTCATTTATCTATTCGTTATTTTTCCAATATCATATCATTCAAATATCATCATTCATCCATCACATCATAAACTTGCAGTTTGAATCATAAAGAATATAAAGTGCACATATCCCATTTACATCAACATCATTTAAACATTAAAACATCATATCCATCATCATACATATAGATATAGATCATCCTTTATCTAGTTCATACATATGTTCATTACATACATCATATAAATAAAATTACATCCATACATCATGTATCCGACAACATCATGATCATAGATAGAACATCATAAATCATAAACATATCATCAAGATTATAAGTTGCATCCATAACATCATAAAAGGGTCATCACATGATAGATATAGAACATAGAAAATAAATGCATCCATCATAGGATCATATAGAACATGTAATGCATCGATAAAATCCACTGCATATATATAGATCAAAATCACAATGTCAAGTACACAATGATGTCTGAAATGAAGAGAGATATAACATAAAAAATGGTTGTATATCAATATAATCGAAGTATGCATCATATCTCAAAAGAAACGGGGACAAAAATCATGTGCTGCTAGCTCAGAAGGTGTACGCATCACAGGATCAGGCCCTCCACCATCATCGGATGTACCAGGATCTCTGGGATCTCTTCGGAGAGGTTGTGTCATACCTGCACTCACGGTCCTAGAATGAGTCTTGCCAGATCAAGATTTCCTGAAACTCACTCTCTACTTAGAAGGGACGACATCATAATATTTACTCCTATAGTACTCCACCTCCCCACCAATACGGGAAACCTCTTTCATATAATCTTCTAGGGAGGTACCATCTACAAACCGCTGTAATCTCTCAGCTATAGCCTGAGCACCCTCTGTTGTAAACCTGGTGGCATCCCTCTCAGCTATCAAAGGCACAATCTGAGCTTGTGTTGACCCTGTTGTCTACCTAGTAGCATCCCTCTTGACTGTCAATGTTGCAATATTTGTCTGTTCCATGGATAACTGAGCCTGCACTGATGCTAAAACATCTACATGTGACTGGGCCTATGCTTGCATCTGAGCCTGAGTCTGCTCTAATAAACCCTATGCCTAAACAAGTTGCTCCTGAGTAGTCTCTAACTACAACTGTAAGGTTTCTATCTGCAACATCTCTCACCGCCTACCTCTTATGAGGCACAGTATGCTCAAGAAAATCTAAGGTAGGACCCGACCCACCTGCAACATCTACACTATTGAAATCATAGTCATCCCCACTACTCTCATCTCCACTATCTCTCTCATCTCTGCTATCCTCCTCCTCACCCACATCCTCAGCAACATCAACATCCTCCTCACCAACAACACCAACATCCTCTGCCTCAACCTCAACCTCCTCTCTCCTCTGCCTACGACCACATGCAACGGAAACATCCTCCTCTACTGGTAATGGAGCAAGCTCATTGGGAATAGTAAGATGCAAAAAAGGATGTAAGGCTAGAAACTCGGCATAATCAGCTATAACTAGTGGCTCAACAATATTAGGACGAATGTCCCACTCAAATGGTTGTAGAGACTGAAACTCTTGGACAACAACATCATATTACAAACCAGGCCCCCAATCTCCAGAATCTGATTGATGGTGGGCATAATGAGAAACACCCTAGGGCATACTCTGAACCATCATACTGTCTAAACACCTGTCTAATCAAGAATATCTCTATTACCTAGCGATTTTGACCAATCAAAATCATCGACTGGCAAAGAAAGGGCACCTGAATATCATCCTCGTCCCAATAATCACAATCAAGGTATGGGCGACGTGTCACAAACTATATGTCATCAATAACTCATCTCCAATACTCTAATGTACCCAATCTGGACTGAGTAAGGCGACCGACATATCTAAACATATAAGCTCTCATAGGAGGTCTCTGTCTAACTGGCACTGGATGTGTAATAGCTATGTGCTCCCATGCCCACACCCGAAGCAAGGTGACACTAGCTGATAAACTCTGACCACTAAGGTATACAGCTGAATGTAAATCATGATATAAATGGACAAGCATGCACATGCCCTTAGCAAACCTGGTGCCATGAATAATCATACTCTCCAAAACTCAGCCCCAACCAATAGAGAATCCCTTAGACTTGTGATCAGGACTAAGGAATCCACCGATGAAACCAGCAAGCACAGTGGGAAAAGTGGCATATACATCGACCATCTCAT
The DNA here is from genome assembly GCA_007258455.2 of Sequoia sempervirens. Taxonomy (NCBI): domain Eukaryota; kingdom Viridiplantae; phylum Streptophyta; class Pinopsida; order Cupressales; family Cupressaceae; genus Sequoia; species Sequoia sempervirens. The sequence continues at coordinate 316,308,149 of VDFB02000015.1, forward strand.
GCCATGGAATCCACTCTCCAACAATCCGAGCATCCTAAAACACTCTATGAAGAGCCTCAGTACCACCTTGCTCTGTAGAATTGTTGGTGTAATTAATTATTTAATTACACTTTAGCATAAGTTTACTTAGGCATATTTTTATTTCCTAGGTTAATTATTATTTAATTATCCTTATCTTGTTGAGCTGTCTTTTTGCTCAAGATAAGATTAGGGTTGTTTTTTCTTGCTTTATTGCATCATTTCCTTTTTGAAGGCTTTTGTATTATTTGTAAAACAATTATCTTCAATAATCATTATGCCGGTTTTAGCTTGCACAAACTTGCTCTGAGGGTTTACAGATTTTGTTCTGAATACCTATTGCATGTGATAGGTGATTGCTTGCAGGTGATTCTTGGGGACTGTGAAGTTGGTTTTTCAACTTCTACATGGTATCAGAGCTCCAGACCTGTGGCTGCTTGTTCGTGATTTGAAGATATTCTCTCACAACGTCTTTTTCTGTGCAAGGGTTTCAAGTCAGGTTGATTTCTTGTAGATCTAGGGGTAGCCTAATTTTCTATGCATTTTTGGGCCAAACGGATGTCGCCATCATGATCAAAGGGTCCAAAAACCCCAAAAACTCCTTTCGTTTCATTGATTTTGGCGAAAGTTGAAAAGAAGGCAAAAAAAATTTAGCCAGAGAGGCCCTATGGCCTCCCCAACACACGTTTTCAAGGCTGAAAATTTTCAAAAAAAATTTAAAAAACAGTGGTAAGTTTTGTGCGGCCAGTTGGAAAAAATCCTGCCACTGCTTCACCGCCCGACAGCCTCCCATTCACCACCCCTAGTGGCGGATTTCCCCATCGCCGCGCTCAATGCCGCTCAAACAGTCTACAGCCCCTAAGGGCCTAAAACCCTCATAGTCGGTCACGTCGGCAATCGAGAGCTAGCGCTAGCCCCCAGCCCCTTGCCAACCCAACCCGAGGTCATATCGGCGACCAAGGGCTCCGTTGCAGGCCCCTGCCCACCAGCCCTTGGTCTGCCCAGGCGACCAGGGGCCTTATTTTTTTAGCCCCTGAGGGCTGCAGAAGGCTTTATTGGGTGAATCAGAGCAATTTCACATAATCGACTATAACTTTTGCAAATGAAGGTATTTTTTTGAAAACGAATAGTCGTTGGAAAGCTGATTCGATGACAAATCTAATGGTGGAGGTTTTATTTCCTGATTTTTTCATTTTGATGCCTTTTTCTGCCTCTAAAGTCAAAGTTTTTGTTTTCACTCCGGAGGGCATATCTTTTGCCTCGTTTATCGGTTTTTCAAAAATAAATAGGCATCGGAAAGCTACTTCCGACCTCTTCTCAAATCTCAGACCTTATTTTTTCAGAATTTTCTCTAGATATCTAATTTTTTTGTCAGAACTCAGCCTTTACTTTCTGAGTTATTTTCTTGGGAAACGTGCAATCAGGGGTTTTTTTAAGATCAAAGAGGAATATTTTTTTATTTTGAGAGTATATATTGCTGTTTTCTATCATGGATTTACATAATATTGTATCCATTACTCCATTCAATTATTTTGGTTGGAAAAAAACAAATGGAGATTCACTTGAAACACAAAGGGTTGTACAGGGTAACCATGGGTACAAAAATTGAACCTACAGGTGCTACTGAAAAGAGAAAATGGTTTAATAGGTGTGATGAAGCTTATGGTACATTATGTTTGTCTCTTTCATCTGACCTTCTTTTTCACATTGAGTCTTGCACTACACCCAATGAGATCTGGACCACTTTAGAGTCTTTGTTTGGGAAGTAGGATACTATGAGAGGGTTTCAGTTAGAGAATGAGCTTATTGGCTTAAATCCTAGGGATTTTGACAACATCCAAGAGTTTTTCACCAAACTCAAGTCTCTTAGATTGCAGTTGTCACAGTGTGGTGTTCAAAAAGAAGACTCTTAGTTGATATTGTCCATTCTTTCTAAGCTTGGACTAGATTATTCAATTTTTGTATCTACCTTTTATGCCACTAGGGATGCACTTGGTACAAGATTCACTATGCCATCTCTTGATGACTTTGCTTCATCTCTCACTCGAGAGAAAGCTAAGTTAGCTAGCATGGGCACGGTGAAACCTTCTTCCTCATCACAGGCTCTTATTGCATCATAGGAGCCCAGAGATCAAAAGGCTTCTACATGCAAAGGCAAGAAATAGAAACAAAAGGATTCCAAACCTCATGAGCAACAGCAGGAGTCCTCAAATTCATTCTCCTCTTCTAAGGGGAAATCATCTAGGAAGGAGAAGACTACATGTGCATATTGCAAGAGGGAAGGCTATGCAGAACATAATTGTTACAAGGACATTGATGAGCTGAAACATCTTCTTTAGAAACATCAGATTGATTTTCCTTCTAGGATGTCTGCATCATCTTCTTCTCCTCATTCTTCTTCTTCAGAGCAGCATGATAGGGGCACAACTGGTTTACATACTTCATCAGATATGAAGGGACATGCTCTTTGTGCTTCTTCAGGTATTGGATTAGGGAGATGGCTTCTAGATTCAGGAGCATCTCATCATATGGCATCTTCACAATCTATGTTCACTTCCTTTGAGCCTTGCACTATGTCTCCCATTTTGATGGGAAACAACACTTACATGAGTGTTACATGGAAGGGGTCTATTAGTTTTGGGGACCACTCCTTTCAGGATGTCTTGTGTGTCCCTCACTTGACAAACAACATTCTTTCCATTTATCAGATCACGCGTGGAGGCACTGGGAGATCTGTGGAGTTCACACCTGATTCGGTTATCATCAGAGACTTGGAGAGTAGAGTAGTTATTGCTACTGGGATAGTGGATCACTCATCTAGGTTGTATTCCTTCACTATTTTTTCTACTGATGGTGCTTCTATTCCTATAATTGTTCCTCACACTTCTAGTGTGCATCATCATTCAGAGGAGAGATTTGGCTTCTTGATCATTGGTGTTCTCACTTTGGATCCTGTTCTCGAGCCTTCCATTCCATCTCCTCCCCCTCCTATTGCTATTTTTGTGGCTACCAATGTGGCTTCTTCTGTTTCAGTGCAGCAAGATCCTATTGATCATCCATCTCTAGAGACATCTTGGGCTTCACCTATTCCACCTTTAGAGATTTCTTTCATTCAACCTCTTCCCTCTCACTTCTTTCAGGAGATGTAGTTTCTTCAGTTCTTTTGGAGTTACTTCATTCTAGGGGGGATCTATAGTCTCTTTCTTCCTCTCTTATTGGGGGATTCATTTATGTATCTTTGTGATGGATGGTGTCCTTGGGGGGTCTTATGGAGTCTTCCATCTTTCATCACTTAGTTAGTTTATTACATTCTATTTTGGGGAGGAGTTTTGTTCCCATGTGGTTTTCTCCTTTACCCCATTTGATTTAGTTTGCATTGCATTTGTAAATGAGTACCTGATCAAGCCTTATTGCCAGGACTCATTTCTTGCATAATAATTTTCTTCTCCCTAAGTTGCACTTATGGGGGGGTGTTGGTGTAATTAATTATTTAATTACACTTTAGCATAAGTTTACTTAGGCATATTTTTATTTCCTAGGTTAATTATTATTTAATTATCCTTATCTTGTTGAGTTGTCTTTTTGCTCAAGATAAGATTATGGTTGTTTTTTCTTGCTTTATTGCATCATTTCCTTTTTGAAGGCTTTTGTATTATTTGTAAAACAATTATCTTCAATAATCATTATGCTAGTTTTAGCTTGCACAAACTTGCTATGAGGGTTTACAAATTTTGTTCTAAATATCTGTTGCATGTGATAGGTGATTGCTTGCAGGTGATTCTTGGGGACTGTGAAGTTGGTTTTTCAACTTCTACAAGAATCATAAATAACATCTCCAATGATGGGAAGCTGCAAAATATTCCACACATCCTCTGTGGTGACTGTCATCTCACCGGTAGGAAGATGAAAAGTGTTATGCTCGCTATGCCATCTCTAGGCTAGCGTTGTCAACAAACCTAATTAATCCTAATATGGGGCATGTATAATAGAGGAGAAAGTCTGCAACATGTGATAATAGCCATGTTAGGCTATGCCAACTAAGGTATCAAGTCGAATGTCCACAGAAATCGCTCTCAAACCTGAAGGTTCTCCAACGACTTTTATCAACGGGAAATTTTCAAAATCAGTACATTTTGTCAAATCATTAGACATCACTTCTCCTATCAAAACTAATCAACTATTAGTGATAATTTTGAACAAATCTCATAGGCAAGCATCATTGAACCTCACCTATTGTGAGGTCACTCATCAAAACATCAAATTAACCTTGCTTATCATGAGGTACATCAATTAAACTATAATTATTCCTCGCCTATCATGAGGATAATTATCGTCATGACAAACATCAAACCTCACCTATCATGAGGTCGAACATCACAATTTGATCAAAATAATCAATCATATCAAACCAATGGTTGACACGATCGAAAATCAACAAAATCAAGGACAAATTTGACAAACTTCATCAAACTGACATGGATGTGCTAAAATAGGCATTCAAAGCGTGAAATCATGACATGCGCCATTTAATTGGTCAAAAATGCTATTTCAGGCAGTCAAAAGCATCGAAACTACCAAAGCGCTATTTTATTAGTTCGACACACTAAAACAGACATCATACACACTAAATTTTCTACCCTAAGTGCTAAAACTATGAAAGCGCTAATTCTTATCGGCTATGCGCTAAAATAGGGTACAAAAGTGCTAAAACACTAAACCTAAGCGCTAAAACTTTCAAAGCATTAAAAAACCTAGTGAAAGTGCTACAACGGAATTCGAAAGCACTAAAACAAATCAAAATTTTAAAAATTGTAAACTACACAAAAAATGAGACAAGGCATAAAAAATGAGGGGAAAAAGGGTACATACCAGAGGTTCATACGTGGCCATCCGACCATTGGTGACGTTGCACATGCTCGAACCTGTGGGTATGATTTGGAATCAGCATCTCACTCCAAGTGGCACAAAAAACTCTCTCACAAAGATTCAAAAAGTCAAAATGCACAAATGAAGTTGAAAAGGACTCTTTTTACTTTTTATAGGTTATAAAACAAGGGATTTTTGGAGGGATATTTAAATTAATTTTTGAGGAGATTAATTCAAAGACAACCTGCGACACTTTCTATATCAATTATCGGGAGATAAATTTTTTCATCACTGAATATTCATCGAACCTACATCAAAATAATCAAAAAATAAAATAAAAATAAAAATGAAAAATTCCAAAATAAATCCAAAATAAAAAATTCATCAATTTATCTCCCAAGGGGGCATATATCCATCAATCACTTGAAAATCATGTATGGGGCACACTAAAAAATTTTCATCAATACTAGCAGCAGCAACACAAAATTTTCTTTGAAGCAATGCGTAAACACATCACTTCAAAGAGGTGCAAAATGTATACACCTAAAAATGGTCTGGAGAATTTAATTAGTTAAATATGATTTATTTGATTAATTAATCTTAATTCATCTACTTAGTAAATAAATAGAAATATTTATTTATATTAAGTTCACTTTTAATTCTTCTATTTTCCTCTTAATTAAATAAAAAAAATTAAATACTTTTTTTTTATTTAATTATTATCATTATTGTTATTTTTTGGTAATTTAATAGCTAGGTTGGGCCAACACCCATTGAATTATATCAAATTATTATTATCATTATTATTTCTTCTATACTTTATCTATTAATTCTATCTTAAATTAAATATACAAATTCAATAAGTTTGTGTTATTTAATTATCTTATCATATTTCATCTTAATTAAATAAAGATATCATAAAGTTTTATTTAATTAACCATATTCCTCTTTATTAAATAAGTAAATATCAAATATTTGTTTTATTTAATTAAATCTTCCTATTTTGCTAAAATTGAATAAATCAAATATATTCAAATACAGGCATAAAGCAATATTCCTCTATTCACTCGCCAATAAAATTAGATTTTTCAAATCTAATTAATGCAACTGGCATTCACGGGAAAGCCTCAGGGACAAACTTGCAGGAAATCCTCTCAATCTTCTTCCTCTGATCTTTCCCATCACCTTGCCTGGTGTTTTCATGGGGAGGAACAATCCCCATAATCAGCTCCAACTTCTCATCTCTCACCATTCAAATCTCCAGATTGAAGCTCAACCTTTTGTTGTGCTACCCCTGTGCAAATGTGCTGCCAAAAATCTATATATACAACCTTTTGAAACATGAAAAAGACCCTAAGAATTATCATCCTTTATGCAAACTTACTCTACAGGAATTAGCACTCAAGCATCTTAAGCATAGCATCAACATTTTTATCAATAAGCAATAGCATCATAGCATTAGTAGATTTATCATTAGTTTTTACTGTAGCTTCCATTTATCATATTTCATGTCAGAATAGTTTACAGTAGCATCATACCATTTAGAAATAATCAGTAATCATTGAATCATGGCATTTAGCGTTCATTTCGTTCTCTAGATAGGCATTTTAAACAGTTACAATGCTTACAAATATGAGAGCCTCTATAACTTGATAAATCTTTGGAGATAGGCGACAATGAGACACATTCAAGCTTTTTGTGTTTTTAAATTAGTTTAATTCATGTTAATCTTGATATAATGTTTCATTAAAAAGTGTTTTAGTTGTTCTTTTACTTTTTGCTTATTCACATTTACAAATAATACATGCATGAAGTGAAACAAACTCACCTTGAACATGGAATCTCTATATGGTTGTTTCCCTCAAACTTTGATTACATAACCTTGATATTTTTTTGATATTGATCTTGATATGGTATGGTGTCAATCTTGATATGATAGATGAAGGTATGTTTGAGCTATAAATATATAATGATATGCAATATTTAGAAATATGAATGACCTAGGTGGATGCAAAGAAGAAAGGAACATGACACACTGATTAGATGCAAGAAAAGCATATAAATGGCTTATGAAAAGTATTTGATATGGGAGGAAAGGATATGAAAGGCTAGATATGGAAATGAATGGAATGGAAAGGCTATGAAGCAATATTTTTTGAGTTCTAGATAGAAAATGATATGCAAGATTTAGAAATATGAATGACCTAGGTGGATGCAAAGAAGAAAGGAATGGAATGCATTGATTAGATGCAAAAAACGCATATAAATTACTTATGAAATGTATTTGATATGGGAGGAAAGGATATGAAAGGCTGGATATGGAAATGAATGTAATGGAAAGGCTATGAAGTGATCATTTGTTTCATCATAGAGTGGAAAGAATCTCCCTTTGTTATTGGTTATGATTTTTGTAATCATCATAGGATGAACTGACTTGATACACACACAAGAAAGAATCATGCCCCATTCCTTACTCTCCTTCGTACACAACAAGGTGTAGAGATCCTCAAGCTTCCTCAAAATGTGACAAGAAAACAAAAGATATAAAAAGATAATGATATTGATTAAGACAAGAGACAATACTTAAGATAAAGCACAAGTTGTCATGCATGCAATATGATAATGATAAATATACAAGATCATGATAATGAAAAATGAAAATTCTAATGCATATGGTAAGGACCAATGCACAAAATAGTTGCAGGATGGAAAATACAATGGGTTGTGACTCACTAAAGCCCAATGTTTTAGAATGTTAAAGAGTTTATGGTTTGTTTAAATGTGTTGCTCATAACAATGATAACACAATGATAAATAACAATTTCAATGATAATGATAAACATGATCTTATTCCTTATTCAAGTTGAAAACCAAAGGAGACATGGATGGATAAGGATAAATGCTATGGATTAATGATAGGACATGTAAGGATACACCATATATGGAGGATGAAGATAGATGGATCAAGATATGGAATGCTTTGGGTGGAGGGAACCAATGAAAAGGGACCCAAAATGTTTTCTCTTATACAAAGGATAAATAAAGGACCTATGGAGGACTCCAAAGATGACATTTCAAAGTAATAACATGCTGCAATGCTAAAAGGTATGACAAGTTGTAACGACATGACATGGATATGGAATATAAATGGATATGAAAGGAAAAATGAGATGGACGACAAGTGATATGAAGGATGAAAGACACACATGGTATAAATCATGCATTAGATACTTGTTCTTGCTATTTTTCCCCAACAATTTATGCAAAATCAAAGGAAGGTGGATGGATAAAGTGGATAGCATGAAATATAAATGAAGGAATATGATGGCTAAGTGAAAATAGGATAATCAATAATGTATTGTATGAATGGAAAAGTCTTTCCCCCAAGTGTACAAGCAAGGGTGCATGGATGGACATGAAAGCTAGTGGATATGGATGGATATGAATGACCATGGAAATGGAAGCTAATGAAGGTGTATGGATATAAATGGAGGAATCAAGTGTCTATTTGTGGAATATAGTACCTCATTGACTAAATGTTTCTTATAGACCATGGCTAACATGTTCCCACTTAAAGAAGTTGGTAAGAAAATTGGTACAGATAATGGGAAAGATAGGGGTAGGTAAAAGGGGGTTAAGGATTCATGTAAAGGATTGGATTAAAGGTATGGAATGGGGGATGACGGTTGGATGGAAGTATGAAGTGGAGACATTATGAGGGAATGTGGGAAAGAAAAACATTGGCACACACCTTGAAGGGTGGTGAAAGTTGAAGGATTGAGAGTGGGTTGGGATAATAAACTTGGGAATATAAGGATCCAAAATGGATTTGGAGGACGAGGAAAGACTTTTGATTGGCTTATGAGATGGAATATACTTAAATAGAGGAATGAATGATGGTGGAATAATGTATTCTTTTGGATTAGCAAGTTGGGATACCAATTTTGATTTTTTATTTGACTGCATGGATTCTTTTGCTTTCTTTGGAACCCACATTGTCTTCACTTTTGATTTTTTTTATAGCCTTTAGATTTTTTCTTAATTGACACCCATTTTCTTGGAAATGTTTTGCTTTTGATTTTGGAGCATATTTTTCTTTATTTTGGCATGTCTTTTTAGTGAGACATGATGATATTTAGGTTTTTGTGGATTCTTTTATTTATGCATTTCTTGTTTGGTATCCTAATTGCTTGGATAGGCCATAAAGGGATTTTATGAAAAGAGAAGATTTTGAAGTGGAAGGTGTTGGAAGGAATTCAAGGGTATGTGTCTTTGTTGTCCTTAAAAGGGAACATAAGGATATGCATTAGGAACATATGAACCCAAGATGGATGGAAGGGTTGATGGATAGGGTCCAATAATAGATGGCAAAGATTATGGAGGAGGTGGACGTATTGATCTAAAGGGAGGCCTTTTGTGTTTGAAAGAGCTACCAACATTTTGAGGAGGTATGTAGCCAAGGCCATAATAATTTAGATTTTTTTTAATATTAGGGTGTTCGAGTAAATGGAACTCATGAAGGCATGTGGTATTGTAGGAGAAAGCCAACTTTTATAAAGGTGTATGAACCAAGCTTATATGTTTGTGGTTCATGAATGTGATCTTGTGAAAGATTAGGATTATCATGTGATGTGAGGGAAATGCATATACCTTGGGGGTGTTGAATTTATTGAATGGATAGAAAGCTTTATTGAATGAATTTATGGACTACGATTATGGTATGGAGTTGAGAGACTTGGATCATGAGATGGTATGGCGCCATAACATGGAATGGAATGATGAGATGGACTAGGATCATGAGAGGGAGTAATTTGATCTTCACAAAAAAGGGTATCTATGATGTCATGCTTTGGATCAATGAGGTCAAGTGAGTGACATGATTGAATTTCTATAGGTGCTAGGAAGGTGGAAAAACATGAAATGGATGAGGTGGATAAACATGGGATGGATGAGTTGAAAGTGGGTGGAACTAGAAGACTAGGACTACCATTTTGTGAAATAGGATTTTACATTGGGTATTGTATTCCTTTTAGGGTGAATTTTGGTGTTCCTTTGGTGAAATATGATGGATAGGTGTTGGTTGAACATGGAAGACATTTTGGTTTCCCTTGTCAATGGAGGAAAAGGATGTCATGAGTTGGGTATGAGTTTCAATGGTATGAGTTGGAGAAATTCAAAAAGATGTTGAGGCATGAGATGGAAGATGGAGGATATGTTAGGCTCATCTTGATCCATGGTTTTAGGTAGGCTTATGGTTTTTCTTACTTGATTAAGATTTAGATAGAGAATACCCCATCCCACTATGAAAGATCATACACACATCCAAGCATATATACGTTCTAATCAACTATAGTCTTCAATCGTATCTTTAGATGTTTGATAAATGCAAAAACACAAATAATTCATATGATAGTGAAACAACTTGCTAAAATGAGCACTTTATGTTCTATACACTATAATGAAGTATTGAAGTCCACCTTCATATTGTAGGCTGGAAAACACAGTGGGTTGTGATTCACTTCTCAATTCCTATTCTATAGACTATAACAAAACAATGTATTGAAGTTCACCTTCATATTTTATAAAAAACCATGGTTTGTGTAAACATTGCATTTGAATATCTCCATATGCTTGGAATAGAAAATGCATAATAGTTGTAGGTTGGAAAACACACAGGGTTTTGACTCACTTCTCAATTCTTGTTGAATGCTCAAGGGTGTAGAGTTTGGGGTCGAGTTGCAATATGGGGGATACATAAAAGTAACCAGATGGAGGTGAGGGTTGAATAACTAATTGGTTTGTTGCATGTATAGGGTTATGGAAGATTATGTAGGATGTAGGTTGTATTGCATGCAGTGTTTTCCAACATGCAATTATACATAAACAATATGGTTGTAATGAAACTCTTGTGTTTTTTAGACATTAAGAATTTAATGAAAGTCATGTACAAAATTTATAACTCTTGGGTGGGCTAAATTTTGGGTTTCAATTTCATCATATGATGGTAAAAGAAAGTGCATTGAATAATTGCAGGTTGGAAAACACAGTGTGGGATGTCAGTAGATGCTTTTATGAAACTTGCACAAATTCCAAAAAAATCCTCATTTATTCAATACAATGGAAGTTGACAAACTTCTCCCTTCTCCCAGTACAAGGCCCATGGAAGAAAAATCTAGCTACCGATCTCTTATTCTTATGTAAAACATTACCTTTCATGTGTTAATTTCAACATTTTGAAAATATTAATATTTAAAATGAAATTGTAATCTTGCATTGCCTTTTGATGGTCAACAAGTTGAGGAACACATGTATTGTGATGTTCATTTGTTGTTAACGTTTCGAGCTTGCAAATTTGTAGCCTTTTTTCCTCCTCGCTTGTGACTTCCTAATGTAGAGCAGGGTGGAGTTTTTCAACTCAATCTCCAATGAATAAACTTTTCAACTTTGTAACCCTAACTTGGTGGTTTTCTCACAAATTCCTCAATTCTCCTTGTAATACTTGGAATAGGGTTTTTCCCACCAAACATTCAAAGAACACCTAATAACAAAATTGTAAACATCATTCTTGATACGCTTTAAGCCACTTAGAAACATATCAAATTTTTAGATATGTTTGTTTTGTAACAACACCCTCAAATCTTGACTGCTACGTTGCAATTAGGCCTAATTAGGCTTGTTTTCCAAAGCAACAAGATGAAATGCTATCTCCAAAATAAAAAACTTCAATCCAGGGATTTCCTCATGTCACATGGGGTCTAAGTATGCAAATTATAACAACTAGAATCATCACAAATTCTTCTATCTACAAAACCTTATATCTACCTAATCACCTAAGCCTAATACATGGTGATATTAGGCTAGGGCTTGATCAAACTCAGCCATAAATCCATCCCCTACTCTTGAAAACCCTACAAAAATTAAAATCACCCTAACTACTTCCATTCCAATGACTTTTAGAATTTTCCACCGGTGGAATGGCCCCCTAATTCATGTTTTTCCTATCAAACCCTCAAAACTAGGGTTTCTTGGCCATCTGCAGTAAATTGGTTCAAACTCACTCCAATCTTAATGAAAAATGATGAAATCAAAACAAAAAGATGCTTAATTCATCCCTTCATCAATTCCAATGCAACTTATATCATTTACAGGCCATACAGAATCGTACAAACCTCTGTAGCAGCAAAAACACACTATGAAACACAAAAAGTAGAGCTTTCCTTTATTGTTTGATCACCAAAACTTCATCAAAAGGTTTCTTCGACCATCACATTGCATATTCAAAAATTTCCCACCAAAAGCAACCATTGGATAGCTTCCATTTGAATCTCTAATGGTTCATCATTTACACACCCAATAAGTGCAAAGTTGCTCATACAACTTTTACAACATTTGCAAAACTTGACAACATGATCCAAAACCAGCACCACATGACTTAAAACATCACACATGGTCTAAATAGACCTCATTACAAACCAAAATTGACTCAAACACAAAAATACTAAAATAGGACCCCATTTACATCAAATAGACTAGGTGCCCTTGCACCATACTCTTGGGGAAAACAAAATATCAAGTTCCACTTGAGAGCAGATCTTGAACTGATGTACCATGGTTCTTGATGTCTTCCTCTATCATCTAGGTGGCATACTCCATTGGAAGTCCTTGCACGCCTTGTTCTTTTGGCTTCTTTGGTATCCAAGATGCACTCTAGCTTCAATGGGTGACTTGGTGGTAAGTCTTTGATCCAATCTTCATCTGGAGCTCCTGATGTACCTACATCTTCACTTGTAATCACAACTCCTTTAAAAGGATATAAGTTAGAAACATTAAAGATTAGCGAGATGAAAACTCCAGGAGGGAGTTCTATCTCATAGGAATTTGCTCCAAATTTATGGACCACCCTACATGGCCCTATCTTCTTCATTTGCAGCTTTGAATACTATCCTTTAGAAAACCTTTCCTTCCTCAAATGAGCTAATACCAAGTCCCCCACTTTGAAATGAACCTCTCTCCTTTTCAAGTCTGCATGTTGTTTGTATTTTTCAACACTCTTTTGAAGGTTCTCCCTAACTTGCTGATGTATGTATTTCATGGCCACTACAAACTCTTCCCCTTCAACACTCCTTCTCTCCATGCCACTCAAATATCTGAGTTCAAACACTCCCCTAGGTTGCAATCCATATACAATCTCAAATGGGCTTTTACAAACACTTCGATTCATAGAGTCATTATATGAAAACTCACCTTGGGGTAGGATCATATCCCATTATGTTGAGTGTTCTTTTGTCAAGAATTTGAGGAGATTTCCAAGGTTTCTATTGACAACTTTAGTCTTCCCATTTGTTTGGGGATGATAGGCAGAGCTAAAGGTCAAGTTTATTCCCAACTTCTTCCAAAGGGTTCTCCGAAAGTGACCCACAAACTTATTGTCCTTGTCAGAAACAATGGTTAATAGCAATCCATGAATCCTAACCACCTCCTTGAAAAACAACCCTGTAATGTATGAGGCATCATTTGTACTCTTGCATGGTATAAAATGTGTCATTTTGCTAAACTTGTCTACAACAACAAACACACTATCAAATCCTCTTTGCATTTTGGGCAACCCCAACACAAAATTCATGCTGATGGATTCCCATGGCCTATTTGGGATTGGAAATGGTTGATGAAGACCTGCATTTGTACTACAACCCTTGGCTTTTTGACAAACACCACACTTTTCAAAAAAAATCCTGATATCACTTTGCATCTTTGGCCAATAATAATACCTTCTTACATGTTCCAAAGTTTTATCAACACCAAAGTGACCCCCTAAGCTGCCACAATGCTTTTCCTTAATTAGATTAGTCCTCATAGAACATTTGGGAATACATAACTGAGACCATTTAAGCAATAAACCCTCTTGAAGTAGAAAATAAGAATACTCTTCATGAAAAGTGCCATTGAATTTGTTACAAGCAGCATAAACTTCTTTGAAATCATCATCCCCTTCATACATACCTTTTAAAGCATCAATTCCCACACTTTGAAGTTGAACTTCTTGAACCAACAATGTCCTTTTTCTCAAAGCATCCACCACCTTGTTTGACTACCACTTTTTGTGTTTGATGGTAAAGGTGAAACTTTGGAGGTACTCCACCCACTTCACATGTTTGTGGTGGAGTTTGTATTGGCTGTTGAGGAACTGCAAAGCATGATTGTCAGTAGAAACAATAAATTCTTTAGGAAGGAGATAGTGTCTCCACTTCTTCAATGATTGTACCATAGCATATAACTCCAAGTCATAACATGAATAATTTTTATTTGCCTCATTGATCTTCTCACTAAAAAATGCAATAGGCCTACCCTCTTGGCTCAATAATACCCCAATTGCATACCCACTTGCATCACATTCTATGGTGAAAACTTTGTTAAAGCTAGGTAGTGCTAAGATAGGTTGTTGTGCTACCCTTTGTTTAAGATATTGAATTTTTTTTTCTGCCTCATAAGACCATGCAAACCTTTTCCTTTTATCCCCTTTTATTGTGTCAATGATTGGAGAGCATATATGACTAAAATTCTTCACAAATTTTCTAGAGTAAAAGCTAGCTAGGCCGTGGAAACTTCTTACCTCATTGACTGATGTAGGAGTAGGCCAATTAAGAATTTATTCCACCTTGTTGGGATCCATCTTCAAAGAACCTTTTGAGATCACAAAGCCAAGATAAACCAACTCCTCTTTCATGAATTCACACTTCTTCAAATTGATCATCAACTTTTCTTCATTCAATCTCTTCAAAACCATGTCTAAATGTTGCAAGTGTTCCTCTTTAGTCTTGCTAAAAACAAGAATATCATCCAAATAGACAACCAAAAACTTACCTATGAAAGGTTTCAAAAATTCATTCATTAATCTCATAAAAGTGCTTGGTGCATTTGAAAGCCAAAATGGCATGACAAGCCATTCATATAACCCCTCATTAGTTTTGAAGGAAATTTTTGACTCATCTCCCTCTCTAATTCTAATTTGGTGGTAGCCACTTTTTAGGTCAATCTTAGAAAAATAAAAATCCCCTCCTAAACAATCCATCAAATATTTCCATTCTTGGTATGGGGAACCTATACCTTATGGTTATCTTGTTAATTTCCCTTGAGTTGGTGCACATTCTCCAGTCTCACCCTTTCTTTGGGGCCAAAATGATGGGAACAACACATGGGATAAGACTCTCCCTTATTAGGCCTTTGTCAAGTAACTCTTGGATTTTCTTCCTAATCTCTTCATTTTGTTTTGGAGTCATTTTATATACAACTTTGTTAGGAAAGTTTTCCCCTAGTATAAAATCTATATGATGGCTCACATCTCTTATTGGTGGCAAAGCACTAGGGAGCTCATCTACTACAATATCTTTGTACTTGTTCAACAAGGCTTGGACCTCTTTAAGCACATCTTCAACCTTTGCTACTATCATGACAGATTTTGGTCTGATTACAATAGCATAACCTTATCCACCTTATTCTTTCATGGTTTTCAAAAACTCTTTTTCTCCTACCAACATTACACTAGACCCAACTTGTGTGTCGATACCTTCATCTTGCAATGGAGTAAGGGTGAATGAGATCCCATCCTTTTCAATCACATAGGTATTCTTCTGCCCATCATGTTTAGCTTTTTTGTCATACTGCCAGGGTCTCCCTAAGAGCAGATGATAAGCATCCATTGGGATGACCTCACACAAGATTTTATCTTTATACCCTCCTATGTTGAATTCAACCCATGTTCGGTCATTAACTAGGACCTGTTGCCCCTTGCTCAACCAGGAGACCTTGTAGGGAGTGGGATGTGGTATTCTCTTCATTCTTAACTTCTCTACCATCTCTAAAGAAACTAGATTATCTATGGAACTGGAATCAACAACAACTTTACAAACCTTACCTTGAGATTTGTAGGTGGTTCTAAACAAATATTTTCTTTGTGGAGGCTCCTTCACCATAGGAACTTTGAGTAATGTTATCCTTACCATTAGATATTATCCAATTTCTAGAGTGACATGTTGAGATGGAGAGTTGACACTCTCATTGTCTTCTTCTTGCACCAATTTTGTTCTTTCACCACCATGTGAAGTAGAAGCTTGTTTATCCGAACATTTCCATGCTTGATGGCCAAACTGATTGCATTGATAGCATCTTCTTGAGAATGTATTTGATCCTCTACCTTGTCCTCCAAATATGCCTCTACTATTTGATCTCCTACCTCTAAAACTACCTCTTGATTTTGAGCTTTGTTCTTGATTACCACTTGTTTCTCCTTGTGGCTTTTGGGATTGTCCTCTTCCTCCAAATGTTCCTCTACCCCTAAAGTTCTTTCCTCTGCCTCTACTTTGTTTCTCCTTCCTTCTCTTTAACTTTTCTTTTGCCTTGACTACCAACTGAAAGAATTCTTCCAGCATTCTAGGGGTGGTCAGACTTAACTCATCTTGTATATTGAACCTCAACCCATTCATGTACCTTGCTACTTTCTCTACCTCATCCTCAACATAACCAAATTTAATGCTTAATTTATGAAACTCCCCTATATAATCCATGACATCCATTTCCTTTTGTTTGAGGTTTTGTAGCCTTCTAAATGTCTAAATTGTATAATCACTGAGTAGAAATTGGCTCTTGATTTTAGCCACCATTTTGTCCCATGAATTGATTTTTAATTTTCCCTTCTTCACCCTCTCTTCTTGTACATAATTACACCAAGTTAAGGTAGGTCCTTTCAACTTTGTTTTAGAAAATTTCACCTTTTGATCATCTGATACCTCCTCATACTCAAAATAGTTATCAAGTGCATCAATCCAACCTAACACTTCTTCACTATCCATCTTCCCACCATACATGGGTAAGTCCATCTTCACCTTAGGAGTGTCTCCTTTGACAACCCTCAACAAATTAGCCATTCTCAATTCATTAGGGTCCAACTCATCATCACCTTGGACTCCCCCTTGAGGGTTTTCATTCTCACCCTCTTCCTCATCCTCTTGGTCACTTTGATCTTTGGTGACTACACCTCTTTTTTGGTTTGACTTCAGTGCTGCAAGTCTAGTTAGGAAAACTTCTTGAGACTCCTTTACCTATCTCAACTCCTTGGCATGCTTTTCTTTCAACTCTCTCACTTCTCTGGCTGTTGGATTCTTTTTAGGAGGCATTTTTGTTTCCTTCAAACTTCAACCTTTCCCTCAAATTGACCAAAACCTATGCTCTGATACCAATTTGATGAAGATAAGGGTGGAGGTTTTCAACTCAATCTCCAATAAACAAACTTTTCAACTTTGTAACCCTAACTTGGTGGTTTTCTCACAAATTCCTCAATTCTCCTTGTAGTACTTGGAACAGGGTTTTTCCTTCCAAACATTCAAAGAAAACCCAATACCCAAATTGTAAAAATCATTCTTGATACCCTTTAAGCCACTTAGAAACATATAAATTTTTTGGATATGTTTGTTTTGTAACAACACCCTCAAATCTTATGCTGCAATTAGGCCTAATTAGGCTTCTTTTCCAAAACAACAATATGAAATGCTATCACCAAACTATAAAACTTCAATCCAGGGCTTTCCTCATGTCACATGGGGTATGAGTATGCAAATTATAACAACTAGAATCATTTCAAATTCTTCTATCTACAAAACCTTATATCTACCTAATCACCTAAGCCTAATACATGGTGATATTAGGCTAGGGATTGATCAAACTTGACCCTAACTCCATCCCCTGCTCCTGCAAACCCTACAAAAATTAGAAGCACCATAAATACTTCTATTCTATTGAATTTTAGAATTTTCCACTGATGGATTGGTCCCCTAATTCATGTTTTTCCTATCAAACCCTCAAAACTAGAGTTTCCTGGTTGTTTAAAGTAAATTGGTTCAAACTCACTCCAATCTTAATGAAAAATGATGAAATCAAAACCAAAAGATGCTTAATTCATCCCAATTCATCAGTTCCAATGCAATTTATATCATTTTCAGGCCGTATGGAATCATACAAACCTCTATACCAACAAAAACACACTATAAAACACATAAAACAAAGCTTTCCTTTATTATTTGATCACCAAAACTTCATCAAGAGGTTGCTTCGACCATTACATTGCATATTTAAACATTTCCCACCAAAAACAACCATTGGATAACTTCCATTTGAATCTCCAACGGTTCAACTTCCTTTACACACCCAAAAAGCGCAAAGTTGCTCATGCAACTTTTACAACATTTGCAAAACTTGACAACATGATCCAAAACCAAGCCCACATGACTTAAAACATCACACATGGTCTAAATAGACCTTCCAATAAACCAAAATTGACTCAAACACAAAATTACTAACATAGGACCCCATTTACATCATATAGACTAGGTGCCTCTTCACCACTTCCACCAATAAGAAGACCACTTGGCTGAAAACATCCCCTTTGCAACATCTAAATTCCTACAAACTAATGCACTATGAATTTTTTTTTGCATAGCTAGTTCAATTTCATCTTCATATACAACAAGAGATGGTGGAAGCCTTGCATTTCCATTGCTCACCAATTTGGCTGGTGATTGTTGAGTTGTTGAGTAAATGGTATGGACTTGGATTTTGTTTAAAGGGATAATCATTACTCCTGTATGTAGATGTCCTATTTGAAGTGGGATATTTCCTGTCTATTTCGTATCCACTACTACATTGCACAAATTCCCTCCTCCACCAACCTCCAATGCAACTATTGTTGTGGCATCTTAAACTTTTATCAGTTGTGCAACAACACCTTTGACTTTTGACTTTTATCAGTTGTGCAACAACACCTTTGACTTTTGACTTTTATCAGTTGTGCAACAACACCTTTGACTTTTGACCTATCAATTGTGCAACAACACTTTTGACTTTTATCAGTTGTACAACAACACCTTTGACCTTTGACTTATTAGTTGTGCAAAAACACCTTCCATTGTTGTCTTTATTTTATAAATTCCCATCTTTTAGATTGCTGCTCTCTTCAAACAACATTAAGCTCCTCTTCTTTTGACCATGACAACTTCTTGTGTTTTAATTCCTTTTCTAATTGGTTAATTTTAGTCTTCAGTAATTTTGCTCCACTTTGAGCATTTCCAACTATTATTTTTGCAGTTTCTTTATCATTAGAGTAGATGTTTCTTTTGGAAATCTCATTATAGAACTTGTCTACCTTTTCGGATAAGACTTTCATGCCTCCACCCAATTGATTCTCTTTTTCTGCACTTAGATATGGTTTTTCCTTTTCCTTATCATCCATTTCCAATTATATTTGTTTCATGGAATTGCTAACTTCAAGA
>VDFB02000015.1:316327450-316480481 GCA_007258455.2 Sequoia sempervirens
TTTAGTCCACAACCTTTGAACATCAACGTATGAAACTCACCGACGGAAAAAACTTCACTTCACCACTGACAACCTGCAACTCATTCTATTACAATTTTCTCAATATCCTCGACATATATAGCTTCAAATGCACTAATGCTAATAGTGTTGATGTTGGAAAAACAAGGACAAAAAACTGAGAGGGGGGGTGAATCAGTTGTCAAAAAATGATAAAATTTTAAAACTTTACTTAACTTAATCTCAGATCTGATGAATAAGCAATTAACCATAAACAATTAACACATCAGAGAGACAGAGAACACCAAGATTTTTTACGTGGAAACCTTGTTAGGGGAAAAACCAACAATACATAATAGGATTAAAATCCGAAGGGTATGAACTAAGAACAGGATCACTACCCAACAATACATAATAGGATTAAAATCCGAAGGGTATGAACTAAGAAAATTAGCTTTTGCACAAGCCTGATTATAGTTCCAATTAAGCACAAAACATTCCTTCATAAACTACTTCACACTTCGCTTGATCTCCTTCACACTCTACTCTGCAATCAAATGATATTCTCACATACACACATAAGAGCACACCCAACACACAAAGCACCTTATCCACACACTACACCAATGAAACAATTGCTCTTATATATCCGCTACATGAGATTTCATCAACAACTTTAATCGTCCAGGAAAATAAAACATATTGTCAATGTCGACCCAAATTTACAAATAAAATTTTAATGCAAATCCACCAAGGTCGGCCATAACATAGTGGAGACCCAAATTAACAACTCCAACACAAAATTATTTCAATTAATTCCTCCTCGAAGATCCACAACACGCTACCAACATCATGTCGGTCAGGAACATGAAAAATTGAACATGCCCAAGAAAAGATCTTCGACCACGAGCACACCGATCAATGTGGACATTCCACAAAGATAGAGCATGATCTAGAGGCATCCAAAAACATCAAGATACAACAGAGAAACATCCACAACAACTGAGATTTCCAGAATCACACAAACTTCACTCAAGAACACTGACAGAGACCACAAAAATATTGTTAGACCACAACATGACCAAATCTATATGTGGACCTCTGAAACTTTTGGTAGATGATCTAGATACACTCAAGAATAAACCATTTAGTCCACAACAGTTGAACATCTACGTACAAAACAAGACTCCATGAATTGCACAGTTCCACTAGGAACCTGGAACACTTTCTTTTATAATTTTCTCAATATCCTCAACATATACAACCTCTAATACACCAAATTCTAATAGTGTTGACATCAATGACAACTACATATCAAAAACACATCCACAATATCCAACAGTTGACATCAATGGCAACCACATATCAGCAACACAACCACAACATCCAACACCATCTATGTTCCATCAATAACAACAACCCACAATCCCTAGTAATACATCCATCAATTCTCCATACCAACCACCTACAATACCTCTAGTCATCTATCTGTGTTCCATCAATACTAACAATCCACAATCCCTAGTCACCCATCCATCTATCATCCATACCAACAAACCTCAACATTCCAACTTACTTACCAACAACCCATAAGCTCTAGTCATCCATACATCTACCCTCAATATCAAGAACCAGTTAGCACATTATATACCATTAATCACCAACAAACATTCATTAGTCATCTTCATCCTAACCTTGACAAGGGAAATTGATATTTAAACCAAACCATATCGCAAATCCCTATATCCCATGCATATCACAAATCATCATCCTCATCACCAAACCAAGAAAGCCTTATAGCTTCCACCTATTCCAATCCTTCATCCACTAAGGGTAAAATCAAGAAGTTGGGTCCATGAAGAGTGGAAGTTTCGGCCAAAATTAAAAATATCATAGAAAACATGTACGTGTAATTAAAAAAACGCGTATGTACTAAAAAATGCGTACGTGTTATAACATGTACCCATTTTATAACACGTGCAAGTCATTTATTTAAAAAATTAAATACTTTTTAGAAACACGTACGTGTTTCTAAAAAGTATTTTAATTTTTTAAATAATTAAGAAAATAAAGAATACATATGCATTTTGTAACGCGTATGCATTTTTAAAAACGCGTACACAAATCATTTTCAAAATTTTGAATTCCTAACCCACATTCTGCCTCGGTTTTAGGCTCAGGAAAGGCTTGGCAACTTGACCCTTAGCCTTTGACCTGCAACTAAAAAACTAAGGCAGATTAAAGAAGAATGTCCAACTTTGGCAATATGGCTGATGGACTTTTTTTTCTGAATCAATCTATAAAATGAAAACCCATTAGAGAACACGATGTCTAGTTTCAAAATATATAATTTTTATTAAAATTGGATTATATTTGTTATTTTTTAATTAATTTCTAAGCAAACTAGTCCTTAAACTTGAAATATCAAGTTTTTTTTTGTTTTTAATAACTTTTTTGGGTTAAGTTTCTTGTAAAAAAAATTATATGGCATTAATCTTCAAAAAATTCTCTACATAATGAAAAAAATATATTAAAAAAATGTTTAGTTTAGGTCCAATTATGTTGTCCATACATGTTGATTTTTAAAAACAACAATTAAGGCCGATAAAAATTCAATACAAAAAATATATTAAAAAATAAAATTCTTCATCAATCTTCATGTTGTTAGCTCTCTTTCCCCAAAATGAATTAGCAAAATACTTTTATTTGGGTCAAAAAGTGGTGTCCATACACGTGCATGGTATGGTAAAAAAAAGGGACTTTTTAAAAGCGGTTTTTATACATCCCTATCAAAATTTAATTTCTATCATCTGAGTATTTGAATAAATTACATACTTGGAAACTAGATTCAAAATGCTAAATTTCATATTACGACTTTTTTTAAGATTCGTTGTGTAAGTGCCTCAAATTTTCAGTCCAAGTGTGACAAATTCTAAAGAAAAAAGAAAAAAACACTTCCACTTTTTGAGCTTTTTGTGGACCCAAATTCTTGCATCAACCCCTAAACCATTACAATCCACTCCATCCCAATCCACAAATCCATCTAATAAAAACACCTTTAGCAATTTTCTCCAAAGACTAATAGTAAGGGATCTTAAACTCAAATATGAAAACACATCACATTGCTAATCCTACACCATCCAAACATCTCACACCATTATTCCCTCCATCACCTCTCAATCTCACAAAAGATCTTCCTATCCAAACTCCATTATTTCCATGCCAAAATCTTGAGTCCATCAAAGAATTTCCTATTCATATCCAAAATTATATTTTATTGTCTAAACCATTGGATATATATCAAGAGAAAAGTCCAAATCATGATTAAATAAACTCCAAGATAAATCAAGATCAAGTTACCAAAAATTACATATAGATGGTCATGATATACAAGCTAATTTTAGCCTTGATCAAAATCATATTTACAACATCCATAATTATCAATTCCTTGATCATGATCCTATCTCTAAGTCCATCCAAAAAACCCCTTTAGATGATCATGTTATCCAAGATCAAGATCTTATTCCTAATCATGTCATCCAAGATAAGCCTATATTTGATCAAGAACCTACCTATGATCAAGAAATCCAAGATGATCCCCTCTTCCAACTATATGGCATCCATGATCAAAAACTTGAAGTTGATCCTATCCATAGTCAAACCCCCTCCATTTCAAAAGATGAGAAACTTGCCTCCCTTGGACACATATATAATCAAACAAATGACATGGATCATATCAAACAAGAAGATACAAAAGTTTCCATGGATCAAATTGGTATACCAAATGATCAAGAAGCAATGATCATGACAAAGGAGAAAGCCACAATATCATGTCAACTAGGATCATCTACTTTTTTCAAAGTAGGATTTCTCATAGATGATAAAATAGAAAGCATTAATGGTTTCCAACTACACAACAATGGGTTAGCATCTTGCTTCCAAAACAAAAAATACCTCATTGCAAACAAAATATGTCAAAGCATGCAGTATCAGGGAAGAGGATTAGGCCTACATGAGCAAGGGATCTTAGAACCGATACAATTTTATCCAAATCCTAGACATCAAGGTCTTGGTTATTCTTCAATCAACAAATATAATGGTGTCAGTGATACCTCCACGATATTATGGGAAACTTCATCTAATAAAACCATTGAAATAGGGGCCATGAGTAGTCCTTACCATAAGGTTGCCGCCAATATTCCTTCCATACACACCATAAGTGATCATTCCAAAATCATTAAACCCATTAATTGCAACCAACAAAAACAAAATTCTTACAAATCCAAAGTCCAAAATCAAATATCAAAAGCCATTGAATCAAGCAAAAATTCAAGTGGACAAATAAAGTTAAAATAGATCTCAAAGAAATTTAGATCAAGCAAAGAAAAGAATTCAAATCCAATATCCAATCAAAACGTGGAGCCACAAGAAAAGAGGTTTCTTACATATAACAATTGTCCACCTCCTTCAAAATGGTTACCATGCAAGGGATATAAAAGTGTCGGTTCCAAACACTATCCCAATCCTAAAAACAAAGTCCATTATCCACCATCCCAAGCATGGAAAATAAAAATTCCTCCATCCAAAATTCCAAATAATCCATCCACATCTACCATTACCCTCATAATCTAACATCTCACCTAAAATCTAAACATCCTAAATCCCAAATCCATCAAATTTTGGTAGCGACACTTTACCATAGGGACTCCCATGGCACTCTATCATAATTTATGTATTTAGATAAGGCCAACCCTAGTATAAAAAAGTATCATGATGACATCCATGGGTTATATACAAGCACCATGATCTTCATAAGGTCCTCCATAGAGGTCACTATTGGCATATCATGACACAAAAATCTAAATCAACATGATCAAAGGATTTAGAACAATTACCCATCATCTAAAACATCAAGGCCATCAAAAAAATACCAAAAAAATGAAAAAAAATAGTAAAGAGAAATAATTCATCCAACAATGAAAACCAATCTTATGGCACTTTGGATAAGTAACCATGATGAAAACTTGGAAAACATGCATCATGAGTAAGACCAATTATCTATATAGACCATCACACTTTGGGGTACTTTGTCTCATATTCCATACCTTTGTCATGTGATTTCCATCCATTCATCTGATCCATATCATTTACACCCATCTTCCCTATCTACCTTGATCTTGATAAGGATTGGGGCACAAAATTAAAGAATACTTTGGGAAACTCTTGCCATGTCCATCATTTGTCCATGCACCATAAAACATCATACCATTTCCTATATATAATTATTAAACCTTATATATTGGAGAAAATAAGTTATTCCTATACAACATGGTCCTTGGAGATCATATCCTAAATTCCCCATTTGATAATCCTCATGTCTTCTATCCTCTACCAAAGAAAACCCTTATACTTTTACCCTTATCACAAGACTTGGTTCTCCCTTGTCATTGGTTCCATCATTCCAATCCACCTATCCAAAATCCATACATATCCCATCCATTCCTAAGAATAGTCCATCCAATATAACAATCATAATTTATACAATCTTGACATGCAATCTAGCACATTATCCAAAACATACTTTGATTTTGTTCCTAGTCTTGCTGCAAACCTTGATCCTTTAGTCACATTATCATCATCAGGATATATATTTCCTAGTACTCACATTTTTTTGGGATGTTTCCTTCACATATCAACATCATCATCATCATCAATCCATCAACTTTTGGTTAGACTAGGGGCAAAATCAAGTTTGTCTTTGTATCATTGTGCATGCTTGCTTACTTGCTTGTGTGTATCTTTTATCAATTCACATTTTTTATAGTCCTTATAGTATATCATCCATAACATACCAATCCATCAATACATACAAACATAGATATGTGCTTCAAACCATCAAACAACACACTTGAAACATCTACTTTTAGCATAAGATCATAGAGATCGACATCAACCTTGATAGCATACAATGAAATAAATCCTTTGTTATCTTGAATATTTCCTTATCATCGATCACTTGTCTTATATGGGATGTTTCCTGCTTGAAGCCAAACATTTAATTTATATGAGATGTTTCCTTTCTGAAACCAAACGTGATCAACATCCATCCTTCAATCCTTTCCACGCCTTGGAAAAAGACAAGTGTAGCATTGTAAATTGTCACCCTTGACAAGTGTCTGATTTCCTCTATGACATCTCAAATTTCCTATATTTGCATCAAAACACTAATTTGCATCATTAAGACAATTAAATCATTGCATTCCACTATTAGGACATTTCCAGATTTGGTTAAGGGCTAGTTGACTCACCTTTCAAGTTGTAAGTCAATATCCTACCTTTTCCAAATCCATCAAACCCCCATTCCATCCTTGCAAATCCATATAACAAATGAAATTAGGGAAAGGTGTCAAACCCTAAGGTGAAAACTACAAAGGTTTCCCTTTCCCACCATTTCAATAGTATTGTTGTGTATCTATTATCATTTCTTGTCTTTTTCTTTGGTTTATCTTTTGATCTTTTAATCTTTATTTTGATTTATATTTTGACCCATATTGTGCCTACACAAGGTCACCATGATCATTTCATATCATGGTGTTCTTTGATATGGCATAAATTGGGGAAAGGTCTATTATTTTTGTGTGTCGTGTTTGATGCATGTCTCATCACAGCTCCACCAAGAGTGTCATATGCCTTGTGAGTGTTGAGGCATCCTATTGTCTATTGTTTGTTTGCTTTAGATTTAGTCCATGCATTGGATACATTGTCACCTTGGTCTTATATAACTTGGTGCATAACATCCATTGCTATATCAAATAAAGCTTACTAATCTCAAAGTCAGCATAACACATTCATCATCATTTCATTCACAATCATTTTCCTTTCAGTCATATTTTAATCCTTCTCGTCCATAATTTTTTATCTTTCATCTAACATTTTCTTCGTCCTCTCTTCTTTCGAGAGATCACTCATGGACTTTATGCACAAATAATATCTTGAGGGAGCATCAATAATCTCATTGATTTATCACCTAACTGGGGCATATCATCATCTTCTTCATCTCTTCTAATTTTTCTTCTTGGCTACTTTTCTTTCTTTGAAACAATGTTAATTTGAACATTGCTTCAAAGAGGGGAAAAATGTTGACACCTAAAATATTCCTCCTAATCATCAACCTTAATTGTCATCATATCATTCCCTAAATTATTAATTATATCTATTAATTAACTATTTATTTATCATCATATTAATTTTCCATTATTATCATTTATCACATCATAAATCATTTATTAATTAATAATATTTATTTAATCCATTTATCACATCCTTATTAATTTACCATTCATTAATAATCTCCATTAATCTATTTAATTAAATGCGAGTTAATTATCCATATTCAAATAAATCACATTTTCATCTCTTTAGTCAACTATTTCTTCTCTGATCAATTAACTCTATCTTCATTTAGCATTATCAATCTTCTCTCATCAATTAACTCCGTCTAATTTTAGAATATTCTTCTTCATCCACCAATCAATTGAGTCTTCAAATGGAAACTTTATGTGCACAATTATCCATTAATTAAATCAAATAATTCATTATCATTTCTTTATCACTTTAAAATGGAAAATTTACATTTATCAGTTGAGTTGACTCTATAGTCATTTTAGTTAAATAAAGCCTTTATTCTTATCCTCATCTTCCATTTGATTTTTCCTTGAAAAGTCTATAAATATAATCCTTTCTTCATCATTTTTGAGATCTCAAATCTTTATGCATATCCATTATGCCAAATTCATATCTCACATCTTATGAAAAATCAACTCTGCCAAAATCACATCAATCACTTTTATGTAATTCTAGTATCAATAAAATCAATTATCAATCAAAGTGTTATGTTGTTGAGATTTAACATCCACATCCAAAGGAAAAGCAACATCAACTTATTTTGAGGTTTGTAGTGGGATAGATAAAGTAAAAATTTAGATTTAATTTCATTTTTATGTTTTTGAGTCTTTTATTTTCTTATTTTCCAATTTCAATGCTTACAACAAGTCTTAATTAGAGTGCATGATGGTTCAAATTTCCCTATCATTGGTGCCTTGACCCTTTTTGTCCAGGTCAGACCAAAAAGCCTAGATGTATCTTTTTCTATAATTCCTACTTCAAACAAATTTTATGTGAAGTTGGGTCGCCTGTGGCTCACTTCTATAAGTGTAGTCCCATCTATAATCCATAAGCATCTAAATTTTCCATCTGAAGGATTGGTGCACACTATACATCATAGTGGATTCAATCTATTGTCTCTTTGTGGAAACTTTTCACTTGATTACTTTTGGCCACAACCAACTGAACATGTTCAAACCTACAATGTTCTTTTTCTCTCTTATCAAAAATTCAAAGCTAGTTGAATTTCCTGACTGTCTATCAATAACCCCTCATTTGTCCTTTTGGATGCTACTCTTGAGGCCCCTTGGTCTTATATGGCTATGCCAATATTTCCTCTTGTTCTATAGTGAGTGAGCGAATCACAAGTCAAACCAAGTATCTTGACCCTTAACCCTGAGCATTTGGTATCTATGCTAAGGTTCCACCTTCACCATCTTATCTAGGACCACAAGGAAAACACTCAGCATAGCCTAGACCTCCCCACACTCAGGATTTATTTTGTTCCTCTTGTCTCTTCAAAATCTAGAGGAAAAAATCCAGAGTGCAAAAACCTCCCTCTCCTATTGTCTCCCAACCTTTGATGGTTCTATTTGTTTCTCCTCTTGTGAAGGAAGAAAAGGAATCAATGTTGGGAAACACCCAAGTTCCCCTACACATGCTCTAAATCGTATGTGATGAAATTGAAATATGAAGGACATAAGAGACGATGTTATGCTATGGCTCACCACCTTTCTACAAGAAGTGAACCTTTGCCTAATATTCCTTCTCCCATGTAGTTTAATTTTAACATAATCTTGCTTCCTCACCCATCTTCACCATTCCCTGACTTTGTTTCACGCTTGTCGCCTAAGCATAAATTTGAGCCCTACCTCTCCCAACCATTCCAAAAGATTAAATGCTTGTTTCCTTCACCACTATTAAGTCCACATAATTCTTCTATGATTGATAGTGCTCGTGACCATTTCGTTAGCACTACCATATCATGCATTGTGGTGTATTTAAACAGTGATTCAAATAATATGGTTGAACCATTAGAAAACCAATGAACTTGGTGAAATTATCCTTGATTTTCACACAATCAATGAACTTGGCTATTGGGGGAATGTGTGATGATCCTTCTCTAGTGAATGATCCATCATGTATCGATCTAGACACCTCTCCTTATACCACACTCACTACAATCCCTCTAGCATTTTTCCTTCCATCTCTTTATGATGAGAGAGATTGGGATGTAGACAATTTTCTATAGATTGGCTCACAAGCACGGTACCCTTTTGTCTTTGTGTTATGTTTGCATGTACTGTTCTCCTCGTAATGTGTTGCTTGGTGTGTATTTTATTTGTTAATTTTCTTTGTATGACCCATGATGCTCTTGTTGACACAAGGATACAAAGGGAACAAATTTGTTGTGACATTCCTTCTTTATGTATCTTCATTCTTCCAATTGTCGTAAATATAATTTTTACACCTTTTAGAGATCGTGCAAAGCATTAAGACATTTAGGTCTCTTCCATGTTACTTGAAATTTTCATTTGTTTGCATGTGCTCTTCTTCCTTTTTACTTGTAGTTCCATTATATCTAGGGAATGATATCAATTCAAAATTATTATTTTGATATATATTATTTATCATACATTCATATTGACCCTAGGTCTTTAGATCCCTTATGTGTTATTGTATGATATTGCTTGTTATATGTGGCATCACTTTGATTTGTTTGTCATGGGGGAAACCCTTCATCATGATGTAGATTTTTCAAACATGTCATTTGGCATATGGCTTCTAGAAAGCTCTTGTGCATGTTTTGCATATATCATTATTTCTAGACCTTAAAGGCAATTGCTCCTGATTGATGTTAGCAATTACCTTAAGGTGGGGGAATACATAATGTTATGTGCTTCTCTTTTTTTACACACCACGAAGCTATTTGTGTTATCACAACACCTCTTAATCATCTTTAAAACACTTTATTGAAGCTACCTAGAAAATAACATGTTTTTCTTAACTTGTAATTTTTGATATTGTTGACATGAAACTCACCTAGTAAACAACGGATTTTACTAGCCTAATTTGCTACTTGTGAAGCTTGTTCGAAACCAAGATCTGATTGCAAACCAGAAAAATCACCTTCCACAAAAGAGAAAAATGAAAAAGTAGAGATTTGCAAAAGATGAGCAAATTGATATATTCGAAGTACCCATAATTACAAGAGATAATTTTCTTTATAAAAGAAAAGATGCATAAACCTAATCTTATCTTGAGCAACAAGATAGCTCAACAAGATAAGGATAAAACCTATAACTTAGGAATTAAATATTCCCAAGTAAACTTATGCTAATGTGTAATTAAATATTAATTACACTAACACTCCCCCATAAGTGCAACTTAGGGAGAAGCAAATTATTATGCAAATGATGTTAGATGGGTCCCAGCAACAAAGGCCTGATCAAGTACCCATGTACAAATGCAATGCAAACTAAATCAAACGGGGTAAAGGAGAAAACCACATGGGAACAAAACTCCTCCCCAAAATATAATGCAATAAACTAAGTGATGAAAGATGGAGGACTCCATAAGAAAGCTCACCTAATAAAAAATAGATTTTACTAGCCTATGATGTTCTCACTTATTCATGAGCCACCTAGCAAACAACAGACTTTACTAGCTTGTGACTTATGAATGTTGTCTTTGGTATGGATCCTAGTAAGAATATGTGGGTCTTACTAGTATGTGACACCATACCTTATATTCTTTTGTTTTCCATGTATGCTCCATGTTTTCTCCATGTATGCTCTGTGTATGTTTGGATTATTATGTTGCTAACTATGGTTGTCTCATCTTAGTAGATATATGTGCCTTTTAATACATGTCTTATGTGCATGTAGCCTCTTTATCTTAACATTGGTAGGATCCTAAGCCTGGGGCTATCATAACTCCCAACTTAGAGTTGGCCTATCTCTCAAGTGTTTTGATGAAATACTTTGGCTTCTTCGTACTTTACCATGGGTATGAACATAAGTGCATACCCTCACTAAAGTGGGGGCTAAATGTAATGTCATAAATTATTGTCACTTACAATTTCACACTAGGTTTGGCACTCTATTTGACATGTGTATTTAATTTTATTTACAATAAACTTGTTTTATCTCCTTTCTAGAAAACTTGGTTAAGTCCTCAATTACTGGTCCCTTTGAGAGAAAATTGTGCTTGGACACTTGTGCAACACACTAGTGTCCTAGTTGTACACACCAAAACTTTTGAATTAAAAAGTCGGTATTGATGTGATTAAGGATGCGACCTTGCTTGTCGAATTCTCGCAAATAGTTACGTAGATATATGCTTGGTCTCATATATAAGTAACCTCTTCTCTCCTTCCACTATTCTAAAGCAAGTTAGAAATAAAAAGAAAGACAACAAATTATTAGAGATATAATCCAAGCAGTTTATAGTCTACAATCTATCAACTATGAACTTCATTATTATAGTGAATTTATGCTCAAGTATCACGTGATGTTCCTTATTTATTGTTATTATCATTGTCATGTATACTAACACTTGCAGGATCTCAAGGAAGCCTCTTTCTCCTCCTTGCACGTGATGTGTGTGGCTACATCAATCCACCAAGGATTTCATATCTGAATGGTAAAATTTATCATTGTGTTATTATTATCATTATCATTATTATTTGTATAGCCTTTGATCCTTGTGAGCACATACTCTCTATCATCATCATCATTGTTGTTGTGGAGGTGGGAACACCAACACATGGTTTGACTGAGGCAAGTCCCTATACAAAAAAACCATTTTCCTCTTTTCATTTTGCATGTGTCTAGGTTGCTATCGTGGAAGGAAGATTCAAAATCTCAACTTACTTGGAGACTCCTAAACCTTATCTCTTGTCTTTCATAGTTTGTCATGAAGAGATTAGATTATTCTAATTATACATTATTCGTATATTGACTTTCAATTTTCCCCGTCATAGGTGATTAGACAACTATCAAATCAACATAAGTAGACAAACTCTAATTTATTACATCTTTCAAACTACAATGCATCGCACTAGTGTCTACACAACACTCTGACATACTCCACAATCAATCTCAATTTCCTATGACAAGTTTCTCTATATTTTCTTCTCAAATCTGTTTTATGTTTTTGTCCATTTATTTTGTAACATTTGCATTTTGTCACATTTAGTCAATTTGGTCACAACTAGCCTAATTCATTGCATTATCACATCAATCCTTGCATTTACAAAGGAACCAAAACCCTCAACCAAAACCGCTTGGCTCTCAATTGAGGACAATTGTCAAGTATTACCTCTCAGTTGATTTTGTGTTCCAATGTTTTGGGTGGAAAGATTGATTTAGGTTAAGTCATTTAGTCTAGACCCTCCTCTTTTCACCACTAAATAAGTATGATAATTTTCAAATTTAGCAAAAGTGATGGTGTTTCCATTTTTTCAATAAAAAAATATTTTTGGCACCTAAATATTTTTAAAATCTCTTTTTAAGTTTGTTGGAATTATGCCTACACGATATTTTATATTTTATATTTTCAATCTCAATCAATTTTAACTTTTCATAAATATTAACATCATTATCTTACCTTATCCAATACTCCATCCATTACAATATTTATTACCACCACTGCATTTAAATATTTAACAAAACTAAACTCTAATAATCACCCTACCAACCAAACATTCAATATAATAGAACCTATCACACACCAAACTAAAATGTGAAAGCATACCCATAGTGAAACATATTTATAAATAAAATATTCAAACAGCTTATACCCCACATTAGTTGTATTTGTTAACAAAATTATTTTTTACTTCAATATCTAGTTTGAAAATGACACCCAGAACAAAGGTCAAAACGTGCTTTACATCCACGACAATAAGTACTCAAAAGAGTATGACTATTTATGAACACCATCATTTTAAAATATTTAACGATCTCCTTTTTTATGCTCTTTTTCATCATGTTGTCCGACACTTATCTTAGTCAGCATCTTTTTCATGATCTGTCATCGATTTTGAAATCTAAGTTAACGATTGAGTGTCGGCAAGTAACTCCAGTTCGAAACCAACTTCTTACAGTAAATAACGACAAGTAAAAGCCCATCATTCTTCCACGCTATTCAGATACCACCTAATATTCTCAATTTTCAATACTTTTACATTTTCTTTCACCAAACATTCCAAACCCTACCTCACTTATATGAACGAAACAATCCACGTTTCATTATATTTTATTCAGCGCAAGTTTAAAATTTTACAATATTATTAGGCATTGCTTAATTAGGACATTTCAAACATGGGTCAATGAGTTTGACTCGAAACTACACGGTTGAATCCTGATAGCAATATCATAAATTAAGTATTGTTTAATTGTTTTGTTGTTTGATTAAATGTTCTAAGAATAAAAAATAATTTTATGTTTTGTATATTTATGAATGATTAAATTAGTATAAAAAAAATTTAATGTTATCAAATTTTTGCAGCTGTTGTTTTAACATCACTGTTTTGGATTGTAATTCATCAAAAAGATGTTAGAGAATTCAAAAATCTGAAAAAATCTCACAATTAAATTTAGAAATCACTGTTTTGGATTGTGATTCATCAAAAAGATGTTAAGAGTTCAAAAAGAAGAAAAAATCTCACACAATTAAATCCAGAAATAACAAGGACAATTGAATCACACAATTAAATCCAGAAATAACAGGGACAGTTTGATTTCTTTTCCTTTCCTTTCAACTGAAAACCTCATTGTTCTCTCAAAACGTATTCTTCAAAGATTCATTTATTACTTTTGAAAAGCCTACAATATCAAGAATAAAAATTTCAAGTCTGTTTCAAAATCCAATGTAAAGTGCCTTCCAAGATTGTTAAAGAAATTAAAAAAAAAGGAAGTTAATTGATATTAATTTTTCGAATACAAATGATTGCTTCTAAAATTATCTGTGTTTCTTTTTTAATTGATATTTTGAATCATGATCTATTATGAGAAAGAGATTAGTGAGAAATTGAATTACAGGCATGGTTTTAACAGAGGCAGGGGTGAAGTAACCAGGGGACCTGAAAATGAGGGCAGTTATAAGTAAGAGGGGCAGAGGAAAGAGAAGGAGATTAGAAAAAGGAATGAAAAAAACAAGAATAAAAGAAACTGCTAATAAAATTAATATGAAACAGGGAAATTGAACAGACATTTTATGTGTACAACACAGACAAGCATATGGAAACGAGCGACTTTATTGATGTTTAGACAAGCATATCTACATCCGGCTCTGAAAATAGCACTGGCTCTCAGTATCATATACCTGATCCATGATTATGACCTACTAGAGTTCTAGACAAAACTTCGCAGTTGTATATATATACAGAAACGTTAAAACGTCGGCAACTACTTTTCTAATGTACAAACACATTCCAATACCGAGAGCCAAACACGCATACACAAACATCCCCAAAGAGACGTCAAGGGTTCGAGTCTCAGGCCGAGCGAAGCCCGGCCTTCATGCCCAGCGGCGACGGAAACGCAGGCCTGGAGCAGCTGAAAAACACATCCTTCATCTGAGACGTTATCTGCAGGATCGCAATTCTGTCCTTGGGGCTAAGCCTTTCCCTCAAATCCTCTCCCAAGTGCTGATCCTCCTCACGAATTCTCATCACCTGGCTGTGCACACCATGCCTTTCAACTTCCGCAACATTGAGACTCACTTTCCCTTTGCTCTGCGCCTCCCCTTCCATAGTCGCCGTCGCCTTGCAGGTCGCGGGTTCGAGACTCACGGACGGAGAAGAATACGGCCCTTCGCTTGCCATGGGGTACAATATCATGTAATATAAGCCTAGCTAGGTAGCTAACCCGCAAAACTAAATTTCCCAGCAACTGACGGACGACCCAACCCCGTCATATATTCCCGTTGGACTTGCCTCCCCGTCTAAAGAGTGGCAAGCATAAAGCCAATTTATAACCAAGTTCAAACACGCAAAATATCTTTTTCTTAATTACTTAAAAATCACGCCACAGATACCTCGAGGGCGGATCAAACGTGGCCAGGCCAATCCCCGCCACGTGTCGGTTGAGCGCGGGGCGGGTGAAAATTCCGGTGTAGTTTGAAAAAAGCTTATTAAACGCCGCGCCCTGGCGGATAAGCCCCAAATTTGAACGTAACCTAAATTACCGCCAATTTTGTCTGTTACCCCAACGGCAGGTAATGAGGTTCACGTGGACTAATTTGACAGTTCGGGCGTTGTTCTCCGTCAACTAACAGGCCAAGTCGAGACAAACGTGGTGGGAGTATCTCACCAGTTCTGCTTCCACGTGGCGGGTTGCTATTGAGCTGGGCTCCTGCAACTCCAACGGCTTTAGGTAAGGGGCCGTTTTAATGTAAGATGAACGTTGATCGCGATTCGCTTTCGTTAGGCGAGAGAGTTGTAACGACCCCTTTTTTCGATTTTGTTTCTACTTGTAAATTTCTTCACATTATTATTCCTTTGCTTATGTTTTTGTGTTTGGATTGTTTGTTACTCTGCTTTCAATCATGAGATATCTTCTGCTTTGTAGCAAAGCATCTTTAACTTGTATTTCACATCAGTGGCTTTCAAACATCGAGTTTTCAGTAAGAACAAAGCGACATGACGTCAGGGTTGGAAATGGTTTTATATAATTGCAGGATCATCGGCTTGGAGATAATGGCAGAGAATGGAGACAAAAGTAGGGACATCTTCCACGCCTTTTTAAAGTTAAAGATAGTAATACCAGCTGCTTGCAACTCTCGAATTCCAAGGAATGCAATGTGCAAGTCCAAGTAAACATAAAAAGAATACATGGAAAAGTCCAATTGGGAATAGTTAGTAGGTAGTGGATGTGAACTAGGTTTAATGGCATCCTAAGCTTCACTTTTATGCTAGAAATACAAGCTTTCAAAATTAATTAAAAAGGGGTGTCAAATTTAATCTTTTTGATAGTTTAAGAGTTGAGTACCTAAACGCATGGATTGATATGACAAATGTAAATAAATGTGTTAAATTAAAATAGTAGGCGATTAAATATGAATCTATTTGATTGTATGTTGTGATAATTAAATATTTTTTACAATTTGAAATATGATTATAGATCTAGAGAATGAAATGACCAATTTCCAAGTTAATGCTATGAGATTTCTATAATTTATATTGAATGTAATTATGTTGCTTTTGGATTTGATTATGTGCAAGTTTTTCATCAATGTTTCGCATCACACTCTGTAATCTATCATTTCCATCATTTTTTATTCTCCTTGAGCTCTCTATCCTGATGATGGATCATGAAGCGTGATCCAAAATGTTGATGAAAAAAATTGCACACAATCAAATCTAGAAGCAACATAATTAATTCCCAAGTGTTTGAGTGGTTGCAATGACTAATTCCTATGTGTTTGAATATTTGAGACAACTTCAAAAACTATGAACTTGTCTAGAAATCATGATTTTGTAACCTATCATCTTGTCTCGAGTAGACTATGTTTTCAATACTTATAAGATCTTTTCACTTGGTATTGTCTAAAGTATAGAAAAAATTGGTGGTGTTCAAGAACATTGTGGAGCTTAGTAATCTAGGGTATCCAAAAGTATACAAACTTTTTCCTTGCACCTTAGTAAAGCTCAAAAGTTAAGTTAACAGTAAAAGTAAAGAGATAAGTGGAGTAGGCAATGGATGTTGTTGGATCAATTGTTGACTCTATCGAAGGAAGTCACTTGATGTTTTGTGTTGAAGTGTGTTCTTGATAATAGATGTAAATTGATAAATGCGACTTAATATTTTGTTGATGTACGATAGTGGTAAACTAATGTACCTGTAAACGTAGAAGAATACCTTTTATCCTTTGTCAAATTGGGATTTTTATAATGATTCTCTCTAATGTGAAAATGATCTAAGATGATGTAGATTTAAATACACAAGCACAAATACATGAAATTTGAACATTTGGCATCCACATCAACATGTAATACTCAAATCCTAGGATTGTCAACCTTAGGATGTAAAATTTTAAAATTTGGAATTAAAGTACATAAAATTGTGTAGTAATAATCATGTTTAAAGATAAGATTGTAGATGTACAATTATGTTTAGGGTGGGTGAGTTGTTGGGGAAAAATAGAACAAGACTTTGAATAAGGAAAAGATGCATATATAAGAAGGATGGATTAGATTTTGGGTTAGTGAATGCACCAAAATGATCAAATCATGTGCTAGAATCATGCAACCAAGGTATCGACCCAAAATAGAATTAATTTAGAGCAAAAAAGTGTTAAGAGTTATAATTTCTACTTTAAATTTTACCCCCACTTTGGTACTTGTGCAAAACTAAGTAATCATGTTCATGTCAAAGTAAAAATGCATAGTAAACATGTAAAAATATAAGAATTTAAGGATATCAAGATTTTCTAAGCTAAAGAAATTATGTTGGAAAAGGTGTGTTGTTCACCTTGCATAATGTTATAAAGTAAAATTAATATTATTTGTGGTGCACCTAAGGAATTTGGGGATGTGTGCATCACATGGGTTAAACATTCTTGGGGCCACTTTATATATTGTATGTAAAATTGGGATAAATATTTAATGTGAGTTTACACATTTGGAAAATAGTTAATTTTGGGAAAACTTAGTATCAAAAAGTAAATGAGGGAAATGGTTTTGTGAGCTCATGGTATTAGTCACATAGTTTTTGATAATATAAGCAGGGAAGGGCCCTGATCCCATAGAACAATAGCAGATCAAAAAGAGCAACAATGGTGGGAAAAAACACCACCAACTAAACTAAAAAACAACATCAGATTGGCACATAGGCTCAAATTTAAAACCATTACCATAGTCCAACCATTATCAATCAAAAACAAAAAGTTATTACTAGTAAACTTTAAACTATGAAGACCATTAATTAAGTCCATAGTATACCAAGTGGTATTCCACCAAATCTTATAGAAAATAACTGACCAATCCCAGATATAGGTATAATTCAAAAAACCCATCAAAAAGTAGAAAAAGTAGCAAGCCAAGCCATTAATTGGATTTCCTTAACAGGTCCCCATACTCTCCTAAGAGAGCCACATATTCATGCCAGTCAAGTCCCTCTGTTTCATCTAATAGTTTCAGGGTGTCAGATTTCCCCTGCTTCTTCAGTTTTTTGGTAATCTTCATTTCTCTTGAGGCTGCTCCCAGCATTACATGTCTCATCAACCTGTTAGTGACTCATCAGAGTAGCCAAAGCCTTTTCCATATCCTCGAATTGGACCTGCAAAAAAGTTAATCTACTTTTTAAAAATTCATTACTCAAATCTTCAGTTTTATTCTCCAATCTAGAAAACCTGACATCATGTTCAATCCCAACTTCATTTTTTTCTTCAAACAATTCCTCTTGCTCTTGCTCTTCCTCATCTTTTTCCTCGTCCAATCTTCAGAATCATCATCTTATTGAGCCTCGATCTCCTCATACCCCGAGATGTCCTCCACATTCATAGACACTTTTTGTTTCCCCTTTTTCTCTTTTGAGGCCACCTTCGTCAGCCGGATAGACCTTCTTCATGTGAGGAAAGGAAGCATGGATTGGGATGTGTGATTACATGATTCTCCTTTGCTTGTTTACATGGAGCACATCTGGAGAGCTTGATACTTTAGCTCAGTATTCATGGAGACTTTGTAGATACATTGTAATATTTTTTTATGAGATAATACATGAGTATGGACACTTTGGAGGGTAGGTTTTTCTCTCTTGAGGGTTTTCCCATAGTATATATTATGTCATCTTGATGGTATGTTTGTTTATTATTTTGAATATGGATTCTAAATACTTGTTTGCATGATTTTCTCTCTTGGGGTTCTGTGGAAAGAGTCTAATATGATTACAAATTTCCTTTAAAATTAAACCACTAAAGTAACCATATTCCACTTATAAGATTTATGCATAAATCAAAAGTAAAATCATTAGATAATATGTGCCCTCAAATTGTGATATACTACAAAGGAGTGCACATAAGTCAAGGAAGGAGAGGGAAAATTATGACTAAAATACAATACGAAACATGTACATTTGAAATTAAGTTTAAAAAATCTAAGTATAAAAAGTGGAATGATATTTGAAATGTATGGACTTGAGTAGAAGAATATATACTTCCCCAATGCCCCCCTCATGGGTCGAGTGATCATTAAGATGGTATGGTGGTAAATCATGATCATGAATTATTTCTTTATAAACAAAAGTAGTGTATAGAGATGACCTCTTGGTTATTGTTTCTTTCATTCCATGATCTCTTTTCTTAAAGATATTTCTATAATTTTTTCTTTGTTATTACATTAAGCATGAGCTAAAGACGTATCTTTTAGAAATTTTGCCTCATCTTGATTAATTTGACATAGCTTTGTTTTTTATGTAATTTTCATTAGAGAACTTAGGTCAATGCCATTAATTTATGCTTATAAAACAAAATCCGATTCCCTATCTTTAATAAGCTAATCCTAAATAATCTCAACCTTCCAAGCCCCAAACAATCTAAGTGTGGAAGTCTTGGTATTTGAAATTCTAAGGAAGATGCTTATGCCAAATTTTCAGGGCTTCCTTTCTTGGAATGTCTTTCCTTCCAAATCTACTTTTATTTTATTCTTATTAGAATTCGGCATCTGATCATACCATCTCACTCAACCCCACCTCTCTTCTTTATTCTCATCAAAGTATCAAACTTCTCCCAATCGAGATGCCTTCTTCTTGAACCCCAACTCTCTAACTCTTGAACAATGCTACCAATCATGTGACACTGCCAACTTTTGAACTTTGACACTCCCACCAATTTTCACTATTCATCTCACCTATCCTTGGAACAACTTATTTAGAAGAGATTTTTCTTGCCTAGGAACACTATTTAAGTAAAAAGGACACAAATTTCTTCTACAAATGAAATTTGGAGGTTGAGGATGACCATGTCTCATTAATTTGGTGGTTGCACCAATAGAAACCCTTGGTCCTTGATGGATATGATCCATAGATGTGATGTAATCTCGTCTTGATCATGATTTCATTGACTATTAGGGTGGATGCGTCCATTCAAACATTATGTAATCTTCTACATAGAAAACCTAATTGAATAACCCTATTCCAAGTCCACTTATATTTGAGTTCCCAAATTCAAGGATGAAAACTCACATATATGTTAATGATAAGAGGATAAAAACCCTTCTAGATCATGTGTGGAAAGGATAAACCCCCTTTTGTCGGAGGATGATACTATCTAGAGTTTGTATTTAAACTTCATGGTTGTGAATCTCATAAGCATTGAGTTTACATGCCATCATAGTGGTTGCGGGTGTGATAATTCATGTCTCAAATTATAATGGATGTTGTAGCAACATAATACACTAGTTATATATACCCTTTAATATAATGATTTTTTAATAATATTTTATACATCAGAGAACTTGATCATTATGGGTTAAGCATTGTAAGTTTAGTGCAACCTTAGCTACTATTTATACCATTTTATCTATTGTTGATATAAAATTTTGTAAATTGTTTGTAGATCTATGTAATAGGGAAAAACTTTGTGATTTATATAACAATATTTTGGACCCAATCATTAAGTTGGGCATCCTCTGTTAATACAAAATATTATGTTTCATAATATGAATTTAAATGTTAATGCATAAATGGGAAGGAAGATTCAGGGTCTTTTCCAAATCCTACTGAAAAATCCTAAATCTAAAGTTTATTAGTTTGAAAACACTTAAGTTTGGGTTTGTTCATTCAAGCAACCACTCATATCTGAAATTTATTTGTCTTTCTTTTGATAGACCAACTTATAATAGTTACTACATAAATACAAAGGGAAATCTCTAAGTTTTGGTAAGAGATTGAAAAAATATTTAAATCAAAGATTAAATTTTTCTAATTTTAAGTTTAGGTCACGATAATGATATCATAAATAACATTTGAAGAAGTTTTTTCTTTAAGTAATTGCATTAATATTTTAACTAGGGATATTATAGTGGTATAAGAACATACCACTTAAAATATATTTACAAAAGATTTAAATAATATCAGCAAGGTATGTGCATGGAAATAGGGGACCAAAAGGGGTTCAAAATTGGCTACCTTTTTTTCTCAAATCATTAAAAATTGATATTGGATGAGAAATTAAAGATAGCCACTCAAATTTTGAAGATGCGACAAGAATAAGAATTGTAGTTCTCTTAATATACTTTCTAAACCACTAATTATTTAAACAAAATAGTGGATATTAAGAGGTTCAAATAAGGGGGAGCACACAAAGTGCTCCTATTTTTGTCAAAAAATATAACATAGCATCTAATATGATCCCCCTAAAATGTTGAATTTTCCTAAGTATTTCAAAAATCACTCTAGTGGAAAATTAGCTAGCATCATGTAGTTTATGCCTAATGTTTTACTAATATTTTAATCAATATGATACTTTATTAATTTTCAAAGTGGACACATCCTAAAAAAGTGAAAATGTGAACATGCTACCCTTCAAATTTTAAAAAACTTATTGATTTTTTTATTAATGTGCATAAAATAAAGTGTAGAATGTAAAAATATATTTTCTTTCAATTTTGGATGGATGGATAAAAAATGACACTAAAAAAACTATACATAGATTTTTGGAAAAATAAATAAATTGACAAAATAAATTCAAGATCAAAACCTTAAACATATTAGAAATGTAGAAAAAATTATATAGTTATAAAGGTAGAAGACATCTTGATATTATTGTGCCATTTTTTATATCAACATTGAAAGACATGCAAACCTAATGGAGAGGACACTCAACATTTAGGTGTTTTTCATATTTTGCAAAAAACACACCTTTGGGAATTGACAATCATGTCCAACCCTTTGGGTTAGATTCCCAAGGAAAATCCAACCCTAAGGTTTGGAAATATCCAAGGCAACACATAACACAAGGACATTTTTTTGCAAGTAAAAAATAGAAAATGGTTAAAAAGTATGTACATCTTGCGAGTTTGGACCCACAAGCTCTATTTTTCCCCACACATTGTGCTTTCTTTGATATATAATACACTTTTTATAATTTGAGAAATTTTAATAATTGTTTAACAAATATATCAACTTTTTCTTCTTTTATTGACATAGAAGATTAAAATTACATGTTTTTAAAATGAATTTGACAACTTGAATGACTATTCCCATGTTTTGAAGAATTTGAATGATTGTTTTTATGTTTTATATTTGAATTTGATATTTTAAATTGTTTTGACCAATTATATTAAAGTGATATAGAATTCATCTTAATATCAAGAAAATTGATCAAAAACTCAAAACATTGAAGGAATGTGAAGTGGAGAAGGAATGAGACAACTATGTGGAAATAAAAATTGAATCTCAAAGTTGAAATTAGGTCCTATTTTTAAATTAGGTCCTATTTTCCATCTCAATTTGATATTTGATAGTTTGATATTTTGAATGATTATGAAATTTCCCTGGTAAGAAGTCTAGTTCAAGCTTGGAAGATGTTTTCTTGGTAGAATGCCCATAGGACCTTAAATTATGATTGCTCAAATCCTTGCTCTATGCTTAATGCATATTCTCTTTGGTGCCAATTATCATATTATAGACTTGTAAAAACCATTCACACTTTAGGTTATAATTGATTATTTACTACTTATAGCTAGTGGGTAAATAAGTTAAATAGTAATCCCTTATCATATTGTTTTCCCTATGACCACTAAATTTCTTCTATCCACTTTCTCTACACTATTTTTTAGGGACATGTGTCAATTTTTATGATGGTATATCACAATGGGAAATCATCTCCCACACAGCTTTTTCATGCTCATTTTCAACCTATCTCATCCCTTCAACCATGTTAACTATTAATGTTTCCATCCCACAATCTATCACTTGTATCCTCCTCCTCACCACACATTTTAAAAAAACATGAAAAGTATTGTACATGTGACATGAATGAATTATGTTTTGAGGAACCTAACATGATGTTTTCTTTTCCATATTCTTTAGAGGATGGCATGTTTAGTTAGTTTTGTGAGATCATGAATATATTTTCCATTTAATATCCAACTCATTTAATTCCTACCATCACACACATTTTACCTATTTCATATCACATAGCCCAACCTTTCACACCTTCTCTAATAATGGAAAATAGGACGTACTAGTTCACACTATGTTCCATTCCCTCTTGGTATTATCTCATTATCTTCTCCTGGTTCACTCTATGTTCCACTATTGCATTCTAATCCCATTCCATTAACATCTAATATGCCACCCTATATTTTGTGATCCCCTCCTATCCCATCCCATTAATATCTAGTAGTTCATCCTATATTCCATTATCCCCTTATATTCCCATTCCATTATACCCTCTCTTATTTCTCCTTATGTATCATTCTCCCCTCTTGGTATCGTCCTATTATCCCTTCTATATTATACCACTTTCTTCCATATTTTATACACACCTTATAAGAGACCTTTCCTTCGACTCATTATTGACCACCCCTCTTATTTTAAATACTACTACAAACCTTAAGTTCCCACTTCATGTCGTATAGTCAAACCCTATACATCTCCTAATTCACCTTATGTTCTAGTGTTCCATCCTAATTCCATCTCATTAAACTCTAATAGTTTACCCTATGTATTGTTATCCCATCTTAACTTGTCTCATTTATATCTACTATTCCATCCAATGTTCCAATATCCCCTTCTATTCCCATCTCATTACCCTCACTTATTTCACCCTATGTTCTAGTCTCCCATCTTGGTCTTTTCCCATTATCTTCTCTTAACTCACCCTATGTTCCATTATTCCCTACTAATGTTCAATTATTCCATGCAAATCCCATCTCATTAACCTCTAATATATTTTATCCTATATTTCATGATCCCCTCCTAGCCCATCCCACTAATCTATATTAGTTCATCATGTGTTCCATTGTTCCCTTCTATTCCCATCCCATTGTACTCTCTCGTGTTTCACCCTATGTTCCATTATCTCCTCTTGGTCTTGTCCCATTATCTCTTGTATATTATACCACCTCCCTCCACATTTCATCAAATACACATATCCTTACAAGAAACCTTTCTTTCCACTCATTATTGACCAACTCTCTTCTCCTTTGCTTATTTTTTTTGTGTTTGGATTATTTGTTACTTTGCTTTCAATCATGATATCTCTTCTCAAAGCATATCTAACTTGCATTTCACATCAGTAGCTTTCAAATATCAATTTTTCAGTAAGAATGAAGTGACATGACATCAGAGTTGGAAATGGTTTTATATAATTGGAGGATTAGTGGATTGGAGATAATGGAAGAGAATGGAGAAAAAAGTAGGGACATCTTCCATGCGTTTTTAAAGTTAAAGATAATAATACCAACCGCCTGCAACTCTCTCGAATCCCAAGGAATGCAATGTGCAAGTCCAAGCAAACATGAAAAGAATACATGGAAAATTCCAATTTGGAATAGTTAGTAGGTAGTGGATGTGAACTAGGTTTAATGGCATCCTAAGCTTCACTTTTATGCTAGAAATACAAGCTTTCAAACATACTTAAAAGGGTGTCAAATATAATATTTTTGATAGTTTAAGAGTTGAGTACCTAGACAAATTGATTGATATGAGGAATGCAAATAAATTTGTGTTAAATTGAAATAGTAGGAAATTAAATATGAATCTATTTGATTTTATATTGTGACAATAAATTATTTTTTACAATTTGAGATATGATTAATAAATATAGAGGTTGAAATGACTAATTCCCAAGTGTTTGAGTGGTTGAAATGACTAATTCTTAAAGTGTTTGATTATTCAAGACAAAATTGTATCTACGAGTAGGAGCTTCAAAAACTACGAACTTGTCTAGAAACCAAAATTTATTAACCTATCATCTTGTCCCAAGAAGAGTATGTTTTCAATACTTCTAAGATCTTCTCACTTGGT
Source organism: Sequoia sempervirens (assembly GCA_007258455.2). NCBI lineage: Eukaryota > Viridiplantae > Streptophyta > Pinopsida > Cupressales > Cupressaceae > Sequoia > Sequoia sempervirens. Next base: position 316,352,590 of record VDFB02000015.1, read on the forward strand.
ATTGTCTAAAGTATAGAAAACTTTGGTGGTGTTCAAGAACATTGTGGGACTTACTAATCTAGGGTATGAAAGTATGCAAACTTCTTCCTTGCACCATGGTCAAGCTCAGAAGTCAAGTTAATAGGAAAAGTAAAGAGATAAGTGGAGCAGGCAATAGATGTTGTTGGATTAATTGTTGACTCTATCGAGGGAAGTCACTTGATGTGTTTATGTTGAAGTGTATATGTTTGAAGTATGTCATTGATCATAGATGTAAAATGATAAATATTACTTGATATTTTGTTGATATATGATAGTGGTAATAACTATTGTACTTGTAAAAGGAGAAGAATACCTTTTATGCTTTGTTAAGTCACAATTCTAGTAATGATTCTCTAATGTGCAAATGATCTAGAATAATGTAGATTTAAATACACAAGCACAAATACACAAAATTTGAACATTTGGCATCCACATCAACATGTAATAATCAAGTCCTAGGATTGTTAGTCTTGGGATGCAAAATTATAAATTTGGGAATTAGAGTATAGAATTGTGTAGTAGTAATCACATTTAAAGATAAGATTGTAGATGTACAATTATATTTAGGGTGGGTGAGTTGTTGGAGAAAAATAGAACAATACTTTAAATAAGAAAAAGTGGCATATATAAGAATGATGGATTAAGTTTTGAGTTAGTGAATGTACCAAATTGATCAAATCATGTGCTAGAATCATGCAACCAAGGTATGAAACCAAAATAACATAAATTTAGAGCAAAAAAGTGTTAAGAGTTATAATTTCTACTCTAAATCTTACCCAGGAACTTTGATATTTGTGCAAAACTAAGTAATCGTGTTCATGCCAAAGTAAAAATGCATAGTAAACATGTAAAATATGAGAATTTAAGGATATCAAGATTTTCTAAGCTAAAGAAATTATGTTGGAAAAGGTGTGTTGTTCACGTTGAATAATGTTATAAAATAAGACTAATATTATTTCTGGTGCACTTAAGGCATATAGGGATGTGTGCATCACATGGGTTAGACATTCTTGGGGCCACTTTATGTGTTATATGTAACTTTGAGATAAATATTTAATGTGGGTTTACACAATGGGAAAATAATTAATATTGATAAGACTTAGTATCAAAAAGTAAATGAGTGAACAGTTATGTGAGCTCTATTAGAAGAATAAGAAGTTTGTCATTGATATGTTTATTGGCAATATGAGCATGAGGTATGAGTATAAGTTGTACAGTATGAAAGTACAATGTTGTCATTGATGTCAACATTGTCTTGTGATATGAAGATTGCAGTGCAAAGTATTTTGTATAGCTTGACCATGCATGAAGATGGTAATCTAGTGCTTAGGTTCAAGAAGGTTTGATCTGGTGTAGGTAGTTGAAGTGGAATTTTGGATAAGTGTCAGAACAGGTACTTCAGTGTACAAGACATCCAGTAATTTGGTTTGCATTGGACCACCTTGAAGAATCTTACTCTGTATTAGCAACATGAGCATGAGGTATGAGTATAAGTTGTACAGTATGCAAGTACAATGTTGTCATTGATGTCAACATTGTCTTGTGATATGAAAATCAAAGTGCAAAGTATTTTGTATAACTTGACCATGTATGAAGATGGTAATCCAGCGCTTAGTTGCAAGAAGGTTTGATCCGATGTAGGTAGTTGAAGTGAAATTTTGTCTAAGTGTCAGAACAGGTACTTTAGTGTACAGGACATCCAATAATTTTGTTTGCATTGGACCACCTTGAAGAATCTTACTCTGAGGTTTTGGTGTAATTTTGTTGGATATTAGAAATCTAAATCTATGCTTTCACATTTCCTTGGTCTCTAGTGAAGAAGTTATGAATGGAAAAATATCGAGTCTAGCAGTGACAATGGTTACCAATACAAAATGTATATTTTGGTGAATCGACACTTCATTGTGGATTGGTATATGGTATTGCAGATTTATGGGAGTGTTGAAAAGTGTCAAGTGTATCTTAATTCCAATTAGCATGTAGTTTAGAAGTCCACACATCCATTAGTGGTTGAACAATTGGTGAATTTTGATGTTAGGTCATTACTAGTGCTGACCTAGTATCTCTAGGGTATTGTAGAGTTTTGAGAAGTATTGATCCATTATAAGGATGGTATTATAGGTCTATTGCAAGTATGAGCAAGTTTGGTGGTGTTGTTATTAATGTTGTCATTGATGTCAACATAGTTCAGTATGTTGCAGATTGTACATGTATAGTTGAGATGCTTTTGAGATGTTGTGAGTACATGGAGTTCTATTCATGATGTTTCAGATATGTTGAAATGATGAGTTTCCAAGTGCCTTTGAGAAAATTAATAAAGAAGAGAAGTTAGTGTTATGAATGTGTTCAAAATGTGCTCTGATATGTGCTATGTGTTTCTCCTGTGTTGATCCTATGCTTGTGCTGATATGAAGGTTTACTAATGGTGATCTAGTGGTGATATCTCCTGAGTTGTAGTTTTTGGTTTGATGGGATGTGAAATTTATGTTCACCGGTGTGTGAAATGTTCTACCAGAGTTGGTCTTCTATGGACTGGGAGAAATGTTTCTACTCCATAGTTCTTTGCTGTTTTATTTCAGATCTTGTGGATCTAGAGTATGTCTTATATTGGTGTTCTTTTGGTTCTGGAAAAGATGCATGTGGTTTGGTGATCTGGAAGTCATGTTTCTAAGTTGTTGTATGTATTTGCACAGTCTGGATGGATTGATTGAAGGAGTTTGGTGTTTGAAGTTTGTTGCACTTGTTGCAGATGTATCTAAAGAAATCTGAGATGTGTTTGTGATCAGGTGAGATCTCCTAGTCTAGATGATGCAAAACAAGGTGCAAAAAAAAAAGGAAAAGAACACTAACACCTCACAATTAGCCTAGTTGAACCCAAAACAAAATAAAAGATAAAAATAGAATATTTTACTTTGTCTTGAATTGATCTTTGGTTGGCCCTTGATAGTTGATTTTGTGTGCTCCTTTGATGGAAATATGTGATGAAAGTGGGTTCAAAGTGATGGGGGTTTGATGGAGATTCAAATCAATGATGTGGGTATTTTGATGGATGAACAAAACAGATGTAATGAGAGCTTGAAGATGAGCAAAAATGGTGGTTAAAGGTTGAGCCTGATCTTGAAAAAAATGGTTCAATGAGAATGTTGAATTTAAAGTGTTGCAAGTGTGTGAATTAGAGAATGAAAGAAAAATCTTTCATTTTATGGAGAAAAACCCTAAAGATGGACGGTTGAGATCTTACCACCATGGGAAAAATGTAGGGTTGTGGTGAGTTGAGGACTCACAAGCCCTCACATCTTGTCATGTGGTAGATGATGTGTCACAAGGACATATGAGGTGGAAGATTACATGTGATGGGAATGTACTTGTAAGTACTTTGGAATAAGGATGATGTGACCTCTCAATGATCACATGGGGAAGAGGAGAATCTTGGATAAATAAAAGTGAATTTAAAATTCACATGATTGAGGATATCTCAAGGATAAGAAAAGGTTCCCAAAAAGAGAGGTGATAAGTACCTTGGATAAGACAAGGTCCTTAAAAAGGTAAGCACTTCCCCACGTGTGAGTGATGTGAAATCTCAATGATCACATGGGGAAGAGAAGAACTTTGGAAAGATAAAATGGAATTAAAAATTCCTTGGGGGAAGGGGAGAGTTGACTAAAGGGGGGGTTGATTAGACTAGCTAATCACCAATTAGAAAACAATTAGTGATTAATGAAGATTAGAAGCCAACTTGCAAAAGTTGGAGGATGTGACACATCGTAATCAAGGATTAGACATGTGCACATCTCTAATTATGAGATTAGAAGGTGGATTACGATTAAGGAAAAGTGATGGAGGATGTGACATGTTAGGAATTATATAGATGTATTATTTATTTAATTTTTTGAGGAAAAAGGGGATAAAGGGGTAAGGTATTTAATTATTAACTGAATACCTTAGGGATTCAAAAGAGTTAAGGGTATTAATTAAATAATAGCAATATTACTTAATTAATGCATATACAAGGATATTTAGACGAAAAGGGACAAATTTGGACAAATGTAAGTGTCCAAATTTAGGTGTCTACATTTTTCCCCTCTTTGAGATGGTATTACGAAGTAACATCATTTCAAAGAATATTAAAACATAGAACCTAGAAGAAGATGGTTAGATTGGAAAAGATGCCCTAGTCATCAAAGGGATGACTAGGAAGAAAGATAATGGGAGTGAAGATTAGGGATTGAGGATGCCCCCTCGAGAGGACATGCGAGTTCAAGAGAACAAGGGTGTGCTCTCGAAATGGATGAGATGATAAAAGGGGAGATGGGGAAAATGATGCCAAGGGATGATAAGCAATGGGATAAAATCAAGCACAAATGGATGAAAGGACAAAGGTGATGTTGCCCTAGTCAATCTACAAGCCAAAATGGATTGATGATGGATGGAGTATTGTCAAGGAGGGAATGATATATCCTGAAACATGAGGATAGGGAAGGATACATCCCAATGATGATGATGAAAGTGATGATGAAAGTTTTGATGATGAGGGAAGGATACATCCCAAAACAACAAGAGGATAGGGAGGGATACATCCCGACGAAAGGGTTTTTGATGAGGGAAGGATGCATCCCGAAACAACACCAAAGGATAGGGAAGGATACATCCCAATGATGATGACGATGGTGATGATTGGATCAAGGCTTGTAGCAAGGTTGAGACCAAGGCCAAGGATGTGATTAGATAATTTGTGCAAGATTGAATGGAGGAGGATTGGATTGGGATGCGAGATGGATGAAAGGAATAAAAATGATGGGGGACAAGATGCTTAGAATAACCAATCTATATTATTCTAGAAAGATTGAAAAGATGATGATAAGAGAAAGGATAGATAGGGAAGGGAGATTGGTGAAGGATGAATGGATGGGGGGGATTTTTGATATATGAGAGGATGGAATGGGAGATGAAATGTAATCCTAATGAAATTTTCCATTTTCGGAGCACTAATTTTTGCTATAGCATAAGACACAAGATGCCAGGGTATGAAGAACTAGGGCCTATTCATGTCTAATGCATAAGACAAACACAACAGACAAGAAGACTATCCCAACAGCCCAAAGTCATGAAGACCTTGGTCAGGTTGGGAATTGGAATAACCACAAGCATGAAAGGATGCCCTAGCATAACACAAGACCTCATGGGTCTTGGTGGGTACTGCGTGGGACAACCCAAAAGACAACAACAAAGAAAAAAGATCAAGATATGCCCCTATGTTAATCGATCAAAACACACCATAATATGATAGATCATGGTGGCCTTGACAAGTGATGATAGGGAGCTCAAGTGATAAATAAAAGCTAAAAGTATCAAAATATTGCAATTAATTTCAAACGTCCTTTGCCATGGGATTGGGAGGATGGATGGGGTTGATGAGGTATGTTAGGAAGGATGCATCTTGTTGAGACTGATGATGGATACTAAACTAAAAGATGGATATGACGTAGGATACTCAAGACTGATTAAACCTCGATGATACCAATGGATCTCATTTGTTAAGAACCAGATGGATAAGGGCATATCTCAATGACACAATACAAGAGAGACAAGACATGAGATTGGCATACCTTAAAGACCTAGGGGCTCGAGGGCCGATCAAAGATAAGCCTTGCCTATATGAAAGTGAAGAGCCCTCGTAGTTCAATAAAAGACCATGGATAAAAGTGGAAAGAGGACAATGGAGAACTCGATGGATGAAAGAGACTGGATAGATAAAATCCCCATGGGTGGATCAAATGATCAACCTTTCCTATGTGAAAGCACAAGGGAAACATAGTTCGACAAAAGACCAATGACAGACAATGGATAAAGGATGATGAGATAACCCTGATAAGGGGATAAAAAGATGGGACCGATATGATGAGACAAGATAGATCTGGTGGATAAGATAGGATGATGGTGATCACACAAAGCTCAGGGATGGAATAGTTATCCAAATCATCAAAAGAAGAATTGGGATGATGATATCATGGATAGATAAGTGATGAAAAATGATAGGAGATTGGAAATATGTGCAAAAGAAGTAGGAGTGATGATGATGAGATAGATGGCATTGGATTCCATGGGGAGAAGCCTATATCTAGATACTGATGACAAGGGATTATGAGATGGGATGAGGATAGAGATGAATGGATAAGGTGATAGGGATGGGGAGATGAAAAGGATTGTTTGGATTGGTAAGGAGAGGTAGGAAGATAAGGATGGGGAGATGGAAGGGATTGTTTGGATGGATAGGAAGATAATGATGGGGAGATGCAAGGGATGATATAATGGATGGATAGAGGGATAAGGATTTGGATGCAGAATAGGTTACTGGATGGATAGATGGAAATGTAAGGATTTGGAAGAGGGAGGAGTGATATGATGGATGAATGATATCTCCAAGGACTATATCACAAAGAAGGAAGATTCCCTACTCTAGATATGTCATGTATGATGAGGTATGAGGGATGGAAGACAAGTGGATGGGAAGATAAGGGAGATAACTGGAGGAGGATATGATGGGTGGATGACGGAGGTAGATGGATGGTAGCATGATGGGTGGACAAGGAAGGTAGATGGATGTGGATAATTATTAGGATAGTGTGTAGGTGAGGGGAATGTATGCCAAGAGGTTTCCAAAGAATGTATATATGTTTTCCCCTATCAATATCAAGATGACAAGGAGGATGGAGGGATTGGGGTAAATGGGATATGATAGTTAGGATGTGGAAGGTATGTTGGATGGAGGAGATGAGTGAGGGGGATCCAGTTGCCCCCAAGTGTGGAAGTAAACTAGATGGGGGATTTACACATGATGCTTGTTTGCCAAGTTTTCATCATGGTTCTTATCCAAGGTGCTTGTTTGCCAAGTTTTCAGCATTGGACGAATTATTTCTCTTTACTTTTTTTTTTTTACTTTTTTCTATTTTTTAAGATTTTGACAAGATAGGATACCCCAGCTGATTTAGGTTTAGAATCTCTTCAGGTGCATGATGTTGATAGGATCTTCGAGGGGCTCCCCTTTAGGTGTGGTAAGGAGGTATGTCCCTGATCCATACTTTGTGGTAATAACATAAGGACCCAACTAATTAGGTTGAAAATTTCCCTTCTTGTCTTGGTCTTGTTGGGTACGCTGATTCTCTTTAAGAACTAGATCTCCAATGTTAAATTGGCAGGGGTGGACTTTCTTGTTGTAACTTCTCTTGAGATGATTTTGATATGCCTAAAGATGATTGTATGCTTTGATCCTCTTTTCATCTAGGAGCTCCAATTGAGTGAGGCGAGCAACCCATGAGTCTTCTTCAATGATAAGATTCTTCAAAGATATTCTCAAAGATGGGATCTCAACTTCAATCGACAAGATGGCTTCAACACCATAAACAAGGGAATATGGAGTGGCACTAGTGGGAGTGCAGATGGATGTGTGATAAGCCCAAAGGGTGGGGTGGATGTGGATGTGCCAATCCTGACCAGTACTGTTGACAACCTTTTTCAATATTTTGATCAAAGTTTTGTTAGTGGCTTCTGACTGTCCATTACCTTGTGGGTAATAGGGTGTGGACCATCGATGTTGGATATGAAAGGTGCCACATACCTCTTTTACAACCTAGTTTTTGAATGGTTTACCATTATTGGAAATGATGGTGGAGGGGATGTCATATCTATAGATAATATGGTAAAGGATGAATTTGGATATCTGAGTACCCATTATCTAGGAGAGTGGTATGGCTTCCACCCACTTAGTGAAGTACTCAATGGTAGTGATAATGAAGGTGTATCCATCAGAGGATGGAGGATATATCTTATCGAATAAATTAAAATGCCACTGAGAAAAAAGGCCATGGTGCTATGATGGGTTGCAGATCTTGAGTAGGAGCATGTATCAGGTCCACATGTTGTTGGCAAGGTGAGAATTTATTGATGAAGTCACAAGATTCATGCTCCAATGTAGGCCAATAGTAACCATCCCTGAGAATATTCTTAGCTAAGGCCATGCCGTTTGAGTGGGGTCCACAAACACTGCTATGTATTTATGTTAATGCAGTGTGAGCTTCAACTTCATTTAGACACTGAAGAAGAGTTCCATCATATCCATGACAATAAAGAGTATTACCTATGATGATGTAATGGGATGTACATTCGATGAATGACTTGTGTTGATTGCGGGTAAGGTCTATGGGTAGGATGTTGTCATGAAGATAAGCATAGATCTCATGATACCATGGGGACATAGGACCTATGATTTCACACACCATCTTAGTCTCAGGGATATCATATGTAGGGATTAAAATTTGTTCAACCAAGAATTCACACTCTTTTCAATCCTTGGGCATGTCGATTAAGGAACCAATTATAGCCATCACATCAATAGCTTTGTTTTGCACTTTGGGGATCTGGTCAAACTGAATAGAGATGAAAGACTTCTTAAAGTCATCAACCATGCATTTATAAGGTAACAACTTCTCATCCTTTGTTAAAAACTTATCATTCAACTATTTGATGACTAGTTGTGAATCATCAAAAACCCTTAAGTGAGTGATATTCCATTTGATTGTGATTCTAAGGCCAATGAGGAGAGCTTCATATTCAACTATATTGTTTGTGCATGGAAAGGATAGTATGAATGACTTTGGGATATAATCACCTTGGGGGGTGACAAACAAGATGCCTGCCCCCGATCCATTATGTGTGTAAAACCCATCAAAATATAATGTCCATGCGGTGGCTTCAACTACTATAAAGACCTCTTTATTAAGAAATTTTGTTACCAAAGGATGTGCATCACCCAAGGGAGCATCGACTAACTGATCCATGATCACTTGTCCCTTAATAACTTTGCGGTCCACATATTCTATATCAAACTCACTCAACAACATGACCCATTTAGCCATTCAACCATTTAAAGTTGTTTTGGATAGAAAATATTTAAGCGGGTCAACTTTTGATATTAACTTGACTGGATGACTGATCATGTAATGTCTAAGATTTTGTGAATAGAAAACTATGGTTAGACAAGCCTTCTCTATTGAAGAGTAGTTGAGCTCATAGCCAAATAAGGTTTGACTAATATAGTAGATTGTTTGTTCTCTGGATGACTCATCATGTTGTGCTAGTAGTGCCCCCAGTGCCACTGAGGTAGCTGAGATGTACAATAAGAGTGGCTTCCCTGGGATTGGGGGAATAAGGAAGGGAGGATGAGCCAAGTACTCCTTAATCTTGTCAAAACCTTGCTGACACATAGGATCCCACTTGAAGGATGTATTCTTTTTCAGGAGATGGATGAATTGTTGACACTTGTCAGCTAACAGTGATATGAATCTTATGATGGACTATAGTTTACCTTGGAGACTCCTTAACTGTTTCAGATTGCGAGGTGGAGGCATATCCATAATTGTTTTGACCTTGGCTGAATCTACTTCTATAACTCTCCTAGAGACAATGAAGCCCAACAACTTTCTTGACGTAACCCCAAACACACACTTTTTCGGATTGAGGTGCAACTTGTAGTGCTCTAGACACTCAAAGATATTTCTTAGGATGGAAAGATGTTCTAATTTGGTTCTTGATTTTCCTTAAAAATCATCAACATAGTCTTCCATGATGATGTGGATAAGATCATGAAAGATGACAGTCATTGCGCATTAGTACGTTGTCCCTACATTCTTAAGACCGAAAGGGATGACATTATAGAAAAATGTACCCCAAGGTGTAGTGAATGTTGTTTTATGTTGGTCCTCAGGTGCAATTTTGATTTGATTTTATCTAGAAAATCCATCCATGAGGGATAGAATCTCATGTCCTATAGTTAAATCAACCATCATATCAATGTTCGACAAAGGAAAGTCATCTTTAGGACAAGCCTTGTTGAGGTCATAGAAGTCTAAACATATTATGACATCCCCATTGGGTTTGGCTACTGCCATGATGTTGGAGATCCACTCAGGGTAGTCAATGGGTCTTATAAATCTGGCTTCCAACAACTTCTCCAATTCTTTCTTGACCAATAGGGCAACTTGCAGGTGCATTTTGTGAAGCTTCTGCTTAACTGGTTTTGCATCAGGATACACATCTAGATGGTGTAATACCAAGGTAGGGTCTAACCTGGGCATGCCTGAATATGCTCATGTGAAATTGATCTTTCTTTCCTTAAGAAGCTTGGAGATGGTAGAATACTCTTCTTCTGATAATGCCTTGGCTACATAGGTGATTTTGGGATCTTCTTCATTTCCCAAATTGATTTCTTGTGTTTCCTTTATTAAGATAGATGATCATTCAGACCACTGTGTTCCCACAAGGGAGAGATGAACGTCCCCATATTTTGATGCCTCACTGAGGTTTTCACCGTCAGATACGTCCTTTGTCAAGAAGTGCCTCAAGGAGGTTTTCACTAGGTGACCCTTTTGGATTTTATTTTTTCTTATTTTTGTGACTAGGGAATTCATCTTCCCCCAATCCCATGAGGTGTACATAGGTATCCACTGAGGTAAGTGAGTTGATAGGTGTGCTTTCAAGTAGGTCCCAATCTATGAGTTTGGGATGGAGAAGGGAAAGGCTAATGGTGCAAACAGATAAGCACTCGAACATGGAGGAAAGGTCTACATGATCTACATCATCGTACGTGTGTATGATACACTCTTACTCTAGTATATCTTCCAAAAGACTTCCGCTTGCACTAACGTTGTTAGAAGTACTAGTTGACGCGACATGACCCTTTTTCTTTTTATCATAGCTTAAGCCTGAATTCTATGGACATATGGAAGTGTCAATCAACTGTTTTCTTCCTAGCTCTTTTGGACCAAGACCTCCCCCTTGATAATTTTTTTTCTTAGCGTACTTAGAGGGCCAAGGATACATCTCTTGAAAATATTCCTTTAAACGAGGAGTAGGTTCAAGTTCGTCACGATATATCCATTGAATTATATCATCTTCAGGCATATATTGTGGTAACATAGGAGACACATAAGTGTTGGTTCCCACATTTTTAGAGCCCAAGGTGATTGTATTTTGTTCTTCCTTTGGTGTAGACTCAAAGGGTTGATCATATGTATGCAGTGAGGGTGGCATAGTTGCCACATTCAAAGCAACACACATCTCATACTCACCACATCCCTTGTTAATGATATGAACCTTTGTGATAGTGGAATCAGATGTAGAAGATGGAATAGGTGAGGTGGTGAGTGATGGATTGGATGAGGATATTGGCGGTGGTCCCATTTCTACTCTTGGACAATAATGGGAATGACAGAAAGAAGCTTCGAGTGAATGACAGCATTCAAATGGTTGGAGATCAACTTGTATCATAACTTCCATTCCATTAAATGGGAATTTCAAGCATTGATGATAGGTAGACATGACAACTTGCATGGCATGGAGCCATGGCCGACCAAGAAGAAGTTTGTAAGGGAGGTCCAGATCAAGGACATGACAAGTGGTGTATTGTATAACTACACCAACTTGAATTGGAAGATTATAACCCCTTCAGAATCCCTTTGTGCATTATCATAAGCCTTTATAGTGATGATCTGCTTGCTTAAATCAGCATGGGTATATCCTACCTACTTTATGAATTTTAATGTATAGAGATTGAGAGAAAAGCCATTATCTATCAAGAACCTCGTTACTGGATGTCGAGCAACTAGAACCTCTATATGAATGGGTCGATTGTGATTGGAATTGATGGTAGGCATGTCGTTTTGGCTGAAACCTAGTTGGTAAGTTGATGAAAGGTGTCCTACCAAAGCTTGGAACTATGTAGGGTCGATGTCGTTGGGGAAATGGGTATCATGTAAAGCCTTCCTCAAGATATCTTGATATACAGGAGAAGGCTTTAACAAATCTAGGATAGATATTTGCACTGCAGTCTTTGCTAGATGGTCAAGGATGTTATATTAAGAGCTCATAGGAGGTGATGGGGCTAACGTTGAGGCTCCAGGGACAACAATGCGAGTGTGACGAGTGGTAACAACACATTAAGAGTCCTTTCCTTTGACATGTATCATAGACACACGCGATTCTGCTTGCTCAATATGCATGATGAGAGTCTCATAGTTAAACAGGGCATTCTTGTAGGTGATATTTGTTGTGCAGTTTTGCACACACGCCCCACTTAGAGTAGGGACCCTCTTTTCAGGATGTCTTTTGACCTTTGGTTTTATTGGACTTGTCTTTTCGAGGTCTTGAGATGTTGGTCTTGTTGGCTTTGGTCTTGCCTTGAGGCTAGATTTGTTTAAAATTGGTTTTTAATGAAAATCCGGGTTTTGACCTGAATCTGGGATTTTCCAACTTAGGTAGATTTTCCGGGTCCTGGTTCATTGTCCTTTTACTGCGTAATTTTCCAAATCCGGGTTTTTGCTTGACTTCGGGATTTTCCGGTTCTGGTGGATTTTCCCGAACTTCGTTAAAATCCTGATTTATGCCGGATCCGTGGAATTCAGGTTTATCCGGATTTTTCGTGAGGCTTGGTTTTTTCCGAAATTCCATTCTGGGCTCGGGTTTCCGGATTTCTTGGAAATGTCTTGTCGGTCATTAATGCTCAAGGTACCTTTGCTCAGACGCGAGTATGAATGGATTTAAGGTCTTTTGAGCATCATTTTGAGTTCATTATTCACTTGTTTTCTGCTTTGGCGTCTGAGTTCATTCTTCATTCGAACTTTGATCATTGATTTCAAGCTGCTTGCATGAGGTTTGGTTGAGCGCTGATCAGGGTTTTCATTGCTGGGGCACACTCGTTTTGCAGTCACCTCTTCGAGTTCAAATTTTATCTGGACTAATCCATGGTAAGTCATCTCTGACCCTTCCCTTTGTTTGTATTCTGATTGAATCTTTCTAAATCGAGTGGTAGCCGTTCTAGGTCAGCCTTTGCTTGGTCATGATTTTATATTTATCAAACTAGGGTTGGACTTAAATCCTCACCAAAACTTTATCGCCCGTGCTTGTGTTTATCCATTCAATGGTGGGTGTGTGAGTATGAATCCGTCTGGGTCAGATTTTGCCCCCAAGTGCATAATTTGTTATATCCGACGAGGTTAGGGTTTTCGGTGCTTTGCCCAGATCCCGTTAGGCTTGATGAATTTGTTGCGATTTGCATATCTTGCACCCAGATTAAAATAGCCACTGCCTTGGGAATCCCCCAGAGTGCTTTAGATTGATCTGTAAGGATAGTATTTCAAACCTCGAGCTCACACTGATTTCCATGGCAGAGGTCTGGTCGTTAGAATTAGGGCATCATTATTTCTTCATGAGGATTAGTCATTGCGAATTTGAATCCATGTGCATTTGAAATTTTTCTTATTGGCGTCGATTTTGGGATCATTAGAATTCAAACAAGGGGGGTTTAAAGTGATCATCTGATTCATTGTTCACACGGTAGTAATCGTCAGGTTTCCGAGGTGTCCGCGGAATTTCTGCACACCCGAATTTTCCCAATATCTATTGAGTCCATAGAGTGTAGCTAATTCTGGAATATTTGAACCATCCACAGAAATCAGTCTTGTCCGAACTTTTCAGGTTTTTCTGCTTGGTTTCATTCTTTTCGATTTTCGAGGCTAGAACTAATGGGGTAAAGTGTTAAATGATGGTTGCTTGCTGCTAATGGATAGATTTCATGATAATCTCATAACCTTTTGTCCATATTAATGATTTACTTTGTAGATGATGTCGTGGCAGCTGGAATCCGTCTGGGTCAGATTCCTCCGAATTTTGCCCCGACTGGATTTTCCCAGAATTCTTTATTTCTCTGGATTTTTAAAGATTGATGATTTGTGATGGTTCTTAATTACTGCATGTGTTTTTATGCTAACCCTTTGATCAGAATATATGTGATAATTAGATGCTCATGACATTCTTTCGTGAATGTAGGCTGAATCAAGCAAAGCTGCTGCAGGAAAGTCTAAAGGTGATACAGAGGGATCTTCCATCACAGAGGCAAAAAGAATAATATTAGATACCAAGAGTCAGTTCCCTGATAGCAAGATATCTTCTGTGTGGGTTGAGGTCTCTGACATGAATGTTGGAGCATGGCGATATTAGGAATTGAAAGAAAGAACGGCTCATAAGGATCTATCAGTCCTGAGACAAGGAATGATGAAGTCCAGACTAGTTCATGTGGTAGGGTTCCCTCCTGCAATCCAATGCTATGAGTTAATACTAGAGTGTGCCCGACAGTATGACTTCGACACACAAAGGGTTGTCAGTACCGAAGGAAGAGTCTTAGTAAATTTTAATCCTGTTTCTATTGCCCAAGCCTTTGACATGCCGGATTTGCCTTCTGTGTGTGCTTTGAACATGGACTTGGCCAAAAAATATTACGAGAATGAGCCCACTAAAGCCCAACAAATGATTAATTCCTGGTTGGAGAAACTGAAGTCTCACTTTTCCAAACTACCCAAGCAATTACACAGGGTTAAGTTCAGATCAGATATATATGATGCAATCACATTCTTGAGCAGAGTAGCAGGATTGAAGAGTGCTGGTGTGTTGGAAAACTAGATGGTCCATGTGATAAACAAGATTGAGCAGGGTACCAATTACCATTGGGCAGGACTTATTAGTGCTGTAATTGATAGACAATTAAGAGATGTCCTAGAAACAAAGAAGTTCACCATGTCTTCCTATGTGATGTATGTGTTGGCTAGATTCTACCCATACAGGGGTTTGCATCAAAAGGGGACATTTGGGAAAGATATAGTCTATGAGGTATACCCGGAATTGCACCTAGGACATTGGAATTACAGAAGAGCCAACGATGCATTCACGATGCATATTACTAGGCTGCTTCAAAATGCGGAGCATGTGAGATTGTCTGATGGAGAAAAGGAGTTGATAAAGGGATATGGAGCTTGGTTCATTCAGTTTCCCACTTTCTCCTACATCAGAATCGACGGATGTCAAACTGCCCCATACAGGCTGCCTAGGTATCCGACTGATCATATTGTGTTATTGGAAGTTGTAAGACAGATATGTGACTTTGATGCAATTGTCAAGAAAGCAAAGCATAAAACAGGTTTTGGTGGGGATTTCCCTCTCAAGATTGGTATAGCTGAGGTGTGTCCTTCAATTCAATCAGCACATGCGGCAGGGGATGAGTTAGCAGCTCATGGTTTCTCCTTCCACTCCAAGAGGACAAACTTTGATATCACCGGGGAAGCACAGAAGAAGGCCACCAAAGAGTACCGTCATAAGGATGACCTAGAGGATTATTGGGAAAATATCAAAGATGATTTTGAAGCAAGGAAGAAAAGGTACTCTAGGCTCCCTGTTGAAGTAATTAGGCAATATAATGTCAAGTTGATCCCTGACCAGCTAGAAGATGACGGGAATCTGGTGCAAGACCATGCTTATGAGTCTGTTAAGGACAGATCAATTGGGGAGATAAACTGGAATGATGATGAGGTAACTGAATTAGAGGATCTAACGGCCCCTGTCATGAGGTTTACTACTTCATGGTTGAAGCATAAGGTTTGGGAGTTGGAAAGTGAGAAGGTACCATGTACCTTCAATTTGAAAGGAAATCTCAATCCTATGTCCACTTCAGAAGAATCCGGGGAAGATGACCCCAAAGGGAAAACTAAAGCGAGCTCACCCTTCAAAATAAAAATCAGAGGCCCTAAAGAGAGTGAGGCAGAACCGAAGAGAAAACCAAAGGGGAAGAAAAGAAGCCAAGCTTTGAAAATAGGCAAGTCTTCTGAAGAAGAGGAATTTGAAAAAGCAGAAGAAGAAGATGCTCCTTCGCAGCCAAAGAAGACAAGGACAACTAGGGTTTCAAGGAGGAAGGGCCAAGAAACTTCCAAAGATGAGACTCCTATTGTTGAGGTAGAAAGTTTAGGAGAAAAGACTAAATTTTATATGAGGAGATCAAGGACTCCATCTCCTAAGGAGACTATGCAAAAGATGGACCCTCTTCCGGAGGGACCAGTTGTGGAGCAACCTAGGGCTACTTCCCCTTCACCGAGTTTACATGAGCAAACAACCCCTCAAGAGCAAGAGACTAGTGGAGAGACAGAGCTATTCAAGGAGGGAGAACTCTTTGGTGAGGCGGCCAAGCTTGAAGTTGAAGAGGAAGAAAAGCATCCTTCTCCATTAGTGCAATATGAGGATTCTCCAGAGAGTGGCAAAGGAAACGGATTACCTGAAAAGGAGGATATCCCTGTTAGAACCCCATCACCTGTGCAACAAGAGGAACCTGAATTAGGTGATCAAGGTGACCAGTCTCCTGGAAAAGAAAAGGATGAAACAGTGGAACCACATGAAGAGGTGAAAACAGATGAAATCCAGGTGGAGCTTGTTGTTCCGGATTGGCTAGAGAAGGAGATTACAAGGAAGAAACAAGTCATTGTTGAGGACACCCCTCTAGATTGGGATGAGATGCTAACCAAGATTGGTAAAGGCAAGAAAAAGAAGATGGCCAAAGTAGTTTCAAAGATAGAAAGGGATGAAGCAAGTAACAGGGTCATCCACATTGCCACTCCTGCTGCGGATAAAACTAAAGAGGAGGTCACCGGAAAAGATTATAATGTGCAGACTATTAATCTTGGGCCAACTTCTATGGAATAGGACATTGAAGAGTATGAAGGGTCTAGTGCAGTAATAATTGGCAGATTAAGGAAAGAAACCCAGTCCAAGCATGAGCTTAGAAAGGAAAATGAGAGGATTAAGAAGTGCTTAGAAGATGTAATGAAGCCCCTGCAATCTCTCCACCCATCTTCTTCTGCTACTCTCGGTTTCTTGCCCAAGGAAACTATTTACGAGATTGAAAAGATGAAGGCCTCTACCCAGACTGCAATGGATTGGTTGAAGGATGTGCAAGTGAAAGGGGATAATGCAATAAAGGATGTCCTTTCAGTTGGAAAGGATGCAGTTAGAGCCAAAGACTTGTTGGAGCATGTGCTATCCCAAGATAAGGAGGATATCGACCTTCTGTTGCAGAAATCCAAAGTGATTATGGAATATGGTAAAGATCAGTTGGCTGTGGATGGGATTCTTCCTTCCTCCAGACTTAACAAGCCTTGGGAATGGTTTGAGGCTTTGCAAATTCGGCAGAAGGCCATGAGGAAGATTCAAAAATGAAAGAAGCTAATAGATGGTGATTTAACTGGAGTTTATGAGGGGTGTATTGCATTTTTTGAGATTATGACTGGTAGGAGGAAAATTGCTCCTAAGTACCTAAGCCTGGAACAACTAAGGGAATGGTGGCATGATGTCTATGCCCCAGATTCTGAAAATGTCATAACAGGACACCAGCTGGATGATGCAGCAACCTACTTGGCGGTGGTGGATAAGTACCAAGCGCATAGGGATGATTGGAATAAAACTGTTAAACAGTCAAAAGAGGAGATTGGCTCCATTGAATGTTGGCTTAAGATCTTTCCTTTTCCACCTGTTGTCGAGTTGGATAGATTATTTTTGAAGGTTCAAGATCATAATTAGGATAAGGGAGGCGGTAATTAATGCCCATTTTGAGATTTGTGCTTCCCTATTATTATAGGGCATATGTTGATCCGAGCTGCATTGGGGAGTGTGTCTGGGCTGACCTTGACAATGTATCAGCATTTAATGTGTGCCTTATTTTGAAATTCCTTGAGGCTAACTTGTTTTGGCTAATTTTTATTTTGTAAATGTTTGGCTGGGCCGACATGTTCTATGAATTCTCTATAAAGGCATCCCTGCCTCATTGTAAGAGATATATATAAGAGAATAGAAAAGTAAGAGTCAGAGTTCGATATAGTTGAGTTAGGGAATTTTGCAGTATTTTAGTTCTTGAAGAAAATATTGTAACAGAATAGTGGAATTGTTGCAACATTTTGATGATCTAATACAATTGAAGACATTGTGGTTTTCCTGGTGAAATCTCTTGTGTTAGTTTGTCTTGCATGGTTCCTATTTTTCCATCTCTCAAATTGCTTAAAGATTTAGGATTTAGTGTTTAGAGTTGGATTAGTCTGGTGAATGATGTTTATGATTTAATATTTGGAATGTTTGTAACAATCTCTGGTCTATACTCCCAGTAACTATCTGATTGTAGTAGGCTAGCGAAGTCAACCTGGACCATACTTCTACTTGTGCTTAGTTCGATTGTGGATGAATATCTATGATTTGAAAATCTATATACCTTAGAAGATTGCACCGTTCTTGTGATATTGCATTGTGTGTTAAGTAGGAATTGGTTATTTGAGATTGGTCCACTCCAAATATCTGTCATTTGCATTGCTTATTCTAGGAATAGTTTAGATTTCATCATATCCTTGCACCTTATCTTTTGTTATTTCTTTATCATCTGGTTAGATTTAGAATTTGAGGTTATCATATTGCAAGATCTGATAAATTGAAGAGACATAGTTTGCTTGTAGTAAGGTCCGATTGTGATTACTAGCATTTTCACATATTATCTAAGTTGTTTATGCATTGTCAAGACCTGACACCCGAGAGACCTTGGGGTGATTTTCAGCAATTTATTATTGAAGATTATCTTTCAAGAGAGATAGAATATCAATTTCTGTCTGAGTTGTTGCTGTGCAGAAAACAACATCAACAGATTTATTAGTGTTGTTATCCTGGTTGCTATTGTTACTAGATCCAAGATTTGCATTGGATGTGCTAGGACCTTGGTTATGCTTGGCGAAAGTGTTTTGATATATTTGTAACTGAGCATTGGATGAAGGTTTCGTATTGGCATCCACATGTATGTCACCCTGATCTATGAAATCTTAGATGTATGTTTTCAGACTCTAACACTTATTTAAGGTATGACCTTTAATCTTGTGAAACTCACAGTATTCATTTTCTTTAAACCAAGCTGGTTTAGGCTTGGATTCATCAGGTGGCTTGGTCATAGGATATGTAATCAGGTAATTGACCCGCAACAACCTATTGAAGACAACACTCAAGGGTTCTCCTAATTGAGTGTATTGACATTTATCGTTCCCTTGATTGGATCATTGAGGGGGTCAAGGTGCCCCCTGTGGCACGGATATGACGTTGGGAATGGATGATTGTTGCTTTTGGGAGGTATTGGCTACTTGAACATGTTTAGTATCAGTGACGCCATCATTGACTGCATTCTTGTTCTTATTCCTGTAATGGGATGTCACCAGATGACTTATCCTTATCCAAGTTGTACAATTTAATTTTCCCTTTAGCGACAAGCACTCTCTCAATGATGGGGCCCTTTTTGATAACCTCTACAAAGGTTGTGACATAACAAAGATTAAGAGCATGCTCTAGTTGGGGATGGGCATTAGCCACAAAAAGGGTGACCATTTCTTTCTCGCTGGGAGGGGACTTCATACAACTAGCTATAGCTCGCCACCTTTGTAGGTATTTAGCAAAAGTTTCTCCATCACTTTGCTTCTCTTTCAAGAGGTCTAGAGTGTTAATGCACTTCTCCAAATTAAAGGAGAACTATTTGACAAATTGTTCAGAAAGATCTGGGAAGGAAGAAACTGTCCCCTTCTTGACACCCATGAACCAATCTAAGACTGGCCCTCCTAAGCTTCTAGGGAACAAGCGTAGGAGATAATTGTCATTATATTGGACATCCTAACATTGTGCATAGAAATATTGTAGATGGGATTTTGGATCTTTAGTTCCTGTATACTTGTCAAACTTGGGTATCTCAAAATGCTTTGAAAAGGGGACAAGTGAAATCGAAGAATAAAAAAGATATGGGAAAATCTCCTCAAACTTGAAGGATTTTTTGGATGTACCCACTTGTAGGTCTTTCAATGTAGCTTTAAGCTCCTCCAACTCTTTATTGGCGGGCAGAGTTGGATTAGATGGATTGGGTGGATATTGCTGATGGGATGAGGATGGGATGAAATGATTGGGATTGTACAAGGGTGTAGGTTGATACTAATTAGCATAAGGTGGATATGATGATGACGAATTTTGGTAATAAGAGGTGAAGGGTGCCAGTTGCTGAGGTGGCAATTGCTGATAATATGAAGTGGATGGGTTATTGTGTGGAGGTTGGTAATATGATGATGTGGATGCCCCTTGTTGATAAGGTGGTTTTTGTTGATAATAAGAGGTAGATTGAGCACCCTATTGATTAGGTTGCCATTGTTGCAAGTTGGACATGGATGAGACACCTTTTTGGTATAAATGTTGTTTTTGAGCATAATAGGGATTGGTTTGGTAATTATATACAACATTGGGTTGTTTTGTGATGTATGGAGGTTGTTGCGGATTAGGATGCTGCTGGTATGGGTTGGTATGTGATTGTAGGGGATTTGTGTAAGGAGTTGGTTGTGTTTGTGGTGGATTCTGAGTAGTCACATAGATGTTCAGATTAACATAAGCAGTGTAAATGTTGGATGGATGGTAGAGATATTGTACAAGAGGATTATGTTGTGTTTGTGTGGGAACGTGCATATGTGATTGTTGATAAGGAGGGAAAGATGGGATGTGTTGTTGTGGAATTGCTATAGAGGCACCATGGGGTGGTTGTTGAGGGTGTGATGCAGTTTGTGTTACTTGATGCAGAGGCTGGATATGAGTTACAATATGTTGTTGTGGGTTTGGAACATTTTGTTACAACGTGTTCTATTGCAAAATTGAAACATTATGTTGTGGGGTTTGTTGATGATGTTGTTGCATGGGGATGGAAATGACAATGGTATGCTATGGTGGTGCTTGTGAAGGGATAGTTGCATGATGTGGTGGTGCTTGCGAAGAAATTTATTGATGAGGATTATTACCTTGAGGGGGTGGTAGGAGATTACTTGCGGACACAGGTCCTGGTGGTGGCATCAATCTGAGAAAGGGATTACCCCCAGTGTTGACGGGTGGTTAATTAGGATACTGAGGTGGGAGTGGTGGACCAGATGAGATGTGTTATGGCATGCCATAGGCATAGGGATCATAAGGATCAGATGATGCGGTAGGAGCAGCAGGTGGAAAGGGAGGATAATTAGCAACTTGATGTATCACAACATTTGCAAACTTAGGATGTTACCAGTTATCTATGGGTGTATCCTCAGGAACATAGGAATTTGTAGGAACATTCTACGGGTCTTGATGCACCAGAGGGGGCTTAGTGTTGGTGTACTATGACATGTCAAAACTAGATGGTAGTTTGAATCCTTTCATGAGTAGAGTGGCGAGGATATTATCCCCACGCTCATCGAGGAGGCGGTCTGTCATCTGGACGTTAGTGGGATTGCTTAGGAGTTCATTAACAGAGACTTTAGGTTGATTGATCATGTTTTCATCACTTGGTAGTGAAGTATTTTGACTGCCAGTGATAGATTATGATGAAGCACCATTATGAGGGTCTTGAGGGATGTTCACACCATTGTTAGGATCTTGAAAGGAATTCACATCATTGTTGGGATCTTGAGGGATTTTTTTCCCTATTATTGGGATCTTGAGGGATGTTCAACTGGAAACCTTGACCTTGTTGTACCATTTGCTTCTTGGTTTGTGATCTAGTATGTACAGGCATGCAAATGCAAAACTACTAGGTGGACCTCAATGCAAGGATGACCTAAATGATAGTTGGAAGATTGATTGGATTAGATAAAGGATTGATTGATAGGATGGTGAGATCAGATAATTGGATAAGGGTTGATTGGTTGTTTAGATTGGATAGGATTAAAATTGGATGATTGGATATGATACGATGATCGGATAGGATTGAAATTGATATTGGATGATTGGATACGAGAAGATGATAGATCAGGATCATTTGATGAAACAACTGACAAGATTAGATGATGGATGATGTAAGTGATTCTAAACCTAGTTCAGAAATTACCCTAGGTGACTTAAGGTGTTGGTTGATTAGATTAAAGGAAAAATAGAGGATCATGACATCGAATCCACCTCGAGATGGAAATGGATTGATTGGGTCGAGGATGATGAATTATGACACTGAATCCACCTCAAGATAGAAATGGATTGATTGGGCCAAAGACAATGACTGATGTGTATGATAATGCTTAGATACAGACGCCTAGGTCAATTCGGATAATAACCTCTGAAACAAGGTTTAGGGGATTTGGATCGAGAGAGTGATGATGAATGATGCTCTAAGAGTGCTTATATGATGCGGGTGATGACTGAATGACCTTTGGAAAGTGAAAATGATAAATTACAAGTGGACGAAAGGGGATGAAAGTTTTTAGATCACAAAAAATGACAAGGTTTTAGGTCCCCAACTATTTGACTCTCTGAATTGGGCACAGTTGCCTATTCAAGGGGTGTGGTCACCTGATCGGTTTCTTTGGACTTGTTTAAATCATAAATAAGGTCAAACAATCTATCAAAATAGGAAAACAAGCTTGATGGACTTACTAGATGATGGAACAAGTTCCCCAAACAGTGAGATGAGACCCTTAAACAATGAGACAGATTCCCTGAATGATGAAATAAGTTCCTTGAATGGAAAAACTAGTTCCCCGAATGATGAAATAGGTTTTCCGAAAGATAAAATGGGTATTTGGAATGGATAAATGGGTTGTTGGAATGGGAAAATGGGCACTCAAAATGGGAGACAAATGCTCGGAATGGATAAACGAGTACTCAAAATGGATAAACAGGTACTCATAATGGATAAATGGGTACTCAGAATGACCGAATGGGAGTTGAAATTGGTCATTTGGGGGGTGGGTTTTCCCAACTTGGGGCAGGTTCACCCAAACTAAAGGGTAGGTTCACCTATTAGATGAAAATTCTGACAATTTTGACCAAAAACAAGCTAACAACAAGCTAATATAGAGGGCAGGTTCGCCCCTTTAGAGGGCAAGTTTGCTTGTTTGGTAGAAAGATTGACAATTCTGACAAAAAAAAGTTGATCAAAGGCTGTGGTAGAGGGAAAGTTCGCCCCTTGAGAGGGAAAGTTCACTTCTTTAGAGGGAAGGTTTTCCTGTTTGGTAAAAAGATTGACAATTCTAACAAAAACAAGCTAATCAAAGGCTGAGGCAAAGGGTAGGTTTGCCTCTTTAGAGGGTAGTTTCTCCCTTTTGCAGGAAACTTGGACTTGAATTAAGTGAAAATAGCTATGGCAAGGACCAAAAACATAGCAAACAATAAGCAATAAGACTGACTTGACAAAAAATTAACTGGTTTTACATAAGAAGATAAATTCATACAACATGATCCTACGATTAGTGCTAAAGGTATGGCTAACATAGTCCTTAATCTAGGATGAACAAGGCATCTAGGGAGTCCTCGATACACTCTCGGTACATGAGACACAACCATGAACACCAGCCTGTCACAAGCACAGATCGAAAACTCCAACGAGATACTGAAGGCTTGGACCAACCCTTCATGTCTATCTAGGTATCACCCTAGCTTCGACGCTCCACTAGACACAACGTGGCTAGATTGGGGTACAACTTTGGCTCTCCCCCCTTTGTATACCCCATGGGTACGTGTGGTTGGGATCGTCCCTTGGGGTGATGAAATCACCAAGCAGGTACTACTAAAGAAGAAAACACTAACCATTTTTGGCTACTCCCCAGGATCACAAAAAGTGCAATGGGAAAGCTTAGACGAAATAGTGTCTCCTTGGGTGACACAAATGGACTTTTGAAGACACAAAAAAAAAAATAGTTGACTCTCCCCTAATTAAACTATGTGCCTAGATATTAAAGAAAAAAATGACAAAGAAAAAAACTGATTAATAATTAGATTCATCTGCCCTGCAACAAATATGTTAGAAGTTTATATCTTGGTCTTCAATAAGTGTTTGAGAGCTGTACAAATGTTAGAAAAACTAACACAAACACCAACAGGATGAGTTAGGATTAGTAATAATCGAAAACAATCGAAAGTAGAATCTGAAAATGAGATTTACCCACTATTTTTACCTTGCAAAAGTCTTTATTCAGGGTAGGTTCACCCCTCTGCAGAAAACAATTAGAAATAGAGGCTAAAAACTAAAATCTAAATGACCTCTTACCTGTGTTAAGGGCAGGTTCTCCTCTCTATAGAAAATAGTTAGAAATAGAGGCTAAAAGCCAAAATCTGAATGCTATTTTACTTGTGTCAAGGGTAGGTTCGCCCCTCTATAATGATAGGTTCACCTCTCTATAGAAAATAGTCAGAAACAAAGGCTAAAAACTGAAATCTGAATGTTTTTTTACTTGTGTCAAGGGCAGGTTTTCCCCTCTGAAGGGCAGGTTCGCCCCTCTACAAAAAAAATAGAAAACAAGGCTTAAAAATAGATTTTGATACTCAGAAGGGTGAACTACGGTTCACTTGTTTGTGGGAAAGTTTTCCCCTCCTTGGGTAGGTTCGCCCCTCTGCAAGGACAAGTATGCCTCTCTGTTACCCTAACCTACAAAAAGCTTAAAAAAACAACAAACATAAAAGGAAGAGACCCATCTGTGGGTCCCACTGGGCATGCCAAAAATGTGATAAGGTGAAATTTCATAGTTTAGATAATGCAAAACAAGGTATAAAATGAAAGGAAAAGAACACTAACACCTCACGATTAGCCTAGTTGAACCCCAAAAAAAAGAAAGATAAAAAGACCATATTTTACCTTGTCTTAAATTGATCTTTGGTTGGCCCTTGATAGTTGATTTTGTGTGCTCCTTTGATGGAAATATGTGATGAAAGTGGGTTCAAAGTGATGAGGGTTTGATGGAGATTCAAATGAAGGATGTGGGTATTTTGGTGGATGAACAAAATAGATGCAATGAGAGCTTGTAGATGAGCAACAATGGTGGTTGAAGGTTGAACTTGAGCTTGAGAAAAATGGTTCAATGAGAATGTTGAATGAAAAGTGTTGCAAGTGTGTGAATTAGAGATTGAAAGAAAAATATTTTATTTTATGGAGAGAAGCTCTAGAAAGATGGATGGTTGAGATCTTGCCACCATGGGCAAGATGTAGGGTTGTGGTGAGTTGATGACTCACAAGCCTTCACATCTTGCCATGTGGTAGATGATGTGTCACAAGGACATATGAGGTGGAAGATGACATGTGATGGGAATGTAGTTGTAAGTACCTTGGAATAAGGATAATGTGACCTCTCAATGATCACATGGGGAAGAGGAGAATCTTGGATAAATAAAAGTGAATTTAAAATTCACATGATTGGGGATATCTTAAGGATAAGAAAAGGTTCCCAAAAAGAGAGGTGATAAGTACCTTGGATAAGACAAGGTCCTTAAAAAGGTAAGTACTTCCCCACATGTGAGTGATGTGACATGTCAATGATCACATGGGGAAGAAGAGAACCTTGGAAAGATAAAAATGAATTAAAAATTCCTTGGGGGAAGGGGAGATTTGACTAAAGGGGGGTTGATTAGACTAGCTAATCACCAATTAGAAAATAGTTAGTGATTAATGAAGATTAGAAGCCAACTTTAAAAAGTTGGAGGATGTGACACATCCTAATAAAGGATTAGACATGTTCACATATCTAATTATGAGATTAGAAGGTGGATTAGGATTAAGAAAAAATGATGGAGGATGTGACATGTTAGGAATTAAATAAATGTATTATTTATTTAATTCTTTGAGGAAAAAGGGGGTAAAGGGGTAAGATATTTAATTATTAACTGAATACC
This sequence comes from Sequoia sempervirens, assembly GCA_007258455.2. NCBI lineage: Eukaryota > Viridiplantae > Streptophyta > Pinopsida > Cupressales > Cupressaceae > Sequoia > Sequoia sempervirens. The sequence goes on from VDFB02000015.1 coordinate 316,378,150, forward strand.
TTAGAAATTCAAAAGAGTTAAGGGTATTAATTAAATAATAGTAATATTACTTAATTAATGCAAATATGAGGATATTTAGACGAAAAGGGAAAAATTTGGACAAATGTAAGTGTCCAAATTTAGGTGCCTATGGTGTTCTCATGCATAATGAAGCATTTTGCGTTGCCTTCATGTCATCTTCTTGTTGGGAAGCATGTACATCAATGTTCATTTGTGTTTTCATTAGGTTTGGCCGACCTGGTGTTTACACTTCATTCAAAGAATTAAATTTAATCAAGGAAGTTTGTGGTTGATTCAAGACATTATTTTTGGTCTTGGTTAAGTATTTTTATTGGTCCACTCTCATTCTTTTCCACTGCGGGAATGTTGACTTGCCGACCTAATTTGAATTAAAGAAATAAAGTTATGTGGCCAACCTTAGAGAAAGTTTCTAAGGTTGAGATGGTATAAATGCAAGTCAAATTGTGAAGAATGTAGTAGTGATGCAAAGTGATGAAGTAAGCCACAAATGAAAATTAGAAGTGTGTGAAAGTGAGTTGAGGAAACATTACCTCATTGTGTTAGATTCCTGAAGGCAGTGAGCTGAAGGTTTCTATAATCTTCTGATCAAGGCTGTGGATTTGTGTTTATTGTTGTGGTGGATCTTTTGTTGTCTTTTGTATCTATAGGCATTGAGCCTTGTTGTTGGACAGTGAGTCCTTTCTGTAGGTAGTGAGCCTTTGTATTTGGATAGTGAGTCCTCTTTTGGGCAGTGAGGCCTTGGTAGTGAGCCTCTGTATTCAGTTTTATAATCTCTTTATATTGTGAGTTAATCCTCACCGTGTTTTTTCCATCATTGGGTTTTCCACATAAAAATATGGTGTTCATTGTGTTGATTTTACTTTATGTTATCTACATTTCATGCTCATAGTTAATAACAAAATAGAGTGGCTGTGGAATTGATGTGTTGAAGTTTTGAATTTGAAATTGTGTGATAATTGATTCATCCCCTATAAGTTTTCCTATTATTTTTTAACAATTGGTATCAGAGCTTTGGTTCCTTGGTGTAGAGCTTAACCACTTAAGGAAGATCTAATGGTGCATAATTTGGTGATCCCTATGTTCGATGGATCTGATTATAGTGATTGGAAAATACAAATGATAGGATATATTGTTTCTCTTGGTTATAATACCTAGAAGGCTATTGAGATGAAGTATGTTGCTTTGATGAGTGGTCCTACTATTGCAGATGAGTTTTCTGCTTATGAGGAGAATGAGAAAGAAAAGTATGCTATTTATAGTGTTTTATCTAAAACTGAGCGCACTAAGGTTCTTTCTCTAGACACTGCTAATGAAGTCTAGAAGAAGTTGGAAGAACTGTATGAAGGAAATGAAATAGTAAAGTTGAAAAAGAAGCTGGCGCAAAGTACATATATGAGAATTTGAAAATAGAAGAAGGTGAAGAGTTTACAAGATATTTCTAGAGGGTTGAGATGAAAACAAATGAAGTTAAGAATCAAGGGGGAAAGTTGATTGATGAAGATATTATTGAGAAGATTCTAATCATCCTACCAGATTGCTATAGTGATGATCTCAGTTATTGAAGAGATGTATGATCCTAAGAAGTATACTAAAGAATAGTTGTTCGACACCTTGCAAGCATTTGAGATGAGAAAGTTCAACAAAGAAGACATGATAGAAGAAAAGACAAAGACAACATTTAAGGGAATGAAGATTGAAGATGATCCAGAGAGTGATGGTTCTAATGAGTTGGAAGAAAATTTCATCAGAAAGTTGAAGAAAGGTACTAGAAAGTATAAAGGTATGTTGCCCTTTAAAAGTTTTAGTTGTGGTAATATTGGTCATTATTCTTCAAGATGTTCGAATAGAGTTGTACACAAGAAAAACAAGGATTATAGAGATAAGGATAGAAAGGATAAGAAATACAAGAAGTTGTATTATGTTAAAGAAGAAGCTGGAATCTCTAATGATGAATTTGATTATGAAGGTGATGATAGTGAATGCTTATTTTTAGGTATGGAGAATAAATTTGTGTTTGCTAACCCGGGAAAATGTGCAAGGAAGAATGCTCTAGAGAACAAAAATAATAATATGGAAGGTACTTTGGTCATTGCGTTTCATGCAAGAAATGATGAAGATTACTGAGTGATTGACAGCGGATGTTCTAATCACATGACCGAAGATAAAAGTAAGTTCACTAAACTTGAAAAGCATGATGGTGATTTGGTCATGTTTGGTGATGGTTCAGGAGCTAAGATTTGTGGGAAAGGTACAATTAGTTTTGGAGTACACAACACTGATGATGTATATTATGTAAAGGGTTTGAGGAATAACCTTTTGCGTGTTGGACAGATGTGTCTAGCAATGGTTTTAAACTTGTGTTTCAGAATAATACCTATGAAATAAAAAAAGGATTTGGAGATATGGTTGCTACTAGAGAAACTCATGGAAACATCTATCAGCTTAAGGGAGTTGATGGTCAATGCCTTGTATCTCAAGTCAGTGAAAGTTGGTTATGGAATTGAAGAATGGGACATGTAAACTTTCATAATTTGGTCAAAATCATTTCAAGAGATGTTGTATGAGGTCTGCCTAGAATCACTAAGCCTGGTAATACTATATGCAAAAATTTTCAGTTGGGGAAACAAACAAGATGCAATGTTAAGGGAAAAAGAGCAATCTACTACCAGAATGTTGGAATTAATTCATACTAACCTTTGTGGTCTGACTAGAACAAGAAGCCTAAATGGTGATGGGTATTTTATCCTCCTTATTGATGATTATTCTCAAATGACATGGGTTTCTTTTTTTGGAGAGAAGACTTAGGCTCTGGATAGGTTTAAAGTGTTCAAAGCAAGTGTGGAAAATGAAGTGAGTTTGAAAATAAAATGTTTGAGATCTGATAGAGGTGGAGAATTCACTTTTAGTGAGTTTAATACATTTTGTGAACAACATGGCATAAAGAAATAGTTTTCTACTTCGAGAACCCCTCAGCAGAATGGGGTAGTTGAGAGGAAAAACTAGACGGTACAGAAAGTTGCAAGAACCATGATGAAAGAATCAAATGTATCAGATGTGTACTGGAGAGAGACAATACACACTGTTGTTTATGTTCTTAATATAGTTTAGATTAGAGGCAACAATGCAAAGACTCCTTTTGAGTTATGGACTGGTAAGACTCCTACTGTGAAATACTTTAAGGTATTTGGAAGTAGATGTTGCATTAAAAGAGATGATGAAAATATTGGAAATTTTGATGCGAGATGTGATGAAGGAATTTTTCTTGGGTACTCTACTACTAGCAACACATATAGATGCTTCAATAAAAGATTGAGGAAGATTGTTGAAAGTGCTAATGTGAAAGTTGATGAAGACATGCAAAGACCTATTGAGATAAGTAAAGTTGAACCTGATGATCCTATCTGTGGACAAGTACCTAAAGAGAATAAGGAGAAGGAAGAAGAAGAACATGCTGAAGAAGAAGAAGAAAATGATCCAAAATTTGTTGTTAAGACTCCTAAGTATGTGCAGAAGAATCATCTGGAGGAACAAATAATTGGAGATAAGAGTGAAGGTGTGAATACAAGAAGTAAAGTAGCAACTGAGGTAAATCTGTGTTTACTTTGTAAAATTGAACCTAAGTCTATGAGTGAAGCATGTGAAGATGAGAGTTGGATGAAAGCTATGAAAGAAGAGTTGCAACAAATAGAATAGAATCAGACATGGGAATTAGTTCCTAGACTTGTGAATAAGAATATGATTAGTTCAAAATGGGTGTTCTGGAATAAGCTGAATGAAATGGTGAAGTCATAAGGAATAAGGAAAGACTAGTATGCATAGGATATTCACAAGTTGAAGGCATAGACTTTGAAGAAATATTTACCCCTGTGGCTAGAATGGAATCTATTAGAATGTTTTTGGCATTTTCTGCCTACAAGGATTTCAAAGTGTATCAGATGGATGTCAAGCCAATATTTTTGAATGGTTAATTGGAGGAAGAAGTATACATGGAAAACCTAAAGGATTTTAGTTATTTGAAAAACTGAACACAGTTTGTACGTTGAAGAAGGAATTGTATGGATTGAAGCAAGCTCCTAGAGCTTTCTATGCAAGATTGGATAGATACCTAACAAAGCAAGGATTCGACAAAGGTTTTGCTGACAACAATATTTTTTTCAAAGTGCAAGGTAACAAAATGTTGATAGTAGTTGTATATGTTGATGGCATCATCTTTGGTGGAAATGAAGGCATGTGTAAGAGATTTGTAGAAGAAATACAAAAATTATTTGAATTGTCCATGATTGGTGAATTGAATTTCTTTCTTGGTCTTCAAGTAAATCAAACTAATAAAGGGATATTCATTTCACAATCTAAGTATGTGAAAGAGTTGTTGAATAAGTTTGGAATGGATGATTCCAAACCAGTTAGTACTCCTATGGTAACCAGATGTAAGCTAAGTAAATATGATGAATCTGCTAAAACTGATCAAAGAAAATACAAATCTATGATTGGTGAACTTTTGTATCTTACTGCTACTAGATCGGATATTATGCATGCAGTATGTTTAGTTGCCAGATTTCAAGTAGATCCTAAAGAGGCACATGTTATAGCTATAAAGAGGATATTTATATAACTTAAAGGCACACTAGATTATGGCTTATGGTATCCTAAGGGTGTTGATTTCATCTTGAGTTCCTATACCAATGTAGATTGGGTTGGTTGTTAGGATGACCAGAAGAGTACCAGTGGTGATGCTTTATTTCTTGGTGGAATATTGGTTTCCTGGTTGAGTAAGAAACAAGACTCAATTTCTATATCCACTATAGAGGCAGAATATATTGTTCTAGCATCCTGCTACACACAGGTTTTGTGGATGAAGCAAACTCTAAAAGACATTAGAGTGATATGTGATGAGCTTATTCCTATTTTCTATGACAAAAAAGTGTCATAAACATTTCAAAGAATCCAGTTATGCATTCAAGAACAAAACACATATCTATCAAATATCATTTCTTGAGAGAAAAGGTGTTGGAGAATGAAGTCAAATTGGAGTATGTGACAACGAAGGAACAAATTGCAGATATATTTACTAAGGATCTTCTGAAGGATACTTTTGAGTATCTTAGGGAGAGGTTGGGGGTCATTGGCCCTTCAGAATAGGTGCACATGAAGGTGCATCGGTCCAATGAATTCAAAGATTCTTCATTTATCTAGACTGATGAATGTGTCTACTCCACAGGGGGAGTAGAAAAGGTTTTCATTGTTGCAGTATGAGTTCAATGGGTACAATCCTAAGGGGGTGTGATCAAATTTTTTTGATCTTTGTAATTGATGTCAAATGGGGAGAGAAAGTTATGTGAAAAAAAATTGAGAAAGAAGAGAAGGTGTTCTACCAGAATTTTGTGCAGAATGTTGTCTTTGATGGTTTTTCAGATCATGCGTTGCCATCAATGACAAAGGGAGAGATTGTTGCAAGTATGAGCAATTTTGGTGTTGTTGTCATTAGTGTTGTCATTGATGTCAAAATAGTTCAGTATGTTGTAGATTGTACATGTATATTTGAGATGTTGTGAGAACATGGAGCTATCTTCATGATGTTTCAGATGTGTTGAAATGATGAGTTTCCAAGTGCTTTTGAGAAAATTAATAAATAAGAGAAGTCAGTGTTATGAATGTGTTCAGAATGTGCTTCGGTATGTGCTCCATGTTTCTCCTATGTTGATCCTATGCTTGTGTAGATCCGAAGATTTACTAATGGTGATCTAGTGGTGATATCTCCCAAGTTCTAGTTTTTGGTTTGATGGGATGTGAAAGTTACGTTCACCGATGTGTGAACTGTTCTGATAGAGTTGGTCTTCTATGGATTGGGAGAAATGTTATTGCTCCGTAATCCTCCACTATTTTATTTCAGATCTTGTGGATATAGAGTATGTCTTATATTGGTGCTCTTTTGGCTATGGCAAAGATGCATGTGGTTTTGTGATCTAGAAGTCATGTTTCTGAGTTGTTGTATGTGTTTGCACAGTCTGGATGGACTGATGGAAGGATTTCAGTGTTGAAAGTTTGTTGCACTTGTTGTGGATGTATTTGAAGGAATCTAAGATGTGTTCTCTTGCCTAATGAAGTGTTTTGCATCATTTGCATGTCACCTTCTTGTTGGGAAGCATGCACATCAATGTTCATTTATGTTTTCATTAGGTTTGGCCGACCTAGTGTTTACACTTCATTCGAAGAATTAAATTTAATCAAAAAAGCATGTGGCTAATTTGAAACATTATTTTTGGTCTTGGTTAAGTATTTTTATTGGTCCACTCTCATTCTTTTCCACCACGAGAATGTTGAGTTGCAAACCTAATTTGAATTAAAGAAATAAAGTTGTGGCCAACCTTGGAGAAAGTTTCTAGTTTTGAAGATGGTATAAATGCAAGCCGAATTGTGAAGAATGTAGTAGTGATGCAAAGTGACAAAGTAAGCCACAAATCAAAAGTAGAAGTGTGTGAAAGTGAGTTGAGGTAGCATTACTTCATTGTGTTAGATTCCAAAAGGCAGTGAGCTGAAGGTTTCTACAATCTTCTAATCAAGGTTGTGGATGTGTGTTTATTGTTGTGGTGGATCTTTTGTTCTCTTTTGTATCTGTAGGCAGTGAGCCTCATTGTTGGATAGTGAGTCCTTTATGTAGGAAGTGAGCCTTTGTATTTGGACAGTGAGTCCTCTTTTGGGCAGTAAGCCTTTGGCAGTGAGCCTCTATATTCGGTTTTATAATCTCTTTATATTGTGATTTAATCCTCACCATGGTTTTTCCCTCATTGGGTTTTCCACATAAAAAATTGGTGTTTATTGTGTTGATTTTACTTCTTGTTATCTACATTTCATGCTCATACTTAATAACAAAATAGTGTGGTTGTGGAATTGATAAGTGTTTAAGTTTTGAATTTGAATTTGGGTGAAAACTGATTCACCCCCCCTCTTATTTGTCCTACACCTTTTTAACAAGGTCCACCCTGACCTATCTTATGTGTTACAAGTTTGAATTAAAGCACGTGGTGTTTGGGTCGATTCAACAAGTTATATTTTGTATGATACATCTAAATAGGCTAACCTAATTGACGTTTGAGGTTGAGATGGATATATATGTGATTTCATTTTTGGTGTTTTGGATATATGCATGTGATGATAGATATTGTTGATGGGAAGTGTGTGAATGTGAGGTGAATACAAAGTAAAGCAAAGTGTTAGTGCAAATCAATATGAAGTGTATAAAGTCTATGTATTGAGCTTCAATGGAACTGTAATCGATGCATATTGTAGATGCAATTGTAAGAGTTCAAAACTCGGTTGTGTGCCACCACTCTCTTCTATCTTTTCTTCTTTTTCTGGGAAGTGATTCCACTAGGACAGTGAGTCCACTTACAATGAGAAATTTTGTAATATCTTATAATTGGTTATAATGTATTGTGAGCTAATCCTCACCATGGTTTTTCCCTTTTTGGGTTTTCCACATAAAAATATAGTGTTCATGTGTTATGTGATGTTGTTGGTTGATTTTATGCTTTCCATTCTTGCTACAAACTAAATATACCATGTGGAATGAATTTTTGAAATGTTTAAGTGGTTTCAAAGAATACCAATTCACCCCCCTCCTTAGTATTCTAGGTGTTCAACAATTGGTATCAGATTTTGGTTCCTTGGAAGAAGATTAATAACTGCTTTGGGAAGACCTTAGAGGTTGAACCCATGGATCTCAAAAGATATCCTAATACTCTAGAAGAAATTCTTGTTGTTGGATTCACATAAGAATAGTGCATGGTTGGCTTGAATGGAGAACTCAAAATAAGCATCTCTAACTTGCATTTCACATCAGTGGATTTCAAACATCGATTTTTTAGTAAGAACAAAGTAACATGATGTCAGGGTTGGAAATGGTTTTATATAATTATAGGATCATCAGCTTGGAGAAAATGGTAGAGAAAGGAGACAAATGTAGGGATATCTTCCATTCCTTTTAAAATTTAAAGATAATAATAACAATTGCCTGCAACTCTCTCAAATTCCAAGGAATGAAATGTACAAGTCCAAGTAAACATATGAATAGAATACATGGAAAAGTCCAATTGAGAATAATTAGTAGGTAGTGGATGTGAACTAGGTTTAATGGCATCCTAAGCTTCACTTTTATGCTAGAAATACAAGCTTTCAAAAATACTTAAAAAAGGGTGTCAAATTTAATCTTGTTGATAGTTTAAGAGTTGAGTACCTCACAAATGGATTGATATGCCAAATGTAAATAAATATGTGTTAAATTGAAATAGGAGGTGATTAAATATTAATCTATTTTATTTTATGTTGTGAGAATAAATTATTTTTTACAATTTGAGATATGATTATGGATATAGAGGCTGGAATGACTAATTCCTAAGCGTTTGTGGTTGAAATATTAATTCCTAAGTGTTTGAGTATTCGAGATAAAATCACATCTACAAGTATGAGCTTCAAAAAGTATTAACTTGTCTAGAAACCAAGATTTTGTAACCTATCATCTTGTCCCGAGTAGAGTATGTTTTCAATACATATAAGATCTTCTCACTTGGTATTGTCTAAAGTATAGAAAACTTTGGTGGTGTTCAAGAACATTGTGGAGCTTAGTAATCTAGGGTATGAAAGTGTACAAACTTCCCCCTTGCTCCTTGGTCAAACTAAAAAAATCAAGTTAATAGTAAAAGTAAAGAGATAAATGGAGTAGGCAATGGATGTTGGATTAATTGTTGACTCCATCGAAGGAAGTCACTTGGTGTTTTGTGTTGAAGTGTATAGGTTTGAAGCATGTCCTTGATAATAAATGTAAATTAATAAATATGACTTGATATTTTGTTGATGTATGATAGTGGTAAACCAATGTATTTGTAAAAGGAGAAGAATACCTTTTATGCTTTGTCACATTAAAATTCTAATAATGATTCTCTTTAATGTGAAAATGATCTAGGATAGTGTCGATTTAAATACACAAGCACAAATACATGAAATTTGAACATTTGGCATCCACATCAACATGTGATAATCAAATCCTAGGATTGTTAGCCTTGGGATGCAAAATTTTAAATTTTGGAATTAGACTATAGAATTGTGTAGTAGTAATCATGTTTAAAGATAAGATTGTATATGCACAGTTATATTTAGGGTGTGTGAGTTGTTGGGAAAAAATAGAACAATACTTTTATAAGAAAAGAGTCATATATATAAGAATGATGGATCAAGTTTTGGGTTAGTGAATGCACCGAAATGATCAAATGATGTGCTACAATCATGCAACCAAGTTATCAACCCAAAACAGCATAAATTTAGAGCAAAAAAGTGTTAAGAGTGACAATTACTACTCTAAATTTTACTTGAGCATTTTGGGTATTTGTGCAAAACTAAGTAATCATGTTCATGCCAAAGTAAAAATGTGTATTAAACATGTAAATATGAGAATTTAAGGATATCAAGATTTTCTAAGCTAAAGAAACTATGTCAGAAAAGATGTGTTGTTCACCTTACATAATGTTATAAAATAAAATAAATATTATTTGCGGTGCACTTAGGGCATCTAGGGATGTGTGCATCACATGGGTTAGACATTCTTGGGGCCACTTTATGTGCTATATGTAGCATTGAGATAAATATTTAATGTGGGTTTACACATTGGGAAAATAATTAATATTGATAAAACTTAGTATCAAAAAGTAAATGAGGGAAATGATTATGTGAGCTCTATTGGAAGAATAAGAAGTTTGTCATTGATATGTTTATTGGAAACATGAGCATGAGGTATGAGTATAAGTTGTACAATATGCAAGTATAGTTTTGTCATTGATGTCAATGTTGTGTTGTGATATGAAGATCATGGTGAAGATAATTTTGTATAGCTTGAACATGCATGAAGATGGTAATCCAGTGCTTAGTTGCAAGAAGGTTTGATCCAGTGCAAACAGTTGAAGTGGAAATTTGGCTAAGTGTCAAAACAGGTACTTCAGTGTACAAGACATCTAATAATTTGGTCCACTTTGGTCCCCCTGAAAGAATCTTACTCTGGAGTTTTCATGCAATTTTGTTGGATATTAGAAGAGTCTAAATCTATACTTTCATATTGCCATGGTCTCTGGTGAAGAAGTGATGAATGATAGTATATTAGGTTTGGTAGTGACAATGGTTACCAGTACACAATGTATATTTTGATGAATCTGCACTTCATCATAGATTGGTATCTGGTCTTGCAGATTTATGGGAGTGTTGATAGGTGTCAAGTGTATCTCAATTGCAAGTGCCATGTAGTTTGGAAGTAAATGCATCCTTTTGTGGTTGAACACTTGGTGAATTTTGATGTTAGGTCATTACCGATGTCAACCTAGTATCTTTGGCCCATATTGTGGAGTTTTGAGAAGTATTGATCCATTATAATGATGTTATTATAGGTCCACCCTAACCTATCTTATGTGGTACAAGTTTTAATTAAGGTGCGTGGTGTGTGGGTTGCACTGACAGGTTATATTTTGTATGATACATCTAATTAAGCCGACCTAATTGATGTTTGAGGTTGAGATGGATATATATGAGAGTTCATTTTTGGTGTTTTGGATATATGAATGTGATGATAAATACTGTTGATGTGAAGTGTGCAGATAATGATGTAGATATAGAGTAGAGTAGAATGCTAGTGTTGATCAATATGAAGTGTCCAAAGTCTATGTATTGAGGTTCAAAGGAACTATAATCCATGCATATTGTAGATGCAATTGTAACAGTTCACAAATTGGTTGTGTCCCACCACTCTCTTCTATCATTTCTTCTTTCTATGGGTAGTGAGTCCACTTGTAGTGAGAAATTCTCTAATATCTTATAGCTGGTTATAATACATTATGAGATAACCCTCACCGTGGTTTTTCCCTTTTTGGGTTTTCCATGTAAAAATATGGTGCTCATGTGTTATGTGATGTTGTTGGTTCATTTTATGCTTTCCTTTCTTACTGCAAACTAAATGTTTCATGTGGAATGGATGTTTAAATATTTAAGTGGTTTTAGATAATACTGATTCACCCCCCTCTCAGTATTTCAATGTTCAACAATTGGTATTAGAGATTAGTTCCTTGGAAGAACCTTAATTACTTGGGGAAGATCTTGGATGTGGAATGCATGGCTCTTAGAAAATTTACTACTCCAAAATAAATTCCTACTATTGGATTCACAAAAGAAGAGTGCATGGTTGACATGAATGGAGAACTCAAAATATCCCTTGAAGATATGGAAAGGATTGAAAGTGAGAAAAAATATCTAAAGGAAAATTTTAAGGAAGCAAATGAATGTAGATAAAAAAGTTGCGAGAGAAAATCAAAAGTTCAAAGAAAGACATAAGGAGGTTAATGAGCAACTAAAGTAAGCCAATGAAATAATTACAAGCCTGAAGGTGCAAGTTGAAGAAGGAAAAGAGTTGAAGAATGTCTGAATGCAAAGGTGAAAAGAAAGTTTGAAGAATGTACAAACCTTGAACAAGAGATTGTGACTCTAAGATCATACCTTGAAAAAGAAAAGTGTCAAGAAAAATTCAAGAATCTAAGTACATTAATTCTTGATGAAATGATTGCAAATCTTAAAGGATCTAAAGACAAAGAAGGATTAGAGTTTGATAAAGGTGAAAGTTTAAAGATAGAGCAAACTCCAAATTAGGCTGAAAAGAATATTGAGGACAAGAAGGGTAATGACAAGCAGACGCATAATCAAAGGAAAGATTTCAAAAGACCACCAATCAAACAACCAAATGCACAAAGGCCATATTTTAATGGTTTTTGTTATTCCTTGCAATATATTTAGACATAAGGCTATAGAGTGTAGAAGCAAAATGAATCAAAATGGTCCATCCTTTTCTGATCAATTTTTTATATGCAAAATATTTGGTCATAAGGTTAGCGAATGTAGAAATCAAATGATGAATGACTATAATAGTGGTATGATGTTGTAGATACTTAAAAATGTACTAAATGATATACACACTTGAATATGATGTACTAACACCATCTCATGCTAAAATCCATCCTCTTTTTGCTTGTTTGATTAAATTAATCTAGCTATTTAATTAAATGCCTCATTTTCATCTATTAATCTAATTGACCTAATTGGGTTAATTCACCCTCTCCTACACCAACATTTCAATCTGTTTGATGAAAGAATGAAAAATATTTAATTTAAACCCTAAAGTCCTCTTATTTAATTAAATAACCCTAAGCTATTTAATTAAATATCATATTGCATCTTCCTTTTCATTGAATATCATATTATTCTCCATCTTCCACATTCAAAATTATTTTTAATTAACTAAATTGCTAATTTCCCTCTCATCCACTTGCATAGGGAATATTCCAAAGGAATATTATCCTATTTGGCTCTAAAATTGGATTGATTTCTTTCAAACAAACTTTGTAACAAACTTTCAAATTTGTTATAAAGTATGTTTGTTTGAATCATTCTCAACCCTTGATGTTTTCTTGATCCATGTGAACATTTATTCTCATCCATTGATGAGAATCCTTGATCCATGTTTCAACCTCCTTTTTAATCTTCACCATTGATTGACCAAATTGATCTAAGCCCTTGTTTTCTCACTTGCTTTCCTATAAATAGATCACTATTTGGAGAGAAATGGATCCATCTTTTGATAGAAAAGTCATGCTATTGAAAGTCATACTCACTTGCATCCATATTGAGCACTTTTAGATTAATTTCACACATAGTTAGCTTAAGCATCCATTAATGGCTTCCATGGTTACTTAGTTTGCATACATTTTAGCATAGTTTTCTTTAAATGGCTTATATCTTTGAATTTTGTTTACATTTAGCATAGCTTGCATCCATTTTATCTATCATCTTAGCATTTAGAATTTTAAATCTAGTTTTGTATCATGCTTCACACACATCTCATCAATTTCATAAGTTTTCTTTATTGGTGTAATTGGAAGTGTTGTACCTTGTCCTAGGTCATTATTACACCTTAGTTAAGTTTACTTAGGGACCACATAGGAGGTAGTTGGATAATTTCCACTTTTGGTGGACTTATCATGTTATTACTTTATCACATACACCTTTCATGGACACATCATGTGATTACCTCTCCACCTTTTGTGGTGATTATCACATTATCACTTTTCCACTTCAGGTGGAGTGATAACTTTTCACAGTTGTCTCATGTCATAAGATTACGAAAATTGTCATAATATGATGCCCTTCTATGTTCTCACCTTGGCTATATAACCAAGGGGTCTTCTATGTACTTTTGCTCATTCCATTCTATTCTATTGGCAGAATACAATTTATTCTTGTCATATTATTTCTATCTGTCTTATGCTTGTGATTTCTATTAGGCCTCTAGATTTTGAGTCACTACCTTCATAGCCAATTCTTACATGGTATCAGAGCTATTGGAGTGCCTTTGGATTTCCATTTTGGAGAGATTCTTGGAGGGTTCCATTTTTGGACTTGTATTGCAAGTGCATTTTGGGAGCTTGTTGTATTAGATCTGAGCTCACCATTATGTCCAGAGTGCCCGAGATAGTCAAATTTTTATTTTGTTTCATCTCAGTTGGACATCATAGGCCAAATCTACAAGGGTTGAAGATTGGAGGTGGTTGCCAGATCCAAAAGCTAGCTGCCACTTTAGAGCATTTTCAGCCAAACAGGACATCGCCATTGCGTTCAAAAGGGTCAAAAACCCTAAGATTGACTGTCAATTTGTCCAAATTGAAGATTTTTGGTGAGGCAAAAACATTTTGCCCAAGGAGCCATATGACCCCCTAGGTCGTCATAATTATGCAGGCAGTACGATTTTATTTTTTGTAAAAAAAAAAAATTAATATAAATTTTGTGAAATATTTTTTTGAAATATCTCTTTAAAGAAATTCACAACTTTTTATATATTATAAAGTTTTTTTAAATAAAAAATCAAAATATATAGTGGAGTACATAGTTCATAGACTATTGTAACCCATCGTACTTTATACTCGTAGAGTGTTGGTACGCTGTCTGTCGCGTAGCCTCATGGCCGTGACCCCACTATCGGCGGGCTCCACCATAAAAAACAACGACGTCTATTAAAAATTCGCTGGCCAGATTAAACACCGAGCAGTTGAATTTCAAAAGCTGGTGATGTCAAGACAAATATTCCAACACCCAATCAAAAGTTTTTGGTGAACAAGGGAATATTCCGGCCACGATTCCGTTGGAGGGATAACAGCAGCAGTGACAACCATTTACTCATCAAATTAACTTGTAGCGACTTGTGATGACCAGAAAACTGTCAAATTTAAGGTCATGTTTGGATGACATCAACACTGCATCATCACACTTTTTGAAAATTGGCAGACCCCTCTCCATTTGAGTTTTTGATTTTGCAGTTCTTCAAAAGCTCATACCTTGACCATTTTGAGGCCTTTTTAAGTGCATTTTTTTTTATTTGGGCTAATTTTTCATGCTCTATGTGCTAGTGCAATTGTTTTTTGATTTTGGTGCATGAATTTCCCAAAAAAATTGATTTGTCACAGGTGTTGCTGAATTGTTAGCATTTTTGCAATTTCCATGGCTCCATTAAGGCTCATAAGAACTCCTTTTCAGGTGCCATTTTTTTTGAAAGTGTATATTTTTTTTTGAACTTTATAGCAGTGCTATTAGTTTGTAGTGATTGTGATAAGAAATTATACTTTCAACATATGGTTTATTTTGGCCCATTTTGCAATTTGTAAAGATAAGATCTCAGTTTGGTCTTTTGTATCAGTCATTTGAGTTTGTTGTAACCTACTTAAGGTTGTTGTAAAACATTGAAAATTAAAATCCCACTTTGCTTGGCTTGCAAATGGCTACTGTACACGCACTAAGTATAAAGTGCCAAATCATCTTTTTTTTTGGGGGGGGGGGTTCTTTGATTGAGTGAATTTGAGGGGGGTGTCTTGTGTGATTGTTCCTCTCTCTCTAACTTATTCACTTTCATTTTGCTGCTATGGGTTCTAAGTTTCCTCTGTTAACTCCACATAACTATATTTCTTGGAAAATTGATTCTTGGAGTAAGTTAATGGAAAAAGGATTAACTCATTATATTGATGGAACTATTGTTGCACCATCTGATCCTATTGCTCATATGGATTGACTCACTAAAAATACTATGGCTCTTGGAACTTTAAGGAAATATGTATCAAAAGATCTCATCTTTCAAATTGAAAAGTGTAAAACAATCAAAGAGGCTTGGGAAAATTTTGGTCAATTGTATGGCCAAGTTGATGAGATTTGTAACGCCCCGCCACACAACCCTAGGGAAAGTTGTAATCTACTATTCAAACGCAATAATCTTTTTTTTTGTTTAAGTACAATAACAAGTAGGTTTACTGCGTATTTCCAACAATCCCTAAGGATACGAGACTGAGTTTACTTTAATCCAAACATGAACATGGAATTAAACCATTACATCACATTACTTAACAGATAATTGTTCATACATTCCATACATTATAAATTAAATCAGAGACATAAGCATTCCAAGTGTTCCCAATAATATACTTTATAATAAGATTACAATGCTCATTCCTCGAATGAGATACTTCCAAAATATAAAGATTACATTTACAATTTCCACCTCGATACAAGAGGGGTATCAAAATACATAACAACTAAAAGAATGAAGTATGAAGAACCGGTTCCCGCGAGCTCTCCAACTGGAAATCTTGTCCATACAAGAAAATGCCAACTCAATGGATTATGGTGCACGTTCCACCCAACCATGTGATACCTGAAGGCTCACCCCCTGTGCTAGAAGATAGTAACAAGGATTCCTAGGAAAGACCTTCTACCTCTAGACATAGGCTACACAAAACTGATACGAAATAAACACAAGTACACATCACATGAATTGGATGGTCAAATGAACAACTCTAGTACGACTCTCACATCACTGACATAGGTTACATTGCTTCCAAACATAAAATAGATCGAGAGTGTCACAAAGACCAAGTTCAAACTGTTGACTTAGGAAGAGTGTCATCGCATAGCTCGATAAGGGATATCCTCTGGGAATCTTCCTAGGCTCTGGCCCCCACCATGGGTTATCCTGGTGGCCTCTACCGAAATCCTGGCACCCATGCTCACTCATGCGGAGTCAAATACCTCTCGTGAAGATGAGATAGATGACATTGCCATTCCAGGCCTTCCCGTCTCATCCCAAGTCTAGACAAGCCCTTGGGTCCATGAGTGAGGCATAATTAATCTTGTTTAATGTTTGATGCAACCTAAGCTTCTAAAATTTTTATTTAGTTATCATTGAATTAACCAACTTGCAAAGGGTTTCCCTGACACCACTTTATGTGTTGGCCCCCATTGCAAGCCACTATTCTAAGACAACTCATGGAGTAAATCCACACTCAAGGGTACACACGTACAACCTAAGGAGAATGACTCCTATATAGGACCTTAAGTCCTCACAACCTATCCACAATAACTGGGTTAACATTGGATAAGATTTGACGCACTACCCCCAAGAGTCCAAAGGTTG
Source organism: Sequoia sempervirens (assembly GCA_007258455.2). Taxonomy (NCBI): domain Eukaryota; kingdom Viridiplantae; phylum Streptophyta; class Pinopsida; order Cupressales; family Cupressaceae; genus Sequoia; species Sequoia sempervirens. The sequence goes on from VDFB02000015.1 coordinate 316,394,705, forward strand.
ACTATCCAAAAAAATAACCCAAATCAATAAACGAACCCCTATTTGGAAGACTTTAAAAACACTTACTCTATTTCACGAACTTCGAAAAAGAACAAATAACACTAAAAGAATTTCAAGCCGTTAAATGAACTAATATTCGGATTTCCTAAATCCAGTCAATCACAGTTTTTGTTCCTTGCATTTATCTAATCAAAAACACCAAATTTCATTTCACGACTTTGCAATAAATAAAAGCCATTCATTTATCCTTAGTTTCACAATTAAATTCATAATCAAAGCATTTAAATAATTAAAGTCATTTGACTACAATAACCATTCATTAGCTCTAAATGTACAATTATATTCATAATCAAAACACTTAAATAATGAAGTCATTCGATTAACATTTAAATCAGTTTACTTATTCTAGGTTTACTATTATTTTCATATCAAAACATTTAATAAATTAAAAAGTTTATCTAGAATCAATTCAACTTATTTCGACTTAGAACCATTAATTAATTAGAACTCATTCCTACCAAAATACCTTATTCATTAAACATATAATTTCCTAAAAATACATATATTAAATGTATATATATTTTAAGACGTATTTTTATTTATTTAAATATTTCAATTTCCTTATAAAATAATTTAATTGAAGTTACCAATTTATTTTTAAATCATATATATAAAATATACATGTATATACACTATGTATATATATCTAATTAAATATATATACATAAGTGTATATATCACATATATATATATTTAAATTAATTATTATTTAAATATTATTTAAATATTATATATATAATATAATATATATATATTATATATATATTATTATATATTAATATTAATATAATATTAAGTAATAAATATAAAATAAAACATATAAAACAAAACAAAACGAAATTCCAAATTTCATTTGAAAAAGCCACGAACCCTAAAGGGTTGTGGCTGCCCTACCATCGGATGACCGCGGCCTGTGTGCGGTACACACAGTCCGCAGTGGTGGGGGTGTAGGGCTTCGGCCTTGCCCCCTGAAAAATGCATTTTTTATTATTTTAAAAATAAAATGCCTCAAAAAATTATGGCAAACACGGGTGCAAAAATTTTAAAACCCTAAGATTTTTTCAAATGAAATCAAATATACTGTATGTATATTTGCAAGTATATCCATGTGTTTAAATGCATGGGTATATTTGCAAATATACATACCCAGATTCTCCATTTTTAGTGAGATTGTGCAAACAATCCAAATACATTGCAAGAACATAAATAAATTTTCTAAAACAACAAAAGGGTTTAAAAATCTAGTTTTGAAATAGAGATTTCTTTGATTTTCTTCCTATTTCATGGTGTAAGTTCTTGTTTTGGTTTCCATTTCAAAATCTTTCACAAGTTTGCAAGTTTTAATGTATTTCCATGGATTTTTATTGAATCTAAAACTACATTTTCAACATTTAAATCTCATTCCAAATGAGGCAATAAAGTAGAAGGAAGAAAGGAAGGAACCTTGTGTTTTCTCCCCAAGATTGAAGCTTTCAACAATGAAGAATCCAAGCACTCCTTCAACTCCAAAATTTAGCCACCACCAAGCTCTCCACCAAAAAAAACAAGAAATTTTGCAAAACAAAATGGAGTTTCCTCTCTTTACATAGGGTTTTCCCTAATTTTGGCCAAAACCCTAAAATGACCCACTTACTAATTTTTAAATCATTTGGAGGATATTGCATTTTTAAAATTTTAAAACACTTTTATTTTCAAATTGAAATCTTATGCAAAAATCAAAATTTCATTTAAAACTAAAATCTCAAAATTGCAAGAATTCCAAAATTTCCAAAATGTGACATTTAAATACATTTCCATTTTATTATTCTCATTTAAATCAAATCTCTAATATGATTTTCATTTCCATTATAATTTTAAATCTAAATATACAATAAAGTCAAAATAGCTCTTTCATTTAAATTTATCACTATTAATCTAATTAATTAATAAACTCAATCTAATTTTATTAATTAATGAAATCCATCAATAACTTAAAAAAAATATTATTTTATTAATTTAAATCTAGATAACCAATGGAACAAATTGCATTTCGATATTGAAACTAAATACCTTAAATCATCATTTAAACCATATCTCCATTTAATAATCATTAAAATAAGAAAAATAATTAAAATAAGGAAAGGATTAGTTAACCAGAGAGGAACGAATATAAGTCAAACCCGCTAAACCTGACGACCACTATGACTAGGGTGATGACTTGGCATGGGAAACCTAGCTACTATCTCCCAATCGATTACCATTGGTCAATGGACACGCTCAAACCTGTGAAGCCAAGTGGAGTCGATGTCATGTACTTGTAAACCTGCAAGTCAAGAGTATTTCGAACATGCAACACACACACACACACACATATATAATAAGAGACACTGTGAAGCGAAGATCTCAGAAATCGTAGGGCGCTCGCAAGCGAGTGATACGATCCTGTCCCCTTCACCAATATAGATTCTAAACTGACAAGTCTAATCCATCAGCAATATAATTGAAGCATAAAGCATTTTAAATTAAACAATGGTTACACTAATTCACCACATGCCATAATGATAAAATATAATTAAAAATCCCATCACATCAAATATAATGTTTACATCGCTTAACAAATAGTGGCCAAAGTAACCAAGCATCAAAGTCAAAGTGCTAACAGAAGTAAAGCATACATAAAAACACTGATCAATCCAATGAACAAAATGGAGAGGTGCTACATCCTCCCCCCTAGGGTCAGGCCTACTCCTGGAAGCCTACAAAAAAATAGGGATAAAGCTACCTCATCCTAGCTGTATCCTCCCAAGTGGATGACATGTCATCCCTAGGATCCCACTGGAGCCTGACCTGATCAATATCTCACCCCCGAAGAGCGAGCGTTCTGTACTCTACCATGGCCACGGGCTCCAAAGCCAGCTGCTCGTCCTCTACCTGTAATGCATCCCAATCAAGTACATGAGAATGTCTGGATGATATGGCCGAAAAACTAATACATGAAAAACATCGTGAATACGCGAGAGACTGGGTGGTAACGCAAGACGGTAAGCAATTGGACCAATCTTCTCGAGTATCTCGAAGGGTCTGACAAAGCGAGGTGCCAACTTAGAGCCCTTCCCATAATGGATGGGACTCTTTCATGGACACACCCGCAAGAAGACTCTATCGCCCACTGAAAACTGACAATCTACTCTATGTGCATCTGCATTCTTCTTCTGCCTATCCTGCACTGCCACCAAGTGCTCTCTGATCTTGACCACCTGTTGCTCCATATCCTATAACATCTCAGGGCCCAAAGTAACTCTATCCTCAAGTCGATCCCAACTCAAGGGAGTGCGACATGGTCGCCCATACAATGCCTAGAATGGAGGTATGCCGATAGAACTCTGAAAACCATTATTATAGGAAAACTCTACCAAATAGAGGTAGTCTTCCCATCGTGTTTGCTAGTCCATCACATACATACGCAACATATCCTTGAGGATCTGATTGACCCTCTCAGTCTGCCCATCCATCTCTGGGTGGTAAGCTGAACTAAAGTTCAACTGTGTCCCCATTGCATGCTGTAATGAAGTCCAAAGAGTTGAGGTGAACACTGGATCCCTGTCAGAAATAATCTGACACAGAATACCATGTAACCTCACTATATCCTCCATGAACACTCTAGCTACAGACGATGCAGTGTAAGAAGAATGAATAGGTAAGAAGTGTGCCACCTTTGTCAGCCTATCAATTGTCACCATAATAGCATCATGCTGTCTCGAAGAGTTGGGTAAACCAATAATGATATCCAATGAGATGATGTCCCACTTCCACTCTGGCACCAAATGTGGCTGTAAAAGCCTTGCTGGATGTTGGTGTTCAGCCTTCACCCACTGACACTCAAGACATCGCGACACATAATTTGCAACATCACGTTTCATCCCTAGTGAAAAGTACAACTGATGCAGATCTGCATACATCTTCTTCACCCCAGGATGGGCTGAATAAGGTGCTCGGTGTGCCTCAGTCATGACCAAGGTGCGGAGATCTCTTGAAGATGGAATGTATATGTGTCCCATGTGCCTCAATACCTCATCTGAATCTATAGAATAACCTAAATATCTGCCCTCAAGGGGTTTTCCTGACTCAATCTTTGTCCTAACCTCCTGATACTAGCTATCCAATGGAAGAGAAGAGAGAATCTGACTCCGCAAATCCACAATAAGAGTCAACGCAGATATCTCATGTCTCCTCCTGCTGAGAGCATCCGCTACAACATTCTCTTTCCCCTAAATATACCTCACATTGAAGTCATATTCGCAGAGAAACTCCATCCAATGCCTTTGCCTAGCATTAAGGTTGGGTTGCATGAAAATGTACTGAAGGCTCCTATGATCACTGTGCAACTCAAACCTATGGCCAAGAAGGAAATGTCTCCATCTTGTCAATGCATGAACCACTGCCGCTAACTCAAGATCATGCGTGGGATAGTTCAACTCATGATCTTTGAGTTTCCGTGACTCATAAGCAATGACACGACCCTCTTGCATTAACACTGTACCTAATCCTTCCAAGGATGCATTTGTACAAACTACAAAGTCCCCAGTCAGATCTGGTATCGCAAGTATCGGTGCACTAGTTAGCTTCCCCTTTAGATCCTGAAATGTTGTCTCACACTTTTCTGACCACTCAAATCTCTTCCCTTTCCTCTGAAGGGAGGTGATAGGATAACCTATCCTCAAAAAGTTCTGCACAAAACACCTGTAATAACCCACTAGCCCCATGAAGCTACAGATCTCTGCCACATTCGTGGGCACTGGCCAATCTAAAATCGCTTGGATCTTTGAAGGATCCACTGAGATACCTTCTCCTGAGATCACATGACCAAGGTATTGGACCTCAGTTTTGAAAAATTCACACTTCGACAGGTTAGCATAAAGCTGATTATCCCGCAAACACTATAATACTTGTCGTAAGTGCTCCTCATGCTCTGCCACTGTCCTAGAGTATATCAAAATTTCATCAAGGAACACAAGGGAAAATCTATCTAGGTACGTGCGAAATACCCTGTTCATCAAACTCATGAACACTGAGGGGGCATTCGTCAACCCAAATGGTACAACTGTGAACTCATAGTGACCATACTGCGTTCGAAACGCTGTCTTATGGATATTTGACTCGAAGATGTGAAGCTGATGGTATCCAGACTTAAGATCAATCTTTGAAAAGATTGTGGCACCCTTAATCTGGTTGAATAAATCATCAATCCTAGGAAGCGAATATCGATTCTTGATGGTCACTTTGTTTAACTGTCTGTAGTCAATGCATAATCAAAGTGATCCGTCCTTCTTCTTCATGAAGATGACTGGTGCTCCCCATGGAGAAACACTAGGGCGAAGAAAACCTTTCTTAAGCAACTCCTCAAGCTATAAGCGAAGCTCTTTCAGCTCCTGGGTAGTCATACGATAAGGAGCTCATGAGATGGGTTGTGAACCATGTATAAGGTCTATCCTAAAATCTATATCTCTCTGAGGTGGAATCCCTGGAATCTCATATGGAAATACATCAGAATATTCCTGAAGAATGGGGTGACTATCAAGAGAGACTTTCTCCCCACCACCACCTAGATCCAAATCATCCACTGTAACAGTAAATAACTGGCAACCCTGACATACACACCTTCTCAACTGCATAGCTGAGATGACCCTCAAGGAGATCGACCTCTGAACTCCCACTATCTCTACTACTCTGCCAGATGCCTCAATGCATCGAATCGACTTACGTTGACAGTCTATGAATGTGCTATGCGCCTCTAGCCAATCCATCCCTATGACAATGTCATATGACCCCAAAGGAATAACTTGAAGGTCCACTATGGTATGAAGAGGTCCAACCTTCAATTTGCAATTTGGTACAAGGGAATGGGATGTAACCTGCCACCTATCGCCTTGCCTTACCGCATCCAGTCTACATTGCATCACAATGGAAGGAGAAATGAAGGAGTCTGACACTCCAAAATCAAATAAAATAGTAACTAGGTTCCCTGACAACATACCATGAGTCTCTACCACTGTATCCTGATGCTCAGCCTGGTGGTTATCAACCGCTGTGAAAACTCAATGCCCTCTACCAGCATCCCCAACTATCAGCTCAGATGCCGCTGGTCCCTGTGAAATCCCAGATGTGCCCCTATTGGGACACATTCAAGCTATATGGCCTTGTTGGCTGCATGCAAAACACTCTGTGCCTCGTCCATAGCCTCTACCTCTAGATGGTGCGCTAGTCTGCTATGCACTACCCCTGAAGGTGGACTGGGAACTCTGTGCTGGCTGATCATAGTTGAAGCGCTTAACACTCCTCTAGTTCCTATCCCCCTGACACTGCTGGAAACCCTTACGTTTCCCATGTGATGCCTGTTGCTGCTGCCCACTCTGAGATGGTCCTTGCTGTGCTTTGGAAGGTACGCCTCCCTGAGATTGTCCTCCTCTGGCATTGGAACCTGCTGCTGAACTACTGCCAAACTGTGCACCAATATGGCCTCCTAGTGACATGGCCAAATTCTCCTCTACCAACCGTGCCTTCTCTACTGCGACCTCCATGGTCTTGGGTTCAAAGACCCTCACTCCACAACTAATTCGGGCATTAAGGCCCCTGACAAAGTGCTGAACCAACATACCCTTGTCATCACCTATACCTGCATACTGCTTGAGCTCGTAAAAATGTCGCTCATACTGCTCAACGGATAGTGTCAACTGACGTAGAGCATGAAATTCATCCCCTCGTCACTGATGCTAGTGCTCTGATAAGAAGTGGGCTTTGAACCGCTCTAAAAAGATCTCCCATGATACCGAACTGATGTCAATGTGGAGCTTTTTCTCCTCTATTCTCCACCATGTGGAAGCAAAATCCATCAAGTACATGATAGCACATCTTGCCTTGGTATTACTACCATACAGATGCATAGTGAAACATCTATCCAGATCAATAAGCCAGGTCTTTGCCTCTAATCCAGTATCGACTCCATCATATAACGGTGGACATGCCCTAAGCAAGTCCCTCATATGCACCTCTGACTGAGATGGTACTTCCCTCTCAATAGGGTTATTCTGAACTACAGGTTGTCTCTGTCCTAGGAGGGCTAATGCCTCCTCTAAGGCCTTACGTGCTGCCTTGACCCCTGGTGGATCCTGCTGTGGTGCTATACCGACTGAACCATTCTAAGATGCCTGATGCTCCTCCTGATTAGGAATAATAGGAACCTTGCGAGGAGAGTCATGCTGGCTCTCTCCACGACTACCTACACGACCATGACCACACCCTTTACCCTTTCTGTGTCTGGGAGGCATAATCCTGAATAGACACATCAAGGTATTAGGCAAGGTACACACATAAAACCTATGCAACTAAAAACTTAATGGGCTCATTGTAATTCCCAGAGTGCCCAGTGTTTAAACTTGGGCTATGATACCATATGTAATGCCCCGTCATGCAACCCTAGGGAAAGTTGCAATCTACTATTCAAACGCAATCATTTTTTTTTGTTTAAGTACAATAACAAGTAGGTTTACTACATATTTCCAACAATCCCTAAGGCTACGAGACTGAGTTTACTTTAATCCAAACATGAACATGAAATTAAACCATTACGTCACATTACTTAACAGATAATTGTTCATACATTCCATACATTATAAATTAAATCAGAGCCATAAGCATTCCAAGTGTTCCCGATAATATACTTTACAATAAGATTACAAAACTCATTCCCTGAATGAGATACTTCCAAAATATAAGGATTACATTTACAATTTCCACCTCGATACAAGAGGGGTATCAAATTACAGAACAATTGAAAGAACGAAGTATGAAGAACTGGTTCCCACGAGCTCTCCAACTGGAAATCTCGTCCATACGAACAAATGCCAACTCAATGGATTATGGTGCACGTTCCACCCAACCATGTGATGCCCGAAGGGTCACCCCCCATGCTAGGAGATAGTAACAAGAATTCCTAGGCAAGACCTTCTACCTCTAGACATAGGCTACACAAAACTAATACGAAATAAACACAAGTACACATCACATGAATTGGATGGTCAAACAAACAACTCTAGTACGACTCTCACATCATTGACATAGGTTACATTGCTTCCGGACATAAAATGGATCGAGAGTGTCACAAAGACCAAGTGCAAACTATTGACTTAGGAAGAGTGTCATCGCATAACTCGTCAAGGGATATCCTCTGGGAATCTTCCTAGGCTCCGGCCCCCACCATGGGTTATGCTGGTGGCCTCTACTGAAATCCTGAAACCCATGCTCACTCATGCGGAGTCAAATACCTCTCGTGAAGATGAGATAGAAGACCTTGCCATTCCAGGCCTTCCCGTCTCATCCCAAGTCTAGACAAGCCCTTGGGTCCATGAGCGAGGCATAATTAATCTTGTTTAATGTTTGATGCAACCTAAGCTTCTAAAAGTTTTATTTAGTTATCACTAAATTAATCAACTTGCAAAGGGTTTCCCTGACACCACTTTGTGTGTCGGCCCCCATTGCAAGCCACTCTTCTAAGACAACTTGTGGAGTAAATCCACACTTAAGGGTACACACGTGCGACCTAAGGAGAATGACTCCTATACAAGACCTTAAGTCCTCACAACCCGTCCATAATAATTGAGTTAACATTGGATAAGATTTGACGCACTACCCCCCAAGAGTCCAAAGGTTGACTATCCAAAAAGACAACCCAAATCAATAAACGAACCCCTATCTAGAAGACTTTAAAAACACTTACTCTATTTCACGAACTTGAAAAAAGAACAAATAACACTAAAAGCATTTCAAGCCGTTAAATGAACTAATATTAAGTTTTCCTAAATCCAGTCAATCACAATTTTCATTCCTTGCATTTATCTAATAAAAAACACCAAATTTCATTTCATGACATTGCAATAAATAAAAGCCATTCATTTATCCTTAGTTTCACAATTAAATTCATAATCAAAGCATTTTAATAATTAAAGTCATTTGACTACAATAATCATTCATTAGTTCTAAATGTACAATTATATTCATAATCAAAACACTTAAATAATGAAGTCATTCGATTAACATTTAAATCAGTTTACTTATTGTAGGTTTACTATTATTTTCATATCAAAACATTTAATAAATTAAAATGTTTATCTAGAATCAATTCAACTTATTTCGACTTAGAACCATTAATTAATTAGAACTCATTCCTACCAAAACACCTTATTCATTAAATGTATAATTTCCTAAAAATACATATATTAAATGTATATATATTTTAAGACGTATTTTTATTTATTTAAATATTTCAATTTCCTTATAAAACAATTTAATTGAACTTACCAATTTATTTTTAAATCATATATATAAAATATACATGTATATATACTATGTATATATATCTAATTAAATATATATACATAAGTGTATATATCACATATATATATATTTAAATTAATTATTATTTAAATATTATAATAATATTATATATATAATATATAATATATTATATATATAATATAATATATATATTATATATACAATATATATAATATAATATATATATTATATATACAATATATATATATATATTATATTAATATTAATATAATATTAAATAATAAATTTAAAATAAAACATATAAAACAAAAACAAAATGAATTTCCAAATTTCGTTTGAAAAAGCCACGAACCCTAAAGGGTCGTGGCTGCCCTACCATTGCACAGTCGTGGCCTATGTGTATTACGCACAGTTTGTGGCTATTCGGGCCGTGGCTTGTGTGTGGTACACATAGTCCGCAGCGGTGGGGGTGTAGGGCTTCGGCCCTGCCCCCCAAAAAATGCATTTTTTATTATTTTAAAAATAAAACGCCTCAAAAAATTGCGATGAACACGGGTGCGAAATTTTTAAAACCCTAAGATTTTTCCAAATGAAATGAAATATACTATATGTATATTTGCAAGTATATCCATGCGTTTAAATGCATGGGTATATTTGCAAATATACATACCCAAATTCTCCATTGCTAGTGAGATTGTGCAAACAATCCAAATACATTGCAAGAACATAAATAAATTTTCTAAAACAACAAAAGGGTTTAAAAATCTAGTTTTGAAATAGAGATTTCTTTGATTTTCTTCCTATTTCATGGTGTAAGTTCTTGTTTTGGTTTCCATTTCAAAATCTTTCACAAGTTTGCAAGTTTTAATGTATTTCCATGGATTTTTATTGAATCTAAAACTACATTTTCAACATTTAAATCTCATTCCAAATGAGGCAAGAAAGTAGAAGGAAGAAAGGAAGGAACCTTGTGTTTTCTCCCCAAGATTGAAGCTTTCAACAATGAAGAATCCAAGCACTCCTTCAACTCCAAAATTTGGCCACCACCAAGCTCTCCACCAAAAAAAAACAAGAAATTTTGCAAAACAAAATGGTGTTTCCTCTCTTTACATAGGGTTTTCCCTAATTTTGGCCAAAACCCTAAAATGACCCACTTACTAATTTTTAAATCATTTGGAGGATATTGCATTTTAAAATTTTTAAAACACTTTTATTTTCAAATTGAAATCTTATGCAAAAATCAAAATTTCATTTAAAACTAAAATCTCAAAATTGCAAGAATTCCAAAATTTCCAAAATGTGACATTTAAATACATTTCCATTTTATTATTCTCATTTAAATCAAATCTCTAATATGATTTTCATTTCCATTATAATTTTAAATCTAAATATACAATAAAGTCAAAATAGCTCTTTCATTTAAATTTATCACTATTAATCTAATTAATTAATAAACTCAATCTAATTTTATTAATTAATGAAATCCATCAATAACTTAAAAAAATATTATTTTATTAATTTAAATCGAGATAACCAATGGAACAAATTGCATTTCGATATTGAAACTAAATACCTTAAATCATCATTTAAACCGTATCTCCATTTAATAATCATTAAAATAAGGAAAATAATTAAAATAAGGAAAGGATTAGTTAACCAAAGAGGAACGAATATAAGTCAAATCCGCTAAACCCGACGACCACTATGACCAGGGTGACGACTTGGCATGGGAACCTAGCTACTATCTCCCAATCGATTACCATTGGTCAATGGACACACTCAAACCTGTGAAGCTAGGTGGAGTCAATGTCATGTACCTATAAACCTGCAAGTCAAGAGTATGTCGAACATGCAATACACACACACACACACACACACACATATATAATAAGACAAATTGTGAAGCGGAGATCTTAGAAATTGTAGGGCGCTCACAAGCGAGTGATACGATCCCGTCCCCTTCACCAATACAGATTCTAAACTGACAAGTCTAATCCATTAGCAATATAATTGAAGCATAAAGCATTTTAAATTAAACAATGGTTACGCTAATTTACCACATGCCATAATGATAACATATAATTAAAAATCCCATCACATCAAATATAATGTTTACATCGCTTAACAAATAGTGGTCAAAGTAACCAAGCATCAAAGTCAAAGTGCTAACAGAAGTGAAGCATATATAAAAACACTGATCAATCCAACGAACAAAATGGAGGGGTGCTACAAGATTAGAGGTTATCAGCTTGACAATGATCTCACAATGTTAGATCCCAAGAATTTTGATACAATCCAAGCCTATGTCACTAAGGAAATGAGCTAAGAGCACAACTTAAAGATCGTGGCATTGACAAGAAGGATGCATAGTTGGTCTACAATTTGTTGGGAAATCTTCCATCAGAATATGCAACATTTGTTTCTAGCTTCCAAACCCATCACTTGATAGTGGGTAGTTCTTTCACTATGCCTTCATTTGATGTATTCACAAAAATTTTGATGTTAGAACAAGAAAATTTGATAAGCATGGGGGTTCTCAAGTCTTCAAAGTCTAAAGCTTTGGTGGCTAATCAAGGGAATCAAGGGACTCAAGGAAAGGGTTCCAACAAGAAGCATAAGCAATCTAAGCCAAAGAAACAACAAGATAAAGCACAATCATCCTCTCCACAACAAGGAAATTCTTCATCTTCTCCCAAGAAGGGAAATTCAAGCAAGAAGGAGAGACCAACCTATTCATATTGCAAGAAGTTTGGTCATGATGAGCATCATTTCCACACTAAGAAAATTGATGAATTGATGAACATCATCAAGAAGAACATCAATTTTCCATTCGCCTACAAGAAGGATTCATCTCCTTCCACTTCCTCATAATCAAAATGAAAAGGGAAATCATTTGTGGCGACATCAGGTTCTTCACAACAATGGATAATTGACTTGGGTGCCACATGGGTTCTACAAGGGAGAAGTTTTCTTCTTTGGGCCATCTAAAGTACCTCATATCTTCATAGGAGATGATACTCAAGTGGAAGTTAAAGGTGAAGGTTCGGTTCCCATGGATAATGGAACATTTGAGAATTTTCTCTATGTTCCTAACTTGAGTGCTAATCTTATTTCAATCTACCAAATCACTCACTTTGGAGATGGAAAGAAAGTTGAGTTTCTACCAAATTCATTTGTGGTCAAAGAACTTAAGGATGATGCCTTGGTTGCAGTGGGACAAGTTAATCATAACACACAACTTTACTCATTCTCCTACTTTGTGCCTAAGTCTCCTTCTACAGCCTTGCTCACTCATTCAAATTTAGAAAGTAAGCTATGGAATGAGTGGTTTGGACATCTCAATTACCGCTATCTTCAGCAACTTAGCTCTAAGGCTATGGTTACAGGACTCCCTCAAATCAGCTATTCAGAAGGTGTATGTTCAGGTTGTTCCATGGGTAAGCATCCAAAAGAGAAGTTTGATAAAGGGAAGTCTTGGAGAGATTTGGAAGTTCTTCAATTGGTTTACAGTGATGTAGTAGGTCCATTTCTAGTGCCATCATTTATCAAGGCTTGCTATGTCCTCACCTTCATTTATGACTACTCTCGCTTCACATGGGTCTATTTTCTTGTTCACAAGAGTGAAGTGTTTGAAAAATTTCAAGCCTTCAAGGCTCATGTTGAGAAGCAATCAGGGAAGCAAGTCAAGATTCTTCACACAGACAATGGAAGGGAATATGTGAACAATAGACTTGAGGAATTTTGTCCTCTTGAGGGGATTGATCTTCAACATTCAGTTGCATACACTCCACAATAGAATGGTGTTGCTAAAAGGAAGAATAGAACCCTTAAGGAGAGGACTAGCTGCATGATTCATGCTCGTTCTCTTGGTCCTCAATTTTGGGTAGAAGCTATCAGTTGTTCCACTCACATCCAAAATTAGGTTCCCCATAAGGCTTTGAAGGGTATGACTCCTTTTGAGGCTTGGTGTGGTAGAAAATCAGTTGTGAGACACTTCAAAGTTTTTGGTTGTTCAACTTGGGCACACATACCTCCAGAGAAGTGCAAGGCATTGGCACCCCAGAGTAGGCCTTGCATATTTGTTGGATATCCTGAAGGTGTTAAGGAATATAAAATTTTGGATCCAAAGACACATGAGCTATTCATTGAGAGGAGTGTTCACTTTGAGGAAAGCTCTCCTAGCTTGGCCTCTAATCCTCCTCTTCCTTCCTCCATAGTGGAAAGTGATGATAGTGACTCAAATTACGATTCTCCCTCAACTCTTACTCATAGGATCACACCTTCGCAGGGTCCACTTGCAGTTGAGGAGCCTCATCCTTCATCTCCTACTAGACCTCGTTAGGCTCGACATACTCTTGAGTCAACAGGCTCTCTTGTTGGGGATCCTTTAGATACTCGAATGACTCAGTCACAACATTAGGATTTTCCACATGCTTATATTGCTAGTGCTTCAGATCTGCAATCCTTTAAGGAGGCTTTAGGAATTCCTAAATGGGATTTAGTAATGGAGGAAGAGTAATCTAATGCTGGAATTTTTCATATTGAGGGGTGCAAAACTTCTAAGGAGGTTTGGGACAAGCTCAAGGATCTCTTCGGTTCTATCAACAATGACCGAGCTTTGAAATTAGAGGAAGAACTTGCTTCACTCACCGTTGATCAATTTCCTTCCATCAAAGACTATCTGGTAAGGTTCAAGTCTTTAAGGACTCAACTTTATGGGTGTGGCAAAAATAAATTTGATAAATAATGTATATTCATGATTCTATCTAAGTTAAGAGGTTCCTTTTCCTACTTTGCTACCTCCTTCTATTCCACCACGGATGGTCTTGGTGATAGTTTTGTAATTCCTTCATTTGAAACATTTTGTGAACGACTGACTTGAGAGCAATCAAAGCTCAACCAGGCTGATACATCCACAAAATCCCATGCATTGGTGGCAGCACCATCCAAAGGAAAATGAAAGGGAGGAGCTTCTTCTGAATCATCATGACAACACAAGGAAGAAAAGCCAAAGAGGGAGAGGCCCAAGTGCAACTTTTTTAATGGGATTGATCACAATGAAGATACATGTTTCAAGAGGGAGATACATGAGTTGAGGCATATACTCAGAGATCATAACATCACTCTCCCTCCCACAACTGCCAAATCATCTCACTCCCACTCTCATGAAGATTCATCTTTAGGTATTGCTGGAATTGCCACTATTGACAATCTTGGTAAAAGGAATGCTTTGATAACTACTCTGGTTGATAGCAGAGAAGGATGGGTGCTAGACTTAGGTGCTTCAAGGCATGTTACTTCTTCTCAACAACATATTCTATGGGTAACTCTGAGGCCTTCCGCCTTTGACAAAATGTTTACTGCAAATGCATATATTGTATATGTTGCTAGTATCTGTGATATTTCCTTGGAAGGGAAGTAGTTGGAGGATGTTGTATATATCCCTCAGATTGCTCACAACTTATTGTATGTCTATCAACTTGCTTAGGAGGGTTTGTCTAATGAGTTTACTTTAGAACTTGCAATCATCAAGGATTGGGTTGATGCCCTTGTTTCCTATGGACAAGAAAATCATCACTCCAAGGTATACAAGTTTACCAAGTTTTGGGATCGAGATCAGCTTACTCCTAACTCTCCAGACTCTAAAGTAGGAAGCACCTCATCTCCTCCTCCTCGCCAAGGTTGTGGTGGCTGGCTAGATTTGACACTTCTCTGGACACCATCTTCTTCCTCAGACACCTCTCAGTTGAGATTTGCTTCAATAGGGATGGATACATTTACTTCTTCAAACTTGTGGTACAAGGATGGGTTCTCTTCACGTCTATCCGACTTGGCTTCTTAGTTCATCATTGTTCTTGAAGACATTCTAGAAGGGACTAGTCTCCTTTATGGGGGGCTATCTAGTCCACACTCCTTTTTGATCTCTTTGTATATATGTGATGGTTGTAGTCCTTGGGGGGAGGATTTTGAGTCCTCCAAAATTCACTTCACTTCTCCATCTTTTTTTCTTTTATATCTCCTTTTTGGAGAGGGGTTTTGTTCCCACTGGCTTTTCCCCTTTTCTCCGGTTGTGGGAGATTTTCTGCATCTTCATCATGTAAATGGGTACCTAAAATGGCCATCATGTAGCCAGGACCCATCATCATCATCATCATCTTTGCATAATCATTGCATTTCCTCCCTAAGTTGTACTTATGGGGGGGTGTTAGTGTAATTAATTAATCATTACACTAGCATAAGTTAACTTAGGTCTTGCACTAATTTAGTCCTAGGTTGTATTTTTAGATAAATCATAAATAATGGGGTAATTCAATAATAAGAAAACCTCATGGGAAAAACTTCCCCTCACAAGAGAGAAGAAAAATAATAAATGTACAATGTTCGCCCATGGAAGATGCTCAAGAAGGAATGAAGAAGCTGCTCCAAAAATGTCGAACAACATTCCTCCCCTTAGGAAGAAACAATACCAAAGGTGTATGAATGAAGTCTCCCCAATCCACAAGTGAAGAAGGAAGAACCCTCAAAATGTAAGAAGTCTTTGAAATTTGATCAAATTTCCCTATGTTGATGCTGAAAGATGCATTTCCCAAACCATGTGAAGCTATAATGGCAAGTGCAATGGTCACAGTGTAGTCACTTGAGAAACCATTTGCAACAACACTCCCATCCATTGAAAAAGATAACTCACAATCTAGCAAGGATGAAGGAACAAAGCTCATATTCAGTTTATTCTTACATTCTTCAATAAAACTGATTGGAACAAAGCTCATATTATCTAAGGGATTGGGAAAGGGTCACCATTCCATATCAATGTGACACCACTCCCCCAATAGGATAAAAATCGAGGTCTTAGAATATGATTTTTTTATGCTTTCATGTTTATATCATGTCAGTTTAATGGTTTCTTATTTTTAATGAATTTCAAATATCTTATTGGGATTAGTGCTTAGGGAGTTAAATAGACTTTAAATTCATTTGGATCTCATTTATTTAATTCAAATTATGACATTGGTCACAAATGTTACAATTTTTTAATGGATACTATTATACATGTAATGGATTTGGGCATAAAGCTAATCAATGTAGATCCAAAATGAATGGAAGTAAGCTTGTCCAAAAGAATGCCATATTCTATAATTGCAATAGACTAGGACACATCTCAAAATTTTATAGAAGCAAGGCTAATCCAATAAAGATGAATGATCTAGTGAAAGAGGTTGATCCAGTGGAAATGAAGAAAGCTCGATGAACAAGATTTGGAAAAAGAAGGAAGAGATAGAGGTTAAGGCTAAGTCTATACTAACATCTGATGCAAATGTTTCTTCTAGAAATGAAGTAGAAAGCTTTGGCTTAGGGGAGCATTAATGAAAAATTCCTTATCCCCTGGCAAAGAAATAGTGTTGATGCTTTAGCACGTGGATATGAGGTGTGGGTCAATATGCTTGACAAGTATTTGAGAAGATATTGATGGAAAATATTAAGATATGGAAATTTGTGGAGCATTTAAAGGTGACTGTGCAATGCAGTTAGGGTTTGAAAAATTTATCAATTTAAGCATTTATTGTGATTTGGGTTATGGTGAAAGGTTTATAAGTGATTTAATGATTGATCTTCAACCAAGTATTTGAGGAGAAAAGAGTAGTGAAGAGAAAGGTAAAGCATTCCAGTGTTCTTGCACACAAAAAATCTAACCAAAAGGAAATCAAAGGTATTTACAGTTCTATCTAGCCCTAATTTTTTAAGAAGTGTTTTGAAATATTTGAAATGGATACTCCATGAGTAATTGAGGTCTTAGAATGACCCCAACCAAAGTTCAAGTGATGCCCTGATAAATCTATGGAGGATGACTCATTTGGTGCATTTTCAAATATTCCATTTGGTGTTTTACATACTAAGGATGTAAGAATTTACATTCACAAGAAGTTGGAAGAATATGATCACTCCATGTTGGCTGATGTGTGGGTGAAGGAACTCACTAGTTATGATTTCACACTAAAAATTAAATTCCAAAACTTGGTGAAGAAGAATTTTGATGTATAGAAAGGTTTTCCTAATTGAGATATGACCTAAGCTATATTCATGATAGATTTATGTGGATGGATATGCTTGACATGATTACTGAGGAGGAAACTAGGGTTGTCACATGTTTGTGCTCAACCAGAATAGTTTTGGTAGTAAAGTCTATAAAGAATGAAGTTGTTATGGAGTTAAATGGAGAAAAGTATGATAAAGGAGCCTTGACAATCAAGGACATTAGAAACTTGACAGTCAAGTATGAAACAATGGTGATTGGATACAAGATATATTTTTCTAAAAGGGAGAACTTAGTATCAACTATCGCAATAAACACTGCATATGAGATGGTGGTAAATAGTATAGATTTTTATTTGTGTGAATTTTTGAGGGCACAATTAATTGAGAACTTATAGAAGACAAAGGATTCAAAATACCTTTTCAAGTTCGACACATTAATCTTTTTCTTATTGTTTTACTTTTTGAGGGAACTACTCGAACAAAGAACATTGTTTGGTCAAAGGATAAATCAGTTGCACATTAAATCAGAGATCACCTATGGAGGTTAGGTAATGTAGATGCACAGGATGAAGATCTTTGGGTTTTTTTCGAAATCTTTCAAAAGAATATGTAGGCTAGAGAGAGGATTCCACTCAGTATGATGGAAAATTATAAGAATGATACCATTTTCCTAGTTTTAAAGCATTGTTTCATCATATAGGTTGTTAAGCATAGGACTGTTTGGATCCTAGAGATGGGATATGAAATCATAGAGAAAGAAATCACCACTTCAACATATTTCATATTGAGAAAACCAAAAGACACCTCTAAAGAGGTATGGTACCTATGAGGAGAAGTCCATGAAAGTGCACATGGAACAAAGAAAAAAATATAAGAAATATTGTTGAGAGAGTAACTACACAAGTTGCAGAGATGGTGGGTTTAAAGGATGACATAGAGAAAGCTAAAGGCTTGGTTGATACTCCAGAAGGATTATCCAGTAGGAGGAGATCTAGTAGAAAAACTACCACTCCTTCGGTTGCCCCCAAGTCCTTTGGGACTAATTCTATGACTAGAGAGAAAGGAAAAGATTCTACAAGTACTTTGATGAAGGAAAATACACCTCTAAAAAGGTAGTAGAAGATGTCTGAGAAAGAAGAGGTCACTCCAGCAACATAGAAAACAAGCCTTGCAAGGAGAAGAGTAAAATCAAAGGTGAAAAGAGATAAATTTTCTAGTGTTAATGTGGATGAAGAAGAGGAAGATATTGAAGCCTTGATTTGGAAGAGATCTGATACATCTAAGAAAGAGTTCATTGTGAAGAGGTAAAAAGTAGACATTGTGGAAATTGGTCCAGTGAGGCAAAGATAGAGAAGTAAAAGAAAATATGCAAAATTCAGATGAGGGAAAAGGAACCTAAATTCAAAAAAGAGAAGAAATAATTAAATGCAAAGAGGAAGAAGGTTAAGTCTTCCCCTCTGGTAAGGTCACATAGCCCTAAGAAATTATATTCCTTATTCAATGGGATTATAGAACATGAGATGCTAAAGCATACTTCTACTTTGTATATTACTACTGATGATATAGATAAGACTAATATTGAAGAAGCAATTATAAAATACATTATTAATTTTGTAGTAAATATGAAGAATATTAAAAATTAATTTCCTGTAGAGTTGAGGGATGTATTGTATGCAAGAAGAAATGAGGCAATCGATGAAGAAGAAAAGTTGAAGTCTTTTTATTTGGAAAAGATTAGTGCACCTCTCTCATAAGAGAATAAAGCCACATTGGCTCAATTATACAACATAGAGTTCCAAACTAATAAAAGGGTAACTGCCCTTATGAGCATAGATCAAAATGATCTTTAAAGTCTCTGAAATGAAACAGTTGAAAATGTTATAGATTTGGCACAAATATTAGGTCTAACTTTGGACAGTGCAAAGGAAATGCATGATGATATGCCAACTCTCGATGTTAATGAAGTAGAAGAAGCACAACATGATGATGCTCAACATGAGAATGTTACAAAAGAAGAGAATATGTAGGATGACACTCTTCCATATGCGGAAGAAAAAGTTGTAGAAGGTGTTACTAGTGAAGAGGACACTACAAGAGAAGGTACTACAAGTGATGCTCATCTAGTAGGAGAAAATACCATTGTAGAAGTAAATGCTACAAAAGCACAAAAGGAGGATGCCCCTACAGAACACAACTCCCTTCCTCTAGAACTAGGTGTAAATGCAGAGGATGCACAAGGGAACCTCAAAGATGAATATTCCTCCAGATAGCTTTGATAAATTTGTGGATGATGAGAAAAAGAATGCGAATGCATCTGGTACTAAAGAGAAGAAGGATGAGGAGACATCAGTGAATGTTGAGAGGAAAGATGAAAATGTAGAAGTCAACATTGGTGACAAAGAAAAATATTTGGAGAAGAATGAATTGGTAAAGGCACAGTGGAACATTCTAACACCTATGTCAAAAAGGGAAGAGATAGAAGAAATTCTTTATAGTCGTATGGGTAGAAGCACAAGAAACAAGAAATGCAGAGTACTTGGTGAAATGGAGAGGAAGGCCTATTGAAGATTCATCATGGTTATCTAAAGCTAAGGTTAACCATCTTGGTTTCCCTTTAACACCCAAAAACTAACAAGGTCACTTTTCAAATTTCCCTGGTTGTCTGATGTGGGAGCATCTAGTGGTGTAAGGGTAATCTTGCATCACTTGAAAATATTGTATTTTCATTTTTGTTTGTAGTTTCCTTAGTTGTTTTGGGGCCCATGGTGACTCATGAAGTCTTTGGGATAGTTAGAAGTTTGAAACAACCAAAAATAGTCACCTATTATTTTTAGTAAGTTGGCCTACTCGAGTTCCTATGGACACAAAAATTGACCCCAAGGAGTGAAATTGGAAAATAAGATTTTTGGTGAAAGAGTCATCTCAAAATCCTGTACCATTTGGAAGATATTAATTTTTTATCTCGAGCAATTTCTCCAATGAAGTTTAAAACTAAAAATTAAGGCCCTTTAGAGCCTCAGAATAGGGTGCAAAATCTCTAATCTTACATTTTTGGAAAAACATGGTTGTAGATCTCTTCACAAGCTTTTCAACGATATATTACAATTGAAAATCCGATGGTCAAATAGAAAGTTATGACCCCAAGAAGTTGTAAATATATGAATATAAAATAGAAAAATAAAAATCTTCTAGAGCAGGAAATAGATGGTGGAATCTGGTGCCAAAATGGGGTTACACCTTCCAAAATATTCTAAGGTAGTTACACTTCTTGGATAAAGAGGGAGAACAGGGGTTACAGAAGAGAGCTCTGGTAGTGTAGATTATGGTTTTTGGCTTGCATGTTTTTGTAATGAGAAGGCCCATGTGGCTGTAGTATGTTATTTTTGGAGTATTATAAGTTCACTTCATCAAGATAATAGAAAGCAAGTGTTTCTTTCTGTATTTTCTATTTATCTCTCTTGTTTAGTTGTGTGTGTGTGGTTTTGTAAGGGAGGTACCCTCATTAGCTGCTCAATATAAATGAAAAATATTAAATCTTTGTTGTGGTGGATAGAATCAATAAGTATGCAAATTTTTATGTCATATCCTCTAATTTTAAGAATTCCTAAATTGTTGATTTATTCTTCAAGGAGGATTTCATATTACATGGTCACCTAAGAACATTTTAATGAATGGGATAAATAGGTTTTGGAATCAATTTTGGAAAAAAAATGTTTCATTTGGTAGGAATAGAGCTCACCCAAAGCATGAGATATCACCCATAGATGAATGAGAAAACAAAGATTGTTAACAAATGGATTGAAAGGTACTTTAGAAATTACATTTGTGGCGAGAAAATAGCTTGGTTCAAGTGGTTGCATTTGGGATTAATTTTGTTATAAAATATTCTATCATATGTCCATAGGTATGTCACCTTTTCATGGATTTGCATGGATTTAATTCTGTAACATTTATGGATATTAAAATCATAAAAAATATGGTTCTTGGAGTAACAATTATGATTAAAGAAAGTCAAGAGGTATTGAAATCCATCAAAAACTATAGTTAACACTCAAAACAAGCAAAATACATATGTAGAACAATGGTGTATCAAAAGAGTTTTTACAATTGAAGACATGGTTTTCCTAAGGCTACAACCTTACAAGTATTATTTTTGAATAAGAAATGAAAAAAAAATATTTATAAATCTATATTATATGGTCCCTATAATATTATAAAAAGGTGAGAGAAACATCCTATAAACTTGATCTACCTAAGAACAGGAGAATCCATAGCATCTTGCATGTTTATTTCCTTAAAAAACATTACAAAAAATTATTGTGCAATCTAAAGACTTTCTACCTTTGGATGATGAATGAGGACTCATTTTGACACTAAAGCTCTTATAAATACTTGGGAAGGAAAGATGAGGAATAAAACATTAACAAGTATTTGGTGAGGTGGAAGGATCTACCAATTAAACATGCTATGTGGGAAGAAGCTAACATCCCAAAGCATCCAAATTTGAATTTCTTGAGGGAAATAAATCTTGGGGAGGGAGGATTATCATCTCCTCTTTTTTTCAAGATTCTAGATTGATTGGTAAGCCCATGTCCCATGTGCTTAAGGAAAGTAAAGTAAGAAAATGTGTGTTTAAATTGAGTGCCTAGATTATGAGGCTAGAAGTGTTATGCAACAAGATAATCATTTTAAAAATGACATTAATAAATAATTATGTGCAAGCATATCTTGGAGGGAAATAAAAATAATTTAAAAATTGCATATTTAATTAAGATAGGGATCAAGAGAAGGCATTTTTTTTTTCCATTGATTTTAATTGAATAGCTTGAACATCTTATTCATCTATCATTGGATATTGGAAGATGAAAGCCCCCTTATTTTTCATAGATATTTAGTGGATGAAAAATCCTAAACTAGTCCCCAAAGTCTCACATAAATATTATATTTTGGCTTTACTAATTTTTTATTTGAATGACTCCTATAGTGCTTGTTTGTTTAATATATAGGTAGCTCTCTCAGTGCCTAGGAGTGATATTTTTAGTGCTATAAATTTTCTATATTTTTGATAATAATATTATTTATATTGTTATTTAAAGATTTGGAAAGCTAAATTATCTATAGGTGTATTTCTTTGTTATAATAAGATGATTACCCCATTTTGTAAGTTGTCTCAATAGTTTATTTTGTAAGGGTTTATCAGTTATTATTATTAGTTTATTTTGTAAGGGTTTATCATTTATTATTGTTTATGATTTTAAATATATTATTTTTTACAAGAGATCTATGTAAAGTAATATTTAATCATTGGTATCCCATGGAGTTAAATCAATTAAAAATATTATATATGGTTAATCAAGATAAAACTGTAAGGAATTTAAGGTAGAAAAACAACTCCCCACACTAATTTTGAGAGGAGGGTAATGCAAAACTTTATAGATCTTTACAATAGTTACATAAAATTAAATAGAAAATAAACACAAATATCATGCATACCACAACACAATGATTTACATGGAGAAAACCCTTTTGGGAGAAAAACCCCACACTCCAAAAGCTGACCAATATATTATTCAAAAATCACAAAGATTACAATATACTTGCAGAGTAAGCTTCTTATAGGGGTATTTTCAACCAAAGATCTAGAGGCAACATGACCACTATTTGACTCTCAAAATACATCATAATGTATAATCGTAATACAACACCCTCATAAAATAGGGTTAGATTTTAGGGCAAGACAAGCCAACAAAATA
The DNA here is from genome assembly GCA_007258455.2 of Sequoia sempervirens. Classification (NCBI taxonomy): domain Eukaryota; kingdom Viridiplantae; phylum Streptophyta; class Pinopsida; order Cupressales; family Cupressaceae; genus Sequoia; species Sequoia sempervirens. Next base: position 316,417,882 of record VDFB02000015.1, read on the forward strand.
CCTACCATCAGATCTAAGACCTAATGATGAATTATACATAAAAGGTGGCTTTTGGGGGTGCTGCCATTGAACCCTCATCAAGGTATGCGACCCCTAAACCCCCCATAGGTGGGGTAATCCACACAACCACTCTAGCTTACTTATCAATAGTAAGTATTTTGTAATTGCAAGGTTGAGACACATTTTCCCAAAAAATATCCCACTTGTCGAACACCTTGCAAGAGAAAGAAAAGGGAGCATAAACACTGTCTCTTAATTGATAGGTGATGAAAGGCCCATAGAATCTGAACACCATATGAAATTATCTGTGCTCACATACTTAGTTAAAGAATCAATAAAATTCATCAAATTATCCACCTTAACCATCTTCACCTTGCCATCTTTGACCATATCTCTAACACAATGATATTGTACATCAATGTGCTTGGTCTTGGCATGAAATGTCGGGTTCTTAGCTAGGCAGATAACACTTTGATTGCCAAAATAAACTATTGCTACACCTTGTTTTATTCCAATATCTAAAAATAGTCCCTTGAGACATGCAACTTCTTTACAAGCATGAGTAGCTACCATATACCCAAATTTAGTAGTAGATAAAGCAACCATAGCCTATCTCTTACTCATCCAACCAATTACACCACAAAATAAACACTAAGCATTGGTGGATCATCTACTATCAACATCACCTACCCAATATGCATCCACATAACCATGAATATCAAGGGAAATCTCATCTCCTGTCAAATTACTATGATAACATAAAGAATACTCTGAGGTACCCCATAAATATTTGAAGAATATTTTAATCGCATCCCAATGAACTCTACCAAGATTAGACATATATTTGGAAAGAACTCCCACTACTTGGGAAATGCCTAGTCTAGTAAAAACCATAACATGCATTAAACTTCCAATTGCACTTTGGTAAGACACTCTACTCATGTCTTCCATCTATGAAGGGGATGTTGGACAATCTAAAATAAATAACTTCATTCCAACTAAAAAAGGAACACACAATGGTTTATAATCATATATGTTAAACCTCTGTAAAACTAAATTGAGATACTTAATTTGTCCAAGCCATATATTTCTATTCACTCTATCTCTTTTGATTTCCATCCCAAGAATGTGTCTAGCTGCACCAAGATCTTTCATTTCAAATTTAGCTGTAAGTTGAGACTTTAGTTCTAAAATCATACCCTTTACCAATAAATAACCTATCATCAACATATAATACAATAAACAAGAAACAATCACCTTTAATTTTATAATAAACACAATGATTTGATTTAGAATGCTCAAATCCCAAACTCAACACATATGTATCAAATTTTTGGAACCACATCCTAAGACTCCATTTTAGGATATACACATATATTCTTCAATTTGCAAACCAAATTACTTTTACTTTTCACCACACAGTGCTCTAGCTATGTCATATAAATATGCTCCTCCAAGTCACCATGAAGGAAATTTGTTTTCATATCCATTTTCTAAACCTCTAAATCATAAGCAAAAACAATAGAAAAAAAAATCTAATGGACGTCATTTTTGCAATAGGAGAAAATATCTCACCATAGTCAACACCCTTAACTTGAGAGTAACATTTTGCAACCAACCTTGCTTTGTACTTCTCAATACCTCCATCTGAACCAATCTTTTTCTTGAACATTCATTTTTAACCAAGAGTTTTTCCTTCAAGTAATGGTACTAGACCCCATGTATCATTATTTTTTAAAGCTGTCATTTCTTCATCCATATAAATCTTCTAGGATTTTGCATCATTCATACTTAATGCCTCTTCTACAGATCAAGGTTCATCAATATTAGTATTCAAAGAAAAAATATATCTCCAATCATCAAGTGAATACCTTTTTGGTGGTTGTCTATACCTTATAGACCTTCAAACAAGCTGAGTTGGAGGTTCTTTCTCTTGTTATGAAAAGTTAGAGCTAGATGAGCTCTCCTAAACTTCTTGTCTATCCAGGGGCCTCAATTCAACTTTCTCAACTGTAGAAGGAAGTTGAATCACATCTTCCTATTTACTTTTTTTTGGCTTCAATGTAACATAAGAAGACTTAGTTTCTCAAAAAATAACACTTCTACTATATATTACCTTCTATGAAACAAGATCCCAAATCTTGTATCCTTTCATACCATAACTGTATCCGATGAAGATATACTTCACAACCTTGTTATCCAACTTTGTTCACTCTTCTCCTTTAGCACATGTGCATATTCCTAGCAACCAAAAACTCTAATATGTCTTAATGAAGGCTTGTGGCCAAACTATGCCTCTATAGGCACCTTATGAACAAGATTTTAGGTAGGAGACTTATTAATCGGGTAACAAGTAATTACAACAATTTCAACCCAAAAACTTTGTTCTAGATCAACACCACTCAACATACTCCTAGCCTTCTCCATTGTCATTTTCATTCTTTCTACAACTCCATTCTATTGTGGAGAATACAAATTTGTCTTTTGTCTATGAATGCCATAATCTTTATAGAATATATCAAAATCATTAGATTAAAGTTGACCACCATTATTAGTCCTCAAACATTTTATTTTATTTCTAGTTTGCAACTCAACCATTGCTTTAAATTATTTAAATGATTAAAAACTTCATACTTACTCTTTAGAAACTATACTCATGTCCTACTATAATCATCAATAAATGAAACATAATATGTAGATTTTCCAATCAAAGGAACATCTGCAGGACCAAACACATCATAATGAATAAGATCCATTACACCACAAGATTTATGAGAAATCAAGTAAAAATAAACGTAGTTTTATTTTCCATAAATGAAATGCTCACAAAAATCAAAATCAAGATTTCAATCAGTCAACCCTTCAACAAGGTTTTCTATTTTTCAAGGTCCTTAGGCCATTTTCTCCAATGTGGCCAAGTCTCTAGTGCCATAACATAGTCTTCTCTATAGGTAACTTTGATTAAGAAGAAAGAGCACCCTTGGGTACCCAAAAGACACAACCATCCACTACAGATGAAACTCTCACCTCTTCCAACAAAGTATCCACAAACTTGATTTTCATAGAAGTACTATTGCATTCAATAATGCATGCATCAAGCTTATACATCGTGCCATATTTGACACCTCTAAAAATCACCATAGCACCTCTAACCATCTTGCATCCCACATTAGAAAAGACTACTTGCACACTCGTATCTATTAGTTTTCTCATAGATAATTTTTTTATGCTAATCCAAGGATATGCAACACACCATTAATCATTTTTATTCTACCATTAGGAAACATGATTCTAAATTTACCTCAACCAACAATATTTAAACACGAATCATCACCTAAGTACACCTTACCTCCATCAAATTCTTCATATTTAAAAAACCAGTCTCTATTAGAGGTCATACATGGAAAGATGCACCTAAGTCAATTAACCATGCATCATTACCTACATGAGTAGCCAAGGTTGTAATGAATGCATCACCATATTGCTTCTCAGACTCAAAATCAGAATCAAACTTCTTCTTTTTCTTCTTCTTTTCTTCTTTGAAGTCCTTACAAAAGTGTCTAGGCTTATCGTAGTTCCAAAAAATAACTTTGGACTTTCCAAGAGTTTTTAATCTCCCCTTGGATTTGGATTTATCATGCTTCTCATTCTTTTTTCATTTTTCCTTAGATCTTCCATGAATATTCAGGGCCTCCTTAGCATTGATTGATACCTTCCTCCTCATCTCTTTAGAAAGCAAAGAACCCACCACATCATCAGTCTTCAAGATAATAGAAGTACTCCCAATAGCCATAACAAGATAATCCCATGAATCAAGCAAAGAAAAACAAGATTTGAATTTTCTCCTCCTCATCCATTTTCACACCAATTGAGCCACCAACATATTGAATGCTTCCAGCTGGTCTGTAATTCATCCACCCTCTTCCATTTTCAAGGAATATAATTTCTCCCTTAAGAAAATATTGTTCACTAAAGATTTGGCTTGATACATCTCACCAAGTTTTTTCCATAGTTTATGTGTAGAGGTCTCTTCATAGACATTGTTTAAAATAGAGTCTTCCAAGCACAATCTAATTAGACCTTTGGTTTTATGATCCATAGCATCATATTGAGTAGCCAAAATAGGATCTGGGGGCCTTAAGAAATTCTCATAAACAACATGATCCCACAAATCTCGATCTATCAACATATCCTCTCTCCAACTTCCACATCTCAAAATAATTTCCAAAAAATTCTCATCTTCTATTCTCCTTGATGAACTTTCCCCCTTAAAATTCTTACAACAAGATCACAAAGTATCTTCTACATAAGCACCCACTCAAATCTAGATTAGTTGAAAAATCCAAACAATCCACAACTGAATCCAAAGGTGAACAGAATCTGATACCACTTGTAAGGAAGTTAAGGTAGCAAAACAACTTCCTATACCAATATTGAGAAGAGGCTAATGCAAAAATTTACATATCTTTACAATAGTTACATAAAATTTTAGAGAAGGGGGATTCACTACTCACAAGTCTCTTCATTTTCAAGAGAATCGTAGGGATCAAATTTCCCTAAACTATCTCAAGGAACAAAGTGAGAGTTTCAAAATCAGAATGAGTAGGTCGCAACAATTTTTTGGACAAACTAGCAAGTTTTTAGTCTAGGACAACAGTGTGAAATACAGATGATAGTGTGACACACTATAGTCCCAAAGGTACGCTGGAGTCTTGTATAGACAAAAAATGACTACTTCTACTTTGACTGATAAGGAATGCGAGAAAGTAACAAAATATGAAAAAAAAAAAATAAGGTAAAGTAAATGATAAAACTAAAGAGGATAAAGAAAGTGCTCACATCAACCCAAGCAATGAAGCCTCCACCAAGGAAATATATTTAGTACCTACATACATAAGATCGAGAGAAAATGTTGGGGCTATATAGGGGTTTGCCTCAGTCAAACCCCCATTTTGGGGTTTCCACTTCCACTGATAGCCAGAAGGGAAAGTGAAAAAAGTAAGCAAATATGAAGTGATAAAAGCAATCCCTACTCAAGGAGGAAAACCTGTATCATGAGATAGAGATGCAATAGATAGGGGATGCGAAAAAATCCCAAGATGCTCAAAGATACAAGATAAGGTAAGATAGATATCTCTTGCAAGGCTTGAGGAAGCCAAGGAAGGAGACAAAGATAGCTGCAAGAGCCAAGAGTGTTGCAAAGAGTGTTTCCAAGAGAGCTTAAGAGTGTCATTGGAAGCTGTAGAGAGCTATGCAAGCAAGATAAGAGAATATCCAAGGGAGGAGAAGAGAATTCAAAAAAGAATCTAAGAAGACCAAATGGATTGGAAAGATCATATTTAAAGAGAGAATATGAGGGAAAAGAAGCTTCCTGAGCCGTTACAAGGCATCTTAGGCCATTACCATCGAAAAAATTGGCTAACAAGTGGCAATGCACTCATAAACGATCATTTGAATGTCAAAATGTCATGGGATGCTAGTGTAAAGTGTGGACATCCATGTGGCGCGCTAGTGTCCAGACACATCATGTTACAAAACGATGAGAATGGGAAAAACAAAATGTTTGACGTAAAGTTGATGTGTGAAGGTAGCTACTGAAAAGGGGTCTTGAGGATCCTGAAAGGGAAAAAGGCCGATGCAAGGGAAAAAATGAGCCTACACAAGTGCTAAGGGAGTGGACACTAAAGTGGATACAAAAATTCATGTGAAGTTGCAAGGGGTGCAGTTTTATGACATTACATTTTTCCCCCACTTTAGCAGGCATATGAATCTACACTAATATGCACACTAAAAGAAATCTAGTAAACATAAATAACATAATGATACCAAAAGGATATTTTAGAGGAAGCCGATAACTCTTCGAACCATATAAGCATTTCCCCAAGATGAAGACCTACAAAAAAAACACATTGGACAAGAAAGACTACACAAGACTAGAATGCCAAAATATAAAACACCATTACATCAAGGGGTTAAAACATATACACAGATAACACACACACAAAGGCACACAAAAAACTAAAGGGTTAGAGTCAACAAAGTGAAAGAGACCTCAATGTAAAGGGTTGTCTCAGTACTATGTGTCATCCCTAAATTAAGAAATAATACACATAGAGGAATTCTTAAATGAAGATAAGAAGGTAAGGAATGATTACTTCAAGAGAAGAATATATACAAAAGATAGGGAAGCAACCAATGTCGAAGAGAGGAAGAAGTATATACCTAGGATGAAGAAGGATATATATCTTTGATATGGTACATACAATTGAGAAAAGAAAAGAAAAGAGAATTTAAGAGGGGAATAAAAATTTCAAGAGAGATGGCTCCACATGTACTCTCTCTTGGGGAGGGTTGAAAAAATGTGTCGTAGATCCACAAACCTATAGAAAGTGAAGAAAAGGCTCTATAGGCGCTCATTCCTACAAATTCGAACAAAGAGATCCCATAGGATGAAAGTGCTTTACAATTCCTCAAACTTGCAAAGGAGGCACCCCACTTGCTCAGTCTTGAGGGAAGCTAGTTGTGAAGGCTCCAAAAAGTCTGATTGGTCCTCAGAAGTGCTTGGCCCTGTAAGGAAAGATTGCAAAAGCAAATGATCTCTATAGGTTCTTGGTTGTGTAGAGCAAGAATGATCAGAAAAGCCTCTGGTTACTGCAAGATATGTTGCAGAGTAGTCATTGATAATATAGGTCTGGTTAGGCTTCCCCCAAGTTAGATTTGAAGCTATGAAATAGGTCTATTTAGGCTACCCCCAAGCTAGATGCCTCTGAATTCATTTAAAGGAGGTTCCTTTGATATGGAACCCTTCAAGACACAAAGGGTTCCATTCAAAGGAACACTCCAATGGAAAGATAGAGAGAAGAGAGGGGGTCCTTAAGGAGGACACACATCTCTAGAACAAGTTATCACTACCCGGACATATAAGGGAGGAGAACCATCAAAGGAATGCTCTGATTGAAGGATAGAGAGAAGAGAGGGGGTCCTTAAGGAGGACACACATCTCTAGAACAAGTTATCACTGCCCCCAACATACAGGGGAGGAGAACCATGCAAGATACTAAAGAATGGAGGTGTAAGAACCTCATGGGAAGATGCTTAGAATGGACAAGATAGAGGTAGAACTCAATATCACTTATTATTTGAAGAAAAGGTAGGTGCATCAAAAAATTGATGAGTGATGATACCAAAATCACAAATTTGTTGTATTTTATCATTCAAAGCCTTACATTCACTAGTGGAATAGCCAGGAACTCAATGGTATGCATAGAAAGAATGCTTTTCTTTGTCATGCTTATGAAATTTCTTATGTGTAAGAGGAGGAAGAGTAATCAAGTGGGATTTTAGCAGCCTCACCAAAATACACTCTTGCTCAGAGAGAGGATGAGGAGTAGGAATAAAACCTTTCTCTTGTGGAGAAAAGCTTGACTACTCACAAGAAGAAGACATGAAGATAGAAGATAATGTTAGATGAATCAATATGAGAGAATGACATTGAGCATAAATCATGTCAACATTCAACCGTGGTTTCTATTTAGATTGTTCACTTGAGAAACCAAGCCCCAAATTACACTTACGGGGTGCACATTATATAGGGACCTAAATTCCTTGTTCATTACACCCATAACCTTTATGCCCATAGACATATTTAGAGGAAAGTTTGTAACCAAGACCATAACATGCTTTCAAATCTTGAGAAGGAGGAGGATCTTCATAGAGAGCATTATTCCAACAAGGGAGATTATACTCCTCTATGGGATCACAATAATCCTTCTTGATAGGACTGCCAAAATTAGCCTCTTTAATAGGGGTGTGATCATGTTCCTCAAAAGGAGGAGAACCAACATTAAAGACATTACAATTGTTATGCACATGATCCCACGATGTAGAAGAATAACCATCTTTGATAGCGGGTTTGGATGATGTTATAATTTTTTTTGAGTGGATTGGGTCAAATTTATATTCCCCAATGAAGGATTTTGTAAATGTCTATAGAATCCCAATCATCACCAAGGCATGCATTTCCTTGAAAAGAGGTAGACTTAAGATTTCTTGCTTCAGAAGGATCTTCTTCAAGGACATCTACCTCAAGCATGTCCTTTATAATAGTACTACTAGAGTAGACATCAACAAATCAGAGGACACTGAAGGGACAAGAGTAGGTACAGTTAAAACCTGACCAAAAATTGCCATCTCACATAAGTGTATAGCTTCAGGGTCAGCCCTGACTATGATTACTTGATTGTTACAAATGAACTTAACAGATTTATGCAAGGTAGATGAGATTGCACCCATTGCGTGAATCCACGGTCTACCGAGAAGAAGATTATATGGTAACTTTTCTGACATAACATATATAAGGGTGGGTAAAGTAATGTGTGCCAACCTTAAAGGTAAGACTATCATGCCTAAAAGTTGTCGACCAACATTATCAAACCCATGAATGATAAGAGAAGAATCAACTAGAGAGGAATAATCAATATTATGTTAGGATTTAGGTGCCATCAACCTTGCAAATTCTTTAATTAATTATTTTCCTAATTTTTTTTCTACATTTACCTATAAGAGGTGAAACCGTTTGACCAATAGTGGTGAAAGAGACAATGTAAATGTAGTGTTACCATTACCGTTTTTCATTTAGGAAAAGGACAAAATAACTAGGTGTTCCACTTGGAATCTTCTAGAATGAGGTTGTTAGGTTGTTGTAAGAGCATCTATGACATGTATGACAATTGTCATAAGATTCTATGATAGTATGATAGATTCCTATGATAGTATGACATATTCCTATGACAAAATATTTTATCTTTGACCCCAGGTGCTCATGCATAAGTGATGCCTTATGACAGTTGTAAGAGTATCTGTAAGAGGCTATTTTTAGGATGTCATGATCATTACATGGAGGGAGGTGTGAGTTTTTCTAGGTGGTATTGCTGCCTATTTATTGGTGAAACCATGGTGGTTTTCATCCTCAAAAAACTCTTTAAATAGGGGCCTTGAGCTAGAGTTATTATGAATTTAGTTTTGTAGGTTTGCAAGGTAACAGGGTGCTGTAGGATTTTATAGGGATGATAAGAGAAGTCTATTGCTGCATGTAATATTTTAGAATATTAGTAATATACTTGCCTCTCTTTTGGTGGTGGAGTTTTTTCCCTTTGGGGTTTCTCCACATAAATCTGTTGTTGCATGTGTTATGATTCTTCTATCTCTCTCTCTCTCATTCTTTCTTGAAACTAAGGCTAAAGCTTAATATACATATTTCAGATTTGCATTCACTTATTTAAGTTCATATTGCAAGATTTTTTCACCTTCATCAACATTTGGTATCATAGCTAATGGTTATGTTAAGGAAGGGACACTCTCCTTTTAAAGTGTTGAAGGTTTTTTGCTGTAGTGAGAGCTTTTGTGTTGTGGGTTTTACAGATTTGTGAAATATTGCATACCATGGCCTCCACCTCTCATCAAGATATTGAGAAGTTCAATGGCACTGGTTATGAGATGTAGAAGTTGAAAGTGGAGGATCTCCTTGAGGAGAGAGATCAGTGGTTACCAATTTCAGTTGATAAGAAGCCATCAACTTCAACCTTGTCAGATGAAGATTGAAATAAGTTAGATAGGAAGGCTCAAGGGACCATTCAATTGTGTCTCACTAATTCTCTCCTCCCGAATGTCTATTTAGAAGACACAACATACAAGCTTTGGAGGAAGATAGGTGAAATATATCAAACTAATAGTTTGTCTAACAAGTTTTATCTCAAAGGATATGAGGAGAAAGACCATGCATAGTGATTCCCAAGATGCCTTGCATGTGCGAGGTAGGCCCAAGGAGAAAGGGCCTAAAGGGGATAAGAAGAAGGATAAGTCTAAAGGATGATCTAAGACCCATGGAAAGAGAAAAGTGATGTGTTGGAACTGTGGTAAAAGGGGACATGTGAAGAAGGAATGTAGAAATAAGAAAAATAATGTAGATTCCTCCACATAAAATTCCTCTGATAATGGTGATTCTGATGCTTTGATTATTTCAGCTAACACAGTTTACAATGATGCTTGGCTTATTGATTCAGGTTCTTCCTTCTATATGACTCCTCATAAGGAGTGGTTTTCTACATACAAAGAATATGATGGAGGAGAGGTCTTCATGGGTGACAATAGCTCACAAGAGATTGTCGGTAAAGGAAAGGTAAAGTTGTGTTTCAGTGATGGGAGGGTTAAAATCCTTGATGATGTTTGACATATTCCAAGACTTACAAAAAGTTTATTTCAGTTTCCAAGTCGAATGATTCTTGAATGCATGTGACATTTGACAAGTCTGGCTACAAGATGGTAAGGGGAAGTTTGGTGGTTGCTAAAGGATCTCAGACAGGGAATTTTTTTACAGTACATGCCTCTACTTTTTGTAACTCCTCTTTTGTAACTAGCACTGAAAATGCATGTATGTTGTGGCACCATAGATTGGGTCACATTGGTGAAAAAGGTCTTAGGACCATACTTGATAAGAAACTAGTAGACAATATTTCTGATTATTTTGTTGGTAAAAATGATTTATGTGAGGATTGTGTGTTTGGTAAACAAAACAAGTCATCATTTCCTAAAGGAACTAATAAGGCTAATGGATTGCTAGAAATAATTCATTCAAATGTGTGTGGTCCAATGGATACAAATTCTTTGGGTAGATCTTGTTATTATGTTTCCTTCATTGATGATTACTCTAGATATACTTGGATTTATTTTATGCATACAAAATCTGAAGTTTTCACCAAATTTTAGGAATTTAAGGCATTGGTTGAAAAGAAAATAGATTATAAGATAAAATTATTGAGATCTGACAATGGGGGTGAATATTGTTCTAAGGAATTTGATGAGTTTTGCAAACATACATGAATTTTTAGGAAAAAGACTACACCTTACACACCCCAAAAAAATGGGGTAGTAGAAAGAATGAACTGTACATTAATGGAAAGATCTAGGAGCATGTTAAGTAGTGCTAGATAAATGTTTTTGGGCAGAACTTGTTGGTACTGCTTGTTATTTAATTAATAGATCTCCTTGTAAATCTGTTGTTGATAAAACACCTTATGAAATGTGGTTGGGTAAAAATCCTTCAGTTTCACATTTAAGGGTATTTGGTTGTGAGGATTTTGTTAATGTACCTAAAGAGAAGCAGTCTAAATTAGATCCCAAATCTTAGAAATGCATCTTTGTAGGTTATGGTGAAAATGTTAAAGGTTATAAACTTTGGAATCCACTAACACAAAAGATGATATTTTCTAGAGATGTTATTTTTAGGGAATTTAGAGCTAACTCTGAAGATGAGAAACCAAAGGAAAAGTAAAAAAAAATGCATTTTGAAACTAAGCAAGAAGATGCACATGTGGAAGAACAGAGAGATGGACAAGAAGATGGAGAAGAAAAAGAGAGTTCTGAAGAATCTATTGTAACTGAAGAAGTTGAAAACAATGAGGATGAACATGAGGAGGAACCTCTTACTCCACCTTTGAGAAGGTCCAGAAGACAACAAAATCTAGTTGACACATATAGCCCACTTGATTTTCATTGTAAATTTTCTTTGTTATGTATAGATAATGAATCTAGATCTTCCAGGGAGACTCTCTCTTCAGAAGAATGTGAGTCTTGGATGTAGGCCATGCAGGATGAAATGATGTCTTTGAAAAATTGTGATACATGGGATCTTGTTAGTTTTCCCAAAGGAAGTAAGGCCATTGGTTGTAAGTGGGTATATAAAAACCATTTTGGTGCAAACAGTAAGTTGGAATGGTACAAGGCCAGATTAGTGGCCAAGGGCTACTCCTAGAGAGAGGGAGTTGATTTTGGTGAAATATTCTCTCCTGTTGCTAAGTTAACTTATATTAGATTTCTTTTATCCATTGTTGTTGCTTATGATTTAGAAATAGAAAAAATGGATCTTAAAATTGGTTTCTTGCATGGGGATGTCAAGGAAGAAATTTATATGCAACAACCTGACGATTTTGTTGTGAAAGGAAAATAACACTTGGTTTGTAGGTTAAAATGGTCTTTATATGGTTTGAAACAGTCACCTAGGATGTGGTACCAAAAGTTTGATGTCTTTGCATAAATTTGGGTTTTGTTAGAAGTGAAGAGGATCACTGTGTTTATTTTAAAGTTATTGATGATCAGATATTGATTGTTGTCTTATATGTGGATGATATGTTGTTCATTGGTAACAATAAGGCAATGATTAAGGAACTTAAAACTCAACTTTCTGGGACATTTGATATGAAAGATTTAGGGGCTGCTAAATATATTCTTGGGATGGAAATAATTAGGGATTGGGTTCACAAAAAGCTTTGGTTAAGTCAGAGTAAGTATGTTAACACTATTTTGTAGAGGTTTAATATGCAGGATTGTAAACCAGTAAATATTCCATTTCTTGTTGGTACTAAGTTAAGTTTAGACAAGTTTCCTGAATTGGATGATGATATTGATGAAATGTCTAAAGTTACTTATGCTAATGTTGCTGATAGTTTAATGTATGCAATGGTTTGTACTAGACCAAATATAGCCCAAGTAGTAGGAGTTCTAAGCAGGTTTATGTCTAACCGTGGTAAAGAACATTGGAATTTTGTTAAAAGGGTATTTAGATATTTGTGAGGCACTTCTGATTACTGTTTGGTTTATCATGGTACTGAAAATTTTGATAAGTCATTAGAGATACAGTGTTTTGCTGATGCAGATTGGGCAAGTGACTTGGATAGTCGAAGGTCCACTAGTGGCTATGCGTTTACTTTTTTTGGAGGTGCAGTGAGTTGGATGAGTAAAAGACAACCTACTATTGCTTTGTCCACCACTGAAGTAGAGTATATGACTGCTACACATGCCTCTAAGGAGGTGGTTTGGTTACAAAGACTTGGTAATGGTATTGGTTTTAATTGTCGGATAGTCATGAGGATCGGATGTGATAGTCAAAGTGCCATATATTTAGCTAAAAATCCTATGTTTCATGCTCGTAAGCATGTTGATGTTCATTATCACTTTGTGAGAGAAATGGTTGAGAATTGACATGTCTTGATTGAAAAAGTTGACACTTTGGATAATGTTGCAGATTCTCTTACAAAGCCAGTCACCATGGATAAGTTCTCTTGGTGCAACAAGGCCATGGGCCTTGATCACTATACTTAATTCTATGTAATTGTATCTCTATGGGTGTAATTTACAATGTATGATGTCAAGTGGGAGAATGCTAGGATTTAGGTGCCATCAACCTTGTAAATCCCTTAATTAATTATTCTCCTAAAGTGTTTTCTACATTTACCCATAAGAGGTGAAACCCTTTGACCAACATTGGTGAAAGAGACAATGTAAATGTAGTGTTACCGTTACCATTTGTCATTTAGGAAAAGGACAAAATAGCTAGGCATCCCACTTGGAATCTTCTAGAATGAGGTTGTTAGGTTTTTGTAAGAGCATCTATGACATGCATGATAATTGTCATAAGATGCTATGATAGTATGACAAATTCCTATGATAGTATGACAAATTCCTATGACATAATATGCTATCTTTGATCCTAGGTGCTCGTGGATAAGTGATGCCTTATGACAGTTGTAAGAGCATCTATAAGAGGCTACTTTTAGGATATCATGATCATTTCATGGAGGGAGGTGTGAGTTTTTATAGGTGGTATTGCTGCCTATTGTTTGGTAAAATCATGGTGGTTTTCATCCTCACAAAACTCTTTAAATAGGGGCCTTGAGCTAGAGTTATTATGAATTTAGTTTTACAGGTTTGCAAGGTAACAAGGTACTATAGGATTTTACAGGGATGAGAAGAGAAGTTTGTTGCTGCATGTAATATTTTAGAATATTAGTAATATACTTGCCTCTCTTTTGGTGGTGGAGTTTTTGCCCTTCGGGGTTTCTCCACGTAAATCTGTTGTTGCATGTGTTATGATTCTTCTATATCTCTCTCTCATTCTTTCTTCACACTAAGGCTAAAGGTTAATCTACATATTTCAGATTTGCATTCACTTATTTAAGTTCACATTGCAAGATTTCTTCACCTTGATGATCAATATATTAATCTTTGGCAATAGATCAATGTTGCATACATCGAGTGCCAAACTGACATTAATGAAAGTATGTCTAATGTTGATTTTATTAACATTAACTATGATCATTAGAGGGTCCGCTTGCTTCTGTACTTCTAGAGGTGGGAGTTCCTGTAGATAAAACATAATATTTGGTGAATCCGCTCGAACATGAACTATCAATGCATTAACATCTTCTAGCTTGGAAGTTGAATGCAAGAGGATATTTTGCAAGACTTCCTAAAGCATAACTTGATAAACTAGAGTAGACTGAAGCAAGTCCCATAGTGATACCTTAGCCAGAGTAACACATAATTGCTTGACAAGATCATAATCACCAGGTGTTTTTGTCATGGGTTTAGGTGCTAAAGGATAACTTGGTTGAGAAGGTGGTAAAGAAATAGGTTGATTAACATTTAATTTATTCTTTCTAGTAATGTAAGTATGGGCTACCGCTCTATAAGAGGGAGCCTTAGAAATATCAAGAGAATCATTATCAAATGGAACACCATTAATAGAAAAAATCCTTTTAGGGGAAGGACTAGCTGTAGTTAGGTAAATGACCAGTCTCTTAGGCCTTTTAGGGGTAGTAGAGACATATATTACATTTATAGATTCATCACAAATAGTGGAATAATTATTTGATGGAGCATATACTCAACACCTATCCTTGGAGGATCTAACATGAGAGGAACTTCATCATTCACTAATGCATCATCTCTAGAAGAGAGTGCATTGGAATGAAGAGAAGGTATAGTAATGTTAAAAAAAGTATTAATGATTTCATCTTCTTGCAACAAATATCCTTTGAAGCAAGAGGAATTTCATGAGAAGGATCAAAGATACCGAGTGACATAGGAAAATCCAAGTCACCATCACATGCATGAAATGGAACATCATTAATGCTTTGAATAAAATTAGAAACTAAACTGATAAAAGAAGATATTAGATTCATTTTGAAAATAATAAGTTAAATATAATAAATAATATATAAAAAAGTCAACTGAAGGTTGGCACATCACTCTAATAGCAAGAAATGGGGTTCAAAGCATTTCCCCAAAATTTTTTTGGGGAAGGTGTTTTCACGTTAGGTTCGCCAAAATCTAGAGAAGGTGGATTCACTGCTCACGAGTCTCTTTGTTCTCAAGAGAATCCCATGGAGAAAACTTCCCTAAACTACCTCAAGGAACAAAGTGAGAGTTTCATAATCAAGATGAGTAGGTAAAAACTAGCAAGCTTTTAGTCCAAGACAACATCATGAAATATAGACAAAAACACAATGCATTGTAGTCCCAAATGTGCACTGGAGTCTCGTACAGATAGAAAACTAAGAATATCATAGAAAATACAAAATGACTACTTCTACTCTTATTGCTAAGAAATCTTGGAATGTGAGAAAGTAATAGAATATGACATAACTAAAATAAGGTAAAGTAAATGATAGAACTAAAGATGATAAAGAAAATGATCACAACAACCTAAATAATGAAGCCTCCAATAAGGAAATATCTTCAACACATTCATATATAAGATCGAGAGAAAATGTTGGGGCTATATAGGGGTTTGCCTCAATCAAACCCGTATTTTTGTGTTTGTACGTCCACAAACAACTGGATAGATAGGGAAAGTGAACAAAGTAAGCAAATATGAAGTGATAAAAGAAATTCCCACTCAAGAAGGAGAACCCATATCATGCGATAAAGATGCAATAGATAGTGGATGTGAGAAATCTTAATATACTCAAAGATACAAGATAAGTACAAGATAGATATTGTCTGCAAGGCTCAAGGAAGCCAAGGAGGGAGACAAAGATAGTTGCAAGAGCCAAGAGATGTTGCAAAGAGTGTTTCCAAGTGAGCTTGAGAGTATTGTTGGAAGCTATAGAGAGCCATGCAAGCAAGATAGCAAGAGAAAGATAAGAGAATGTCCAATGGAGGAGAAGAGAATTCAAGAGAGAAGCTAAGAAGACCAAATGGATTGGAAAGATCACATTTAAAGAGATAATAGGAGGGAAAAGAAGCTTCCCGAGCTGTTACAAGGCATATCAGGCCATTACCATTGACAAAAGTAGTTGATAAGTGGCAAGGCACTTGGAAACGATCGTTTGAATGTCAAAATGTCATGGGAGGCTAGTGCTACGCATGAATGTCTATGCAGTGCACTAGTGTCCAAACACATCATGCTACAAAATGATGAGAATGGGAAAAACACAATGTTTGATGCAAAATTGACGTGCAAAGGTAGTTGCTGAAAAGGGGTCTTGAGCATCCTAAGAGGGAAAAAGGCTAATGCAAGAGCTAAAATGAGTCTACACAAGTGCTAAGGGAGTGGACACTAAAGTGGATACAAGAATGCATGTGAAATTGCAAGGGGTGCAATTTTATGACATTACAAAACTTAAACATAAATAAACATAAATATCATGCATACCACAACATAATGATTTACATAGGGAAAACCGTTTCGGGAGGAAAACCCCACACTCCAATACCCGCCTAATATATTATTTAGAAATCACAAAGATTATACTCTACTTATAGAGCAAGCTTCTTATAGGAGTATCACCAACCAAAGATCCAAAGGAAACATGACTGCTATCAGACTCTCAAAATACATCATAATGCATAACTGCCATAAAACACTGTCATAAAATAGGGTTTCCTTCTAGGGAAATACAAGAAAAAAAATATATCATCAAATTTGAGACCTAATGATGAACGGTTTAGATTTACAATAATAAAATATATATTAAATGTGGCTTTTGGTGGCACTACCCTCAAACCCTTGCTAGGGTGTGTGGCCCCTGAACCCCCCACTGGAAGGATGAGCCCTTGGACCCTAGAGGGGTACCTCCCCACACTTACTTATCAACAGTAAGTCTTTTGTGATTGCAAGGTTGAGACACATTTTCCCAACTAATGCAACCCAAATCCTTTATCAATGTGATCTTTCAAATATTATCACCTTTACTTTGAACATGTTTTTAAATTTGGTTGGAATTGGAAGCATATTGGGCTTTGATTCAAGATGAGAGGAGGAATTATTAGCTTCTCTTGGTAGGAGTCAAGCCTTTTGAAAAGAGAACAAATGTGTCATGCAAATGTAGAACTTTGATGTCTTGGCCAATTGATGCAATGCCTAAATATAAAATCAAGATTTAAGTATCATATAGTCATATAATATTTTTTTGATTATTAATTTATTTTCAATTGGATTCTAATGACATATGGATCCCTAAATACACATCCATAGTTGTACAAGTCAATGTTTTTGGTGCACAAGTTGATAGGATATACTAGCTTTTGAAAATGTTTTCTTTTAGAAAAGAAATTTAAAATTTGAATGAGGTAGTCTAGCCCCAATTATGTGACCTCATTTAGGGTCGAAAATAACCTCAATGTGTCAACTAGTTTTAATTAAAATACTTTATAAATATAAAATAATTTTTGCATCAAATAAGTCAAATTAACTATTACAATTATATATGTATAACATTTATATTAAATAATAAAAATATAAAATGTAAAAGTGTAAGACATTTACTTTTGTTCCCATGGATAAAAATCTCTATCTTAATCATTTTACTTATAATCAAAATTTTAATTAACATGACCAATTTTTCTCTAAAAGATTAGATCTCTATATAATATGATCCTTAGATTACAAATACACAACTATTCTTAAATATCAAATAATCAATTAAAAATATTTTTAGACATAAAATGAAATTTATTATTGATTGAATAGTCTAATATTTAAATAAATTGTAATTGAAACAATATATTTTGGTTAATTTAGATATTTTCCACCATTAGCAACAACCCCGTCTTGAGGAAGAAAATAAAACACAAATTATGGTGAAATTAATAGAGAATATTTAGCTTATAGGTTTAGACATGTAAAAAACTTAGAACAAAAATGACGAAATTGTCAACTAAGCCGGCTCTCTTGGAAAACAACTCTAACAAACTTATAGAGATAAGCATTGGAAAAAATGAATGAAATGTCCTTAACAAACAATCATAATTTTTATCAATTATCATTTTTAAAAAGAAAGAAAAATATTCTTAATGCCATTAATAATCAATTTTTTTGTTGTATTTTTAGTATCTAAATATAGAATCAAATATTAAGATAAAACCAAATTTCTATTATTAACTTTTGAAATTTGTATTGGGTAAAATCTTACAACTCATTATAGTCACAAATTCATAACAATTTGTTAGATGAATAAGCTTATTCAACTTTTAATTTAATAAAAAAGATAATATAATACAATATTAGAGAAAATCGGATAGTAAGAAGACACAAAATCTATACTAAACCA
Source organism: Sequoia sempervirens (assembly GCA_007258455.2). Taxonomy (NCBI): domain Eukaryota; kingdom Viridiplantae; phylum Streptophyta; class Pinopsida; order Cupressales; family Cupressaceae; genus Sequoia; species Sequoia sempervirens. Next base: position 316,436,271 of record VDFB02000015.1, read on the forward strand.
ACTCCAAGCAAAAGATAGTAATTTGAATAACCAAACTCGAAGATAACATAAAAAACTAAACTAAACCAATTCCAAAAACACATATAAGATTCCCATACAAAAATTATGACTCCCAACTATTTTACAGCCCACCAGCCTTCTGTACTCCTAATTATATGAAGGTGAAATGGGTCTTGCTATTTTACAGCCAGCCTTCTCTTTACTCCTAATAATGTGAAGGTCAAATGGGTGTTGAGCTTCTAATATCTACATAGATTTCCCAGTGAGAAAACATCTTGATCTATTTATCTCAAATCTGTTTTGACGTTACATCCACTCTTCATCCCCAGAGGTGAAGGATTTGAGTGCTTTGATCTACTGAGAAACATATCAGCAGTAGAAGTAGCACTAAAACTGGTTGTAGGGCTTAAACTTCTTTTGATATCTTCTCCCACATGTTGATCTTCTTCTCTGATTTTTATCACTTGACTGTGAAGAACAGAACCCTCTTTCCATGAAACACTTGTAGAAATTCTTGACACCATGTTACTTTGAGGCTGAATGAAACTTGGAACACTAAGACTTGTTCCTCCTGTGAATGGAATAACAGGACAGGTTTTTAGGAGAGAAAAATGGGTTACTAAAGTTACAAACTATTGTACAAGATGAGATTGAAGGCGGCCAAGCAAGAGATTACCAAATGGATGAAGGGAAACTTTGAAATTCCATTACATGAGACAAAGCTCTGTTTGTTTTTTTTTATAGCTGCCTCGTTGATCCATCAATTCTTTGTCAGATGGCACAACTGCTCAAAATAAGAACATGGATGTTATTGAATTTTATTAGAGGCAAGGGATATTCTCCTGCTTTAAACAATTTATAATCACTACTTTACAAATCCAACCTCTTTAAAAACAGATTTATTAATACCATTTCTAGTTTAGGAAGGCCGGTATATAGGACAAGATGATAGTACCAAAACTCTACCGTATCTACTTTACGTAGTTCTCAGCACTCCATTGAATATAGGACAATTCAATTAGTTGGCAATGGTTCAAGTGGTCAACATGACCAAATTTCAGATATTTCTAAACTAATCTATGAAACTACAAGGCTATCTTGTAATATTTGATTATACAGAGACTCTTATGTTTTATCCTCTGGATGTTGTAAAATTTAAGAATATAAAATAATAAGAATCTACATTAAAACAAAGAGGAAAATCAGTGACAATGACATATCCATGACTCTTTCCATGAGTTCTACTTTAAGCAGATGCACTGATCTGCCATGGAATAATCATTTGGCTTGTTGGAAGAATTGGGTGTTGGTTTTTTTTCGTCTTTATTGATAGAGAATGATGGGAATAATAAAATTGTTTATTATCTAGATCATAGAGAGAAACATTTCAAATTTCTCATTTTTATTGAATCAAGTGTTTAGAAGCTATTTGGGTTAATTAATTAATGTTACCAATTAACATAATTATCTAAAATAGTATAGCTGAATAAATATTATAATTTGAAAGCTATTGTAAAAAGATAACTACACTTAATTTTCAAAATTAGAATGATAAATAAATATGGTTTTGCGTAGAACTTGGTCATTTGAGTACCAAAAATGAAATACCGTGAATGGGCTAATTGTTTCAATTTTTGTGCAAACTTGTGATTCTATATGAGTTGATTAAATTGCTTTAGGTCAAGTTTGCATTGTATGAATATGATCTTTAACACACAATCTTGATTTGGTAGAGTGCAATCTTCTATAGTCTAATTTGCTCCAAACCATATTATCTATGTTATATCATATAATAAAACTTTGAAATTTGTATATAATAAAAATAAAAACACTTTGTTGATTTTGGTGGCTAAAGAATTGCAATTTATAATGTTTTCATCATAAATTTTGGACAATAACTTGGAATTTTCACTTCTTATATTCCTTGTAAGTAAAATGATAAAACATAAACTAAGTTAACGCCAAAATTTAATGGTCTGGATCCATGCACTATGGGTTTAATCCTGAGTGCTATTGATTTTTTATAAAATGTGTATATCTAAACCAATGAAATATAAATTTCCAAAACCTATTCACCTTGATCTTTGATTTATAAAGCTGGGAAAGGATTGATGATATTGAAAACTATTTTTGGGAAATTATTAAATTATGAGGGTCAAGTTCTCAATCAACCCCCTTTATAGCTAGCTTTACAACCTAGGAAAATATGGGTAGATAAGAGGAAATTGTGTAAGTAATCTAGGATGTCAATTCTAATGCAAGTATTGTTGTTTATAGTGATCCACATGAAAATGTTCCTATTGAATGCTTCTCAATGCTCTAGGATTTCAAATGATGATCAAATGATGAATTGATATCTAAATGAAACATTTTTAAATTCCAAAACAAAATGAGTCATTCTACAAATATCTACCAAGTAAACAAGGATGGATAAAGATTTAGGAAAGAGACAAAGCTATCACAAGAGTTCACTACATGTCACTACACAATAATATTAATATATTCTCTCAAAATGTTCCCAAAACTCTATAGTAATTAGCATAGGTATGGAATTTTCATCATCACATCTTACCCATAATTTAAGGTGCATTTGAATCATAGTATCAAAGTAAATTAGCACTCACAAACATGCATGCAAATTAAATATTAAATTTAAAATTATATTGGGATCCATATAATGTAATGGTTCCAACTATATATTTTCATGTATGTTCCTCCTCATCATGTGTGCAAGCTATATGAATAGAATTTTTTATGGAATATTTAGCACTACCATGATATATGTATATTTGGTACTATTAGGTCATGTTATTAGGATGGAATATAATACAAGACACTACCATGTCATATGATCAAGATTCATTTGTACAAAGTGATGGGTCTTCGTGTAGTGTAAGTCACTACCTAATATGCTCCCCTCTATTTGATTACATACATTATGTGTAAGGAATTGGAGGAGAGGGATACAAGTACATGTAAGAATATAAACCATCTATATTAAGTGTCATAAATAATATCAAGTAATATTCAAGAAGGTGAATGTCAAATGATAAGCATGAAAATAATAGGTTATAAATGAACCATTGGAGTATAGAGCTGCACCTAGGATAGACAAGTGATAAGATAAAAATATCCCTAGAAAAAAAATGTAAGTGGTATGGGGAAGGCACATTTCCCTCAATATAAGAGGGATATCTCTATAACAATGATACCTAAAAATGATAACATAGTATAGTATAGTATAGGATAATAATAACACAATAAGCTTAGTTACTTCCAATATAATGACATGGAAATGAACAATATAACATGAGGTAAGTATGATGACCCAATATAAGAGTATGATATGATAATATTTAAGGTAAAATTTGATAATATGAGATGCAAGCAATGATTATAGGACCATATAATAAAAATAAGCATAAGATAACATGGCATGATAAACATCTTATATATTAAGATAATATAAGCATCATAAGCATGTGTTTAGAGTATGATAATAATTTTAAGCATGCAAAAATCATCATAAATCATATACCATATAACTATAAGTAAATAAGCATTACAATCATAAGAAAATAGAGGTCATATAAAAGGATAATGTAACAATAATATAAGTAGGAGATCATTAAGGAAAATGTAAAAGCAATGCAGTAAGAATAAGAGGGAATAAGAACACAAATTAAGGCATGTGATAAAATTGGCACACGTAAACAAGCATAAGAGAAAAAATGTCAATTAATAAAGGAAGAAAGGAAAATCCCCCCAAATAGAGAAAAAAAAATATGAAAATTATATAGAAGGAGAAATGGGTATTTAAAGCACAATAAATGAGGCATAATAACATTAAGGCCAATGGACAAAAAAAGGGAAAGTTCTAGAAATATGGGTACATAGATGTACAGTCTGATTCTCATCAATCATCCAACAAATATAGGATTGAAACATCATTATTATACCAAAATGTATTAACATTATTTTATTAATTTATTCTTCATTATTTTCTTCTTGTATCACATGAATCTCTTGTTGATGATCCTTTACAAATGCTTACCAATTAGTTGCACAAAATATGGTTTCTCTTTTATTTCATGTTTCACCTCATAATGGGGTGTGTTGTGGTCAACATGATCAATATATTGATTCACATCATTTACTTTCATAGATAATTGTGAATGCTAAATCTGCAAATACTTCAACTTTGGTGAACATTAGTAATAATGTCAAATTAAATACAACAAATCAAGCATCCCTATGAGATATTGAATCATGCTAAATAATACAAACAAAGTGATAAAATTCCAAAGAGAATGAGCATGTTCAAACCTGTCCCATAGTGGATTGGTGCTTCTTTGATGTGGAAAGAAGCCCTTTCCCAATCCTTGATAAGTTAATGATGAAGATGGAATGCTACGATAATGGACAAAATTAGCTCTCAATGTGAAGAGAGTAACTTTGCATGAAGATTGTAGATTGTGGATGATAAGAATGAATGATAGCCTCTCCATTTATAGAATATTTTGATGAGAGAAGAGGCAAAAGGGATGAATGTGGGACTAACTTTCAACCAATGGCAAGGTGTCGCTTGTCAAGAGATGGATGGGTGAAGGATGTGCAAGTTTTGATGAATGTGCCAATAAATGACATTAGGTGGCCTTTTCAAATTTGAAATTTGGCTTGTTGGAGGGAGAAGAAGGGGTCTTAAATGCCAAGTGGGGGACGTGTAAGAGGGGAGTTAATGCTATGTTGGAAGGGACAAGTCATTTGAGAGGGAGATTTGAAATGGGGGAATATTCCACTTTTTATTCCATGTTGATAGAAAGTAGAAGATTTAATAAATCAATTAAATGATTTATTTGTGCAAGTGGGAAAAGCTAGAGGATGTGACATGCATTAGATTAGCATTAACCATGATTTGGTTAACTTAAGTGAAGATTAAGTGATTTTGACTTTTGACTTAGATTTTATGGATTAAAATATATCAAAATGAGAAGAAATGATTTTAGATTTAATTAAACAAATATTTGATTTATTTAATCAAAGAGGATGATGTTAGGATCAAATTAAATAAAGTTGATTTATTTAATTTAAATGGATGACTTTAGAGATTGATCAAATAAACTCGATTTATTTAATGAATGGATGAATATGACTTAATTAAATGCATGATGCTAATTTTTCATGTCTACAATAATTAACCTCTTCAAGTGATAGGTTGTGGAGTCGTGACTATACTCAACATTTATCTTCCCTATATCTATATATTGTGGACACAAAAAAAGTATGCTCTTTTCCTTGCTTGATTTGGGATTAATTGGTGACAAATTGGACTTAATGAGGCCTTGATTTATTGTTGTGATGTGTTTTACACGTCCACATTAGGTCTTGGACCCTTGTAAACTGAATAAAATGTATCTAACGATGTCTTGTAAAGGTGTTGTAAAAGACTTTCACACTTCTCTAGACTTAATGGACCTATTCTTCCCCTAATTCAATGTTATAAAATACATTTAATTGCATTATCACACTAGTCTAGAAGGATTGTAAATTAAACCTAATTATAATCTAGTGTTGTAATGTGTCTTACACATTCACATTGGATGTACTTTTCTAGGCTATGTGGACCTCATTTTAATGTTGTAAAGTGTATTTAATCACAATTTCACATTGAACTTTGTGTCCCTAGCCCTAATTACCCTTTGCATCATCATTAATAGGCCCCTATGGCCCCATATTGTGCATCTCGAGGCTTAATTTGATCAAAGACCCGACTAGAACAACATAAAAATTAAAATTCTTCACTCCTCGACAATCCAGTTGTCAAAAGAGCCCCTGTGGGACCAAGTCACCCATTTGGACGAATTAGTCCCATCCAGGTGGGACTAAGTCGCCTAGCCTAGTGACAGTCATAGTTGGGCTATTTTTGAGGTTCAAGCAGGAAAAATTGGATTTTAAGTTTATTTTTCCTTCATGTCAGCCTTAGGGATCAAATTAACAAGAAAATTAGGTGGATTTCCTATAAATACAAGCTTCTAAACCCTAATTCATAATCAATTCATTATTCATTCCTCATTCATCATGTTCTTAAGTCAAGCAAGCTAGGGTTTTAGCATTATAAGTTATCAAGATAGCTTTCTAAGGGCATTCAAGGGTAGAATCTTCATCTATTACTACATAAATTCAAGATCTATCATCATGGCAAGTATCTAACTCCATTGTTTCATGATTCATTACATTATTTCTCCATTTTGGTCTAATTACCTAAAAAGGGGTTTGACCAAGGCAAACCCCCATGCCCTAACATTCAACATTTCTTTCTCTTTCCTTGTGTGTTTGCAGATTTAGGTATCTTAAAGACTTGGAGATCATTAAAGATTAAGTTGCAAAAGTTGTTGAAGAAATATTCTTATTGAATAGGTCAAAATATCCACAAAAAGTCTTTTACAGAGCTAGAAATCAGAGTTTCGGAGGAAGACACTTGTCAAGAACTAAAGTGTAGACCGAGGGCCCCTGTTTCCACTTTCAGATTTTTAAAAATTCAGAAATGGACTAAGTCGCCAATAGTGGAGACTTAGTCCCACTACACATGTCTTTCAGAGTTTTCTGTAGATTTGGCTACCCATTTGGATGAAATGGGCTTTGGTACAATTTTCCAGATCTGGGACTAAGTCGTCCATAATGGCGTAAGTGTCCTAGTAGGGAAAATTTTTAAGATTAGTAGCATTTCCGGTCTCCATTCTAGTTTGCAACACATTTATAGGTGCACGCTTTCTATTTTGTTTCCCTATTATGTCTTATTTACACTTTTATTCATCTTTTTAGGTCTTTCTGCATACAACACTGTGTTTTCAAACATTTTACATTTGATTAGTTTTGCATTAGTAATCCATCTCTTTTATTAGTTCTTTGCATTTAGGACATTAAATCTAGACATATTTCATTCATATTTTCATTAGTCTTGAGTGGGGACATTGCCCATTTTGGACCATCTCTCTCCTTTTAGGTGAAAAATCCTAGAAGTACAAGAGAATCTTAGAGTGCCAAAATATTTGTCCACACACACACACACACATACACATAGCCTATGTTTATGTATGTGATATTAAGAACAAAAATATTTATCCTTATGTAGTTTAAGTTTATATTTGTCTATTATATTGACAAGAGCTCATGTAATGAGATTCTGTTAGAAGAGTTGTTATTTAATGCAATGTGTGCAGGCTTCCATAATATAATGTATTTAATAAATTTATTTATTTGGAAATTGTATACACACATGATGATCCTCATTAGGCACGTCCTCATTGTCTTAACCTTATAAATTTGAAGTGCTAGAAATATAGTAATATACAAGAGGAGTGTTCATTAGAGTACACTTATGCTTACATAAAATAGTACACAATTACATAAATAAATGATGAGACATGTAACATGCTTGATGATCCATGTGAAATTCCATATAACTCACACTCTTGTGAATTGAATTAACATATAATTTTATCATACCATAATCTTTCCTTTCATGCACATTATTAACAACAAGAATATATTTTTGCATGGATGATATACTCTACTAGAATTGCTTTATGCATATATGTGCAAGAATGTTTTCCAATCATTCTATGTAAGATAGTACAAAACATCAACGCATTCACTTTTTAAATATTTTATACAACTTCATGAAATTGTAATTATCTTTGATAACAACATTGATAGCTCTTAGTATATAAATTGATTTAGAAAATAAACTACTAAAATGGATCTTGTGTATTCTCTTGTAATGACTCCTACATCTCTCATGTCTCCTTTGAGAGATCCTATATCCACCTGGGGTCCTACACTTGCATTGTCTCTTGCTTCTCCCCTTTAATGCATGGGTTTATATTTTCCCTCATTGCCAATGGATGGGTTGTTGTGTGGTGGATCAATGCTTTCTAATCGTGTGCCTCTTATTGAGGCCTCTCTTGCTCATGTCTCCTTGGTTTGACCCATTCTACCCCTCCTCTCATTCTTGCCTCTTCTATGGGGGTTCACAATTATATTTTGGTGGCCAGGTCTTTCCCTACTCACCCTCTAAGGGTGAATCACCCTCTTCCTTGCGCTAAGCCTTCCCCAATGGTGGTTTATGGAGAAAATGTTATTGAAAATGATGGTTTCTACCAAAGTAGAGGTCTGGTGTGTCATTTTTCCTACCTCTGGCCCTCTCTTTTTGAAATGCACAAATGCGTTTTAGATTCTAGATTCCCTTAGTGGTTGGTAAGATTGAGCTCTTCCCTTGTGCTAAAGGATTTTTTAACCCTTCATTTAATTCTTTTGAGGACTATTGTTCGATGCTGGGTCAAATCTAGGCTTGGGGTGAGCACTCACTCTCACTCAAACCATGAACATCTTCCTTAAACCCCTTATTGAACCACTCATTGTGTGTTTTATATGAGTTATACTTTCAAATCTTACCCTCTAGTTTTGGTAGGAGTCTTTTTATGTGGCCATTGGAAAATCTATTGGTTGCTTCTTGAAGATTGATGTTTCCACCTCTTTTATGGGGTATTCAACCTTTGCTCATATTCTAGTGGATATTGATATCTCCATTCCTCTCCATGAGGATGTGTTTCTATTAGTTGGGGATCAACCTTAGTCTCAACCTCTTAATTATGATGGCCTTCCTTTCAGGTGTCGTTGTTGCTTCACTGTTGGTCACCTAGCTTCATATTGCTCTCTCCTACGTTGAAAAGATAAATGATTGACATACGAATACCAAATGGGACTTCATAATTGACAACCATCACAAAGGGAAGGTTTCACCATAATTTATATTTCAATGTGCAAAGAAAATGAAAGAAGGATAACAAACCTCAACATACGAGGAGATAAGTTACTTCAACACATTCAAACCAAGATACCAGGGTATGATTGTGTTTCACAAATCACATATAAATGACCAATGGATTTCACAATTACACAAAGGGTTACCAATTTAACATACGAGAAATTAGTAATAATAACTCAAAAGACATTTGAGACATATGAACCAAATGCATTATTTATTATCTTTATGAAATTATACAATTTGAGATACCCTTAGGTGTGAAGTGTCAAGCTAAAAAGTCATCAAAAAGTATCTATCAAAATTGCTCCAGAGTTTCCCCATTGTAAAAGTCCTCCCCTTTTACAATAGAAAAGCCTTGTATTTATAGGCTTCCTAGGATAAATACCCTATAACTAACTTGTAACTAACTGCTAACTACTTTTGAAATACAATAATCTCACTTGACTAGGATTTACATCACTTTTTTTAAGAAATAAGGCCAATTTTCTAATTTTGTTTACAATAAGTGACATAAGTCACTTTTACAAAAGGTAATTGGAAAATTGTAACTTTCCAAGATATAGTATTGCTAAGGCAAGCATTGTGCCTTCCTCCCAATCAATAAATCACCCATTCAAACTTGATCTACCAATCAATAACTTGACCTTTAAGGATGTTCACCTCAACCAAAAGTTGAAACTTGATTATTGAAATATTTACGACTTTAAATCAATGTTATCAATAACCATATAATCTCCTTTCCAATAAAGTTATAGCAATATTGATATATTTAATCATATTCAAAAATTGTAATAATGCAAATACTGGATGTTCAACCATTGATAATGAAAATGAACTCCACATATTAGGATTAGATATCTCAGCTACTTTGGAAACTCCTTAAGACACATGGAATAGACTACCACTTTGTTTCCACCTCTTAACCTTTCTAAAATCCTCGTTACTAAGGCTTCTTTTAGATGAGGAAGTAACCACTTCCTACTCACTATGCCAGTGTTTATACCCAACACTCTCATGAGAAGCACCTTCAAAATAACATAATCAGAAGAAGTTTGAAGCTTATATTGCATATCCGAATTAATTCAATACCAATACTTAAGCATCTCATTCCAAATACATGTTGCAACTTTACTCTATTCCACAAGATGCCACTCACAACCGATATAAACACTTTCACATAATTTGAGTGTTTTAATCACTTTACAAGTTTTCCAATTTCAAAACCTAACACCTCTTCTCACCATTTCAAGACAAGAAAAATTGTCCATGTGTATCTTTAGGATTTCCATTTTTAGTTAAAACTTTCACATTTTGACTGTTGTCATCAAAGGATAAAAGTGAATTCTTTTGTCCACAATAGTTGCTAAGCTTGCCTCTAATTTACAGCCCACTAGTGACCTCCAGTAGAAATGTTTTGAAAGCCAACCAATTCTAGTAAGGCTAACTCTAGATCTTGGGTTCCCAAACCTTTTAAGTGCACATGTTGATGCTTTCTTATTGAATGAATCCCAATGACAGGTGGCAATTTTATGGCACCTTCTAGATTGCAGTCAGTTTTATTAAGAGTGAGAATTGTTGGAGATGGTGGTGCACCTGATAACTTCCATTTTTCTTAAATTCTCTCATAAATTCTATGGTGTTCAGGTGTCCATCCCTTTGTATCACTAATCATCATGATTATCATGTCCACACCCATAGTAGCTTCTTCAGACCTTTGTATTCCTTGAAATATCACATGGATGTTTATTTATTTATAAAAGAGGGGTAAAAATTTATTAAAACAAGAAGTACAGAGCAAGGCTTTACACAACCCTATGAAACTCAACTAAGTTGTCCAACTCAAGAGAGAAATCTAGGGGTAATTGAACCTTATCCACAATGTTCCAATTTTGCATATGATCAGAGGCTCACTTGGCCAAACAATCCGCAACAACGTTCCATTCAAGAGGAATATGATTGAAAGTAACCGACTCCAAAGAAGCACATATAGTAATAATTTTCTTAACAACCAAAGCTAAATGCCAACCAACATCCTCTAAATCCTGCCTATTCAATAGATTCACCACTACCTGGGAGTTAGACTCACATATGATGTTAAGACAATATAGTGGTCTAGATTTGCTTGTGATAAGTACACCTCAAATTCCTATGTGAGGTATCTTACCAATGATTTCCACAAAATCATCTATTTCTCATATGTTGGCAGTACCAAGAAGTGTAACAAGAACCCATTGAACAAAAACACCTGCTTCAATGACATCCCTCGTAGTCCCAATAATCTCTATAACAATTTCTCTTTCACTTGTTCTCCCTACATAGAGAAGGTTGGACTTCCCTTCATTTGGCCTTCCAACTATTACAACTTGTTCTCCAATCTAAAGTATTTGACCATGATTTGCAGTTTCCAGGGCTTTTTGCACTTGTTGCCACATTTCATTTATTCTAGAAATCAATAATCTTGTGTCCAATGGTGGCATTTCATCGTCAAAATATAAATGAGCTTCAATCTCTACCATCATTTACATACATTGCATTCTCAAGGATTGCACTAAGGAAGACAAATCTTCTCTTTTATCTTCTATCTTTTTGATGGTGGATCACATAATTTGATCTGAAACGTCAAAAGGAAAATTTACACAATCAAAATTAAAAACTGTATAGTACAACAATACTACAATATTATAGACTGTCTCAAGCAATCTTTGTAGCAATCACCGATTTTGCATAAATTACCTAGGCCACATTCTCTTCTTGAGAAAGATCTAAGAACCCATTTATAAATACACCAAGTGTAAACTTGCCAACATCTGCAAGCCTTGTCCCAGCCTCTAAATATGTATGCAAAAATAGATCATTTTCAGAGTACTGAAGTTCCACAACATCCTCTTTCGTGTATGACTTGGGTGCCAACATAAGTACAACTAAAACGTAGCGCTGCATTTGAGTGAAAGTCTCTAAAAGACTCTTTAACAAGTCCATTTGTGTGTAACCTGTCATACATGTTGACTGGAGCAGTAACAACTACAACATCTAACAAAATTCCAAAGTTCCCATTTTGATGTAGCTGAGAGAAAGGTGGCAAAGGTTGTTAAATTCAGTTTTACATATACCTGTTGCATTTGCTTGGAAGTCTTCAAAGATTTTTTTAACATATATGTCTCATGCATTTCAACTAGGGTAGTTGCAACTAAGGCATTTGATAAAAGCTATGTTTCTTTAATGTTTTGGTAACTGCCATAGTCTTGTTCCAAAGCTCCCATCTTGGCACGAATAATGAGGATGCTGACAAAGGTTATAGACTTCGCCTTTGTTACTGCCAAGTGCATCACTCATGCATACTCTCTTGAGTAGCTTGTGTGATAATAGAGGCTGCAATTTTCATTTGTCTAAAAGTTTCTAATGACCATTTGAAATCCCATACAATAATTCCTTTGCAAACCACTACATCTGACAGAAATCACTATCCTCTATGCTTTGATGGACATTTAATTTTCTAAAAAGATTTAGAATAAATATTTCTCCATGCATAACCTACAATCATCCATTTCGTGTATTCTCTAAAAATAGTTAATCTTTGCCTTTCCTTGTTTTTAAATGCTCACTGGTTAGAAATTTTGAAAAATTGAGTAAGGTAGTTTTAGAGGTTAGAATTTTGTAAAATTCGAGCAAATGAAGTTAGAATTATCTGAAATGCAAGCAAGGTAGGTTAGAATTTTGGAAAATTTGAGCACAAAGATTAGAAATTAGAAAATTGGGAGCATAAGGTTAAAATTAATTGAAATGAGAGTAAATATAGGTTGGAATTCATTGAAATTTGAGCAAAGGAGGTTGGGAATGGGCAAAAAGTGAGCACAATGTTAGGATTTTGCAAAATGCGAGAAATGGAGGCTAAAATTTAGCAAAAAGTGAGCAAAGTAGCATAGAGTATATACCAGCCTCACTTGAATTTTCCAAATATTAAAAAAACACTTAAATTACTTATTTATTTAAGACTTTGAAAATGATTTAAAATAATTTTACATACTTTTTGGAAAACCTCCTAATCATTCTTCAATGCTATGAAACTGGAACCTACATAACTCTTGACTAATAAAGTCTTTTTCCATAAAATTTTATTGGTATGATAAAAACATTATGATGATCAAAACCCAATTTTTTTTTTTTTGAGCAACCAAATCAAAAAAATTAATGATTTCTAAAATTTGGTTGAAAATTTTGAAACTTTAAATTCTCCCAATCCCAAAAATGGGTTGCCATGAAAAATTGGCTCATAATATGCTCAAGAACATCCCTTTCAAATATTTTTGCATAAAACTTCATGGTTTTTGAAATTTAATTGTTTTTGTAAATGTTTGTAGGTTGCATCACTACTCTTAAGGATTTTGACTCAAAATTTTAAAATTTGTCAAGTTTAAAAACATGGTTAACATTCCCATGCCCTCAAATAACTCATTTTCATCCATTTGTATAATTTTGATTAATTTTCATACTTCCATATATTCATGTCCAATTCTTGCTTCTAGTCTTAACATGAAACATTACATCTCTCATTCTGACCTCATGTCTTGTATGCAAGTTTTGCATTTCATTAGGTATTTTCCTTTCTAACTCATTAGATCTTCCTAGAACACTATTAATGACCCAATTTAACTTTTTCAACTTCTCCAAGAGGATTTTCTACCTAAAAATATTTTCCCATCTCAAGGGCATGTATTCACACACATTTTTAATTGTGGAAGATTGAAGGGCACACAATCTATTGAGAGGGGGGTGAATTAGTAAATCCAAACAATTACAATATTTCTGGAAACCTTCAAAACTATTTTATAGATTTTCAACATGAAGAACACTAAACCATACAAGCTAGTAAGTAAAATAATTAAAGCACAACACAAGATAACACATAACACCAGATTTTATGTGGAAACCCGAAATGGGAAAAACCACAGTGAGAAGCTCTCACAAGCAAGAATATAATATGGAAATTCTATAGTATGAAGTAGGCACCAACCTACCAGAGACATCAATACCCAAAAGAATCAGTAGGCACCAACCTACAGGAAACACCAATCCCCACCAAAACATAGACACCAATCCCTACTAGAACAATAAAACAAGTAGAACACCAATCCTACCGGAATAGAAATAACGGCAGATTTGAAATATAACTCCAAAATGCACCGACAAAAACACTGATATTGGCACTTACACTTTTGTCACATACCTTCCATTCATTACATAATTGTACATCTTACTCCTATACTTTCACTGTAATTATTAATTATAGGGATGCACACCGTTACATTACAATGCGTCTGAACATTTAAAATATATACATGACACTACATTAAGACTCTTCTATGTTGGTCAGGGATCCGCACCAACCTAGACAACATAGGATAGACCTAAATTCATATTACATGAAATGTGTAATACAATGGTCCAAACTTGCTGCCAAAAGAACTTGACACCTTGCACCACCACATGAACCTTAAATAGGTCCAATCCTCACTCTACATGCTTGAATTGAATTTTGCACACTAGTAGTCATTACTATACATGCCTCGAACATGAATCTTGCTTGATGAAATTTTTGATATTTCAAACTCCTTGCACATTGAGTTGTGCCTCTAGAAACTAATAGAACTAGTGTAGGCATAAGTTCTCCTTCCAAACCATAAAGCTACAACACATTTTAAAAAGAAATGCCACTCATATGAAATAGTCTCTTTGCCTAAAATATATCCTTCTGGACCACCACACTCATGTTGAATGCATACTCGAGATGGTATAATAAATTGATTAACTATCTAAAGGAAGTCATGCCATAAAAAAACTTGCTTCATGATGTCTGAATATATTAGATATCCAGTCCATACAACACATTTTTGTAACCTTAAGATTGTTTTCAATACTTGTACTCCTACAATCTTTCTTCATCTTGACAACCTTCACATCTGACAGTATTGACACCCTTTGATAACTGCTGACAGTAGCAATGACCTACTGACATTAGTTTGACATCAATGACAACCTATGCTCAACAATCTCCCCCTTTGTCATTGATGGAAAACAACAAAATATTGGGACCACTAAAACACACACCAGAAAAGAAAAAAGAATAAGTCTAAATGATTCATGTATTGTCCCATTTACTCCCCCTGCGAAAGATATGGCATTAAAAAAAAGAAAGGAAAGATACTTATTTTTTCTAAGCAAGTGAGAATTCACCTTCTCTATACTTCAACATTTCCTCAATTCAACTCTTTCTCCCCTATGATGGATATATTCTTTATGAGAAATTTAGCATTTTGAGATCACTTTCTCCCCCTTTGACATCAATGGAAAAGGATAAAAAAATGCTCACTTTCTCCCCTTAACTAGTACGTTGCAACATTCAGAGCCCTATTTCCAGATAGACTCCCCCTGAGTCCATGCACCACAACTTCTGAAAAATTATTTTTTAAGAGCACTAACCCTTCTTCCAGCAAGGAGGCCAAGCTTCCCCTCACCCTATGCTTTCCTCTTGGATCAAGATTAGATAGTAACAACTCCCAACTTCTACCAAAGAAACTCAAATGTCTCCTTAGGAAGTGGCTTCATAAATATGTCTACAACCTGCTCCTTTGTATCCACATATTCCAACTTAACTTCTTTCTTGACAACTTTCTCTCTCTAGAAATGATATTTGATTGCAATGTGTTTTGTTCTTAAGTGTATGACCAAATTCTTTGAAATTTTTATTGCACTTGTGTTATCACAAAGAATAGTGATAGGATCTTCAAACTCAACCTTCATTTCCTTTAAGTTTTTCTTCATCCAAAGCATCTAAGTGCAACATGTTGCAAGAATATATTCCTCTTTTTCTATAGATAAAGAAACTGATTCTTGCTTCTTACTCAGCCATGACACCAAGTTTTCTCCAAGGAAGAATGCACTACCACTTGTGCTCTTCCAAACATCCACACAACCTACCCAATATGCATCTGTGAATGTTGTAAGAGTGAATTTTTCACTCTTTGGATACCAAAGACCAAATTCTTCAATAAGAATGCACCACCACTTGTGCTCTTACAAACATACACACAACCTACCCAATATGTATCTGTGTATTCTGTAAGAGTGAATTTTTCACTCTTTAGATACCAAAGACCAAATTCTTGAAAATTGTCTTCACCGCCTTCACATGAGTCTCTTTATGTCTTGCCTAAAATCTAGAAACCATTCCAACTGACTGCATAATATCAGGTTTGGATGCTATCACATACAACAAATTTCCAATCATATACCAGTACACCATTTGATCTACTAGAGAAAAATCATTATCCTTGCTCAACTTACACCTGGTAACCATAGGTGTTGCAACAGGTTTGCAATCTTCCATTCTAAACTTTCTTAACATATTTATGCATTTTTGTTACAAGATAAAAATCCCTTTGTCTGATTGAACAATCTACAATCCCAAGAAGAAAGACAATTCTCCTAACATAGACATATCAAAATCATCTTGCATAGCCTTATGATTTTTTTTGTACATTTCATCACTACTTCGTCAAAAAATGGTGTCATCAACATATACCACAACTATCAACATTTCTTCTCCTTTTATTTTTATGTACAAATTATTGTCCACATAGTCTCTTCAGAATCCTTGTTGTTGTAAGTATCCATCCAACCTTGCATACCAAGCTCTGGGAGCTTGTTTGAGTCCATATAAATCCTTCTTCAATTTGTAAACATAATCTTGATTGTTAATCCATTAAAATCCTTTTGGTTGCTCAATGTAAACTTCTTCTTTAAGTTGTCCATTTGAGAATGTTGAATTCACATCCATCTAATACACATTGGAATTCTTGAATACTAAGAGAGCTAAAAACATCTCGATTGCCTCTAATCTAGTCACCAAAGCAAATGTCTCCTCAAAGTCTATAACTTCAACTTGAGCATATCCTTTACACAAAAGTTTTGTTTTGTTTATGATCACTTCGTCTTCTTCATTTAGCTTGTTTATGAATACCCACTTTGTTCTAATCACATTTTTTGTCCTTAGGCCTTGAGACAAATTCCCAAGTTTCATTCTTCATGATTTGATTCAGTTCTTCCATAGCATCAATTCAACCATGTTCATTACTTGCTTCTTTATATGTTTTAGGTTCTGTCTTTGATACTAAAGCAAAATATACTTGTTCTTTTGATCTTTCCAGCCTACTTTGGGTTAGAACCCCACTATCTTTGTCACTGATAATTTGATCTATAGAGTGATTTTTCTAAACATATTTAGCTAGAGTTTTTAAAGCAACCTCTTTTGGTTCTTCAATGTTTCTATGAATTGATTCCTCTTCCTCTTCAACTTCTAAAATAGTAGTACTTTGAATTGTTTCATCAACTTTTACATTTTCACTTTCAATTATCCTCTTCAATATTTTGTTATAACATCTATTAGATTTGCTTCTTACAAAGTAACCAAGAAAATATCTTCATCTGACATTGAGTCAAACATACCCAAATTCTCCTCATCCCTCTTGATGTCCAAAATTTTTTGAAGTGCCTTACTGATGTCAATCTTCCTTTCCATAACTTGTATGGAGTCTTCTCTATCTTGTGCCTGATCTGAGCTTTGTTTAGAATATATACTACTATCTATGTAGCTTCTCTCTAGTACATATATGGAAGATTTTCTTGACATGGAATAGTCCTTTCCATTTCCTATCTGGTTCCTTCTTTTAGTAACTCCATTTTGTTGTGATGTTCTAGGGGAAGAAAACTACCTCTAGATTCCATGATTTTCATAGAATCTCTCATACTTCTCAACTATAAATTCTCTAGCTCTATCTAATCTTAGAACTTTGATTCTTATTCTCGTTTCATTTTCCACCATAGCCTTAAATTCTTTGAACTTCTCAAAATATTTTGACTTCTCTTTTAGATATGTAATCCAAGTCATTCTAGTATAAACATCAATCAACATCATGAAATACTTGTCTCCTTGTGGACTCTTAGTCCTCATTGGTCCACACAAATATGTATGTACCAAATCCAATGGATTTAATGCGGAATACTCCTTAGCTAGGTATTTTATTTTTGTTTGCTTCCCTTCATGATATGGCTTGCAACTGATTGACTGAGGTTTCTTGATTCTTGGCATATCCCGGACCAACCCTTTTGAACTAACCTTGACGATATCATCAAAATTAATGTGTCTTGATATTCTATGCCAAATCCAACATTCATCCTTCTGCGCAGTGAGACATCTCTTCCCATTCAACTTACTAAGGTGATAAATATCACTTTCTATCTTGCTTCCTTCTGCAATCAACTCATCGGTACTTGATTTTCTAATTTCACATCCATCACCACTAAAGGATAACTATTATCCCTTATCATACATCTAACTAAAACTTAACAAATTATGTTTTAATCCTTCAACATATACAACATCATGTGTCTTTTTCTTACCCCCATCAAGACTTAAAGTACCCTTACCAAATATTTTATCAATAGAATTTTTTCCAAGGGTAACTGAACCACCTTCATATTCTTTGAAATTCATGAACATACTTTTATCTGTAGTCATATGAATAGAGCAACCGATATCAATAATCTAAAGATTCTTCCTCTCCTTCTGAGCATGTACTATTTTTTGTGCAATTAAAGAATTCTTAAACTTCTCTTCCAAAACATGTTTCCAAACCTTTTCTAGAACATCACTCTTTCCTTTCTTCGGTAACGGAAAACTCACAAAATCAATTTTGTAATTCCTTGCAATACATCCAAAATTGTTGCACTTGAAATATATGATATTGAAATTGAACAAAGATGCAAATGCATTATTACTGATAAAATTATTTCTTCTTATTGGAACTCTTCTACAATCCACAACCTTATGTCCATAATCATTATAATTAAAACAATAACCAGAAAAAGAAAAGCTTGACTTGGTATTGTATCCTTGTCTTTTAGATCTCCTCCTTTTGTTCTAAACTTGAACAAATCCATTATTTTGAGTCATGCTTCCATCACTTGTTAATGCCCTCTCTAAATTTGAAATTTCAGAACCTCTCACTCCCAGACTTGCCTTAGTAGTCTTCTCAAACTATTTTTTCACCTTTTTCTTCTGATCATTAAAACTGACTCCACTTTTAATGTCATGCAAAACTTATTGACCTTCCAATATTTGATCTAGGATTTTAGTACTTTTATTGAACTTGAACTATAGCTCCAATTTCCTTCTCAAGATATTTTCTGGCTACAACAATCTCTGTCTCTAGCTTTTCACAGTCTTTATTTCTTGCTAGTAACTTGTCTATCAAAACTTCTTCAACTCTTTTTGCTTCTTCTGCTCTTTAGATCAACAAGCATCGTTTTAGAAATATTCTTTTTTTTTCCATTTTTTCTTTGGCTCTTACTTCTACAATTCTGATATTCACTTTCTTGATTTCTTTTCCCGCCCATAACAAGTTCTTCATAAGATCTAATTCTTCTTCATTTTCTTTGGAACCCATTTTAGCATCATTGTCAACAGTTTCAAAATCCATGAATACAAATTTTCCATTTTCATCACTAGATGCACCTTCATCTTCTTCTTCTATAGAATATTCTTGTTCTTCCTCATTAGTATAAAAACACTTGAAAGGTAATTTACCTTTACACTTACCAAAACCTCTTTGCAGCTTTTTGACAAAATTTTCTTCTTCCAAATTTGATCCACAATTAGAATCTTGATCAACTTGCTTTAAAGATACTCTAAAAGTGGATTATTTTCTTATAGAATCTTCACTTTCAAATCTCATCTAAAATTTGGTTAATGTTTCATGCAACTCAATCAACTTTAAAGTATTCACATCTTTAGGTTCTTCAATAGAAAAAAAATTAGGATCAAACCTTCTAGGTAAGGATTTGAGTACCTTCTTCACAACAATATTCTCATCCAAGATTTCACGAAGACCTCAAATATGATTGACAACTTCATCAACTTGGAGCCTGAATGTAGAAATGTTCTCTTCTTTCATCCTTAGGCCTTCAAACTAAGCTATGTAATTTTGCAACTTGGCTTCTTTGACTTTATCATCACCTTCATATATAGTTTCCAAATTTTCCCATATTTCCTTTTTTGTTTTGTAATCCATCACTTTTGAAAACTCAACGCTAGGCAAACCACATAAAAGAGAATTTCTAGCCTTAGCATTGATTTCATAAGCCCTCTTTCCAATCTGATCCCTAGAAGGGTTTTTAGGGATTTCATAACCTTCTACAACTAAATTCTAGATATCCATTCTTATAGCCATCAAATATGACTATATCCTAACTTTCCAAAAAGTAAAGTTAGATCCGTCAAAAATCAATACTTTGTTTCCAGAAGAACTATGTTGTGCCATCCCAGATCTACCTTAAGTTGTTAAAATATTTCAAAGGAACTTAGATTTGATACCAATTTAAGGGCACAAAATCTATTGAGAGGGGGGTGAATCAGTAGATCCAAAAAATTACAATATTTGTAGAAACCTTCATAACTAATTTATAGATTTTCAACATGAAGAGGATTGAACCATACAAGTTATTAAGTAAAGCAATTAAAGCAAAACACAAGATAACACATAACAAAATTTTTTTATGTGGAAACTCAAAATGGAAAAAACCACGGTGAGAAGCTCTCACAAGCAGGAATATAATAAATAAATTCTAAAATATGTAGGCACCAACCTACTAGAGACACCAATCCCCAAAAGATTCAGTAGGCACCAACCTACAGGAGACACCAATCCCTACCAAAACAATACAATAGGTAGAACACCAATCTTATCAAAATAGAAATAATGGTGATTTAAAATATAACTCTGACATGCACCAGCAAACTCACTGATGTTGCCACTTACACTTCTATCACACATTTTCTATTCATTACACAATTGTACATCTCACTCTTGTAATTTCACTGTAATCATTAATTACATTCACAAACTCTTCAACACTCATGGATGCACACCATTACAATACAATGCATTTGCACAATTGAAATATATACATGACACTACATTAATACTCTTCTATGTCGGCCAGGGATCCACACCAAACTAGACAACATAGGGCAAACCTAAATTCAAATTACATGAAACATGTAATACAATGGTCCAAACTTGCCGCCAAATCAACTTGATGCCTTGCACCACCATAGGAACCTCAAATAGGTCCTATCCTCACTCTACATGCTTGAATTGAATTTCGCATGCTAGTATACGTTACAACACATGCCTTGAACATGAATGGCTTGATGAAACTTCTGATATTTCAAACTCCTCGCACACTGAGCCATGCTACCCAAAACTTAGGAAACTGATAGAACTAGTGTAGGAATACTCTCCTTCCAAATTGCAGAGCTTCAACAAATTTCTAAAATAAATGCCACCCAGATTAAATAATCTCTTTGCCTAAAATATATCCTTCTAGACCACCAAACTCATGTTGGCTACATACCCGACATGGTATAGTAAATTCATTAACTATCTAGAGGTAGTCATGCCATAACAAAACTTGCTTTGTGATGCCTGAATAGATTAGACAGTTCATACACATTATCAAACAACACATTTTTGAAACATTAATATTTTTTCAATACTTGTACTCCTACAATCTTTCTTCATCTTGACAATCTTCACATCTGACAGCCTTGACACCGTTTGATAACTATTGACAACAACAATGATCTGCTGACATTAGTTTGACATCAATGATAACCTATTCTCAACAAAGATGAGGGTGATCATATTTCTATCAATGCAATGGTTGATTTTTAACTCTTAACATCCTCACACTTATTTTTGATTATCCATCTCAAAAAATTTGAAGGGATTTCACTAGTATTGCACACCACATTTATAACTCCTAGTTCTTAATCCAATTCTTGCAAGAAACTATGTGACCAAGTAAAACACTATATATACAAATTTATTCTATAGACAAACGATTAGTCATTTTTAGCCTTTGACTTGAGTAAGTTTTGAAGAATTTTATGGTTTCAACCCTTGAAACCCCTTGAAACCCTAGTTACCTAGAGAATATTTTTTATAAATACATGGAGGTATTTTTTTTGTAAATGATGTCACTAAAAATCTCCATAGATCCATTTTTAAATCTTCAATAAAATTATAGATTAGGGTTTCCTCTTTCCATATTTTATAGTGTGCTTGTAATGAAGTTTTGATGAATTCATAGAATTAAAACTGATTGCAATATTTGTAACAATGTATTATTCATTACACATGGCTTTTTGTAGTTTAAATATGGATACTAAGAATTTTAAGTTATTTGATATCATATCTATTGTGTATATATGAATATCCTATATTCTATTATGATTTCAAAGTGTTGTTTCACTTAGTGAAATATGACTTTGTAACCTAATAGATTAGGCACCAATACTAGAAGTTATGGTTGACCATGCAGTAAAAAAGAAAACATTTTACACTAGTAGCTTGTGAGTAGGGCTAGTACTTTTATGCACTTTTTATTCAACAATTCATTTGGGGAAGCATCTTTAGCAAGCCATAATAATTCACATCCTAAGGAATCATGTTTTCAATAACTTCATCTTTCCTTTATGCAATTATGTTCTTATCATTTTGAAAAGAGGTTTTATGTGTAGTATGTTACTCTTTGGTCTAGTGACAATCTTTGGGGCCAAGCATATATTGGGTACTACTATAATAGTTTTGGTTATTTTATCTTTAGTTGTGATTTATCTTGTTAATGATACCATTAGGAATACCCTCTTGGGTCTAACTAAGCCTATAGTGAATACCCACTCTTATAAATTGGCCCAAAATTTCCTATATCCTAATGATGAGATAATCAATCCCCTTTAGGATGAAAATTAATTGGCCCTAAAGTTAATTGATTCCTCTAGGATTTTGGGTAGTATTGAAGGCCCTAGTATCCCAACAAAAAATATTTTGTAATTTATAAAATCATAAACTTATGCCAACATAATGGTGCCATTTTTGGGGAGGGTTTAACACTAGAATTATCTAGAAGACCCTGCAACTTCAAGTAATTTAATTTCATTCTTATGTTATTAATGTGTAAGTTTATATCCTAATAAATTTCACCAATAAAATGGAATTAGAGATCTAATCTCTTGTTTTGATATTTTGAAGATCTTAATTGTTAGAAAGAATTTTCTCTTCCTAGTGAACATGGTTGACTCTAGTCAAGTTAATCCTATAATCAATTTTAAAATAAAAAGGATTAAAATATAAATAATAAGGAATTTTAGAGATCAACAAGGATAAAAATAAGCTTTAACTCGTTTATGTCTTATGGCATTATATGGTTTTGCAAAAGTGTACGGTAATAGTACATACTACTTTAAGATAATAACGAAAGACCTCATGAAGTTTCTAGTTCATAACATTATAGATTGAGTAATACTTGTGTTAAGTAATGCTATTCTACCTTGGACATATTATTTTATGTGTGTTTCTCTTATGTAGTTGTGACCCCGATTAATCATGATGAAGTGTGATTGTCTTAGTCCAATCCTTTTTTTTTGTAACAATAAAAATTTCAAAAAATCAAAGAAACAAGAACTTTACAAGAATCAAATTCCTACATTACCTCAAAGAAATATCAAATGCTAAAGTATTAAGTACAAAGTTAAGGAAATGGAAGATATACAAATAAAAGGAGTGTTAAAGAAAAAATATAATTTATTTGGAGCTATAAGCCACATAGAAATAAAATTTATTCTATAGAAAGATAACATGTATAAAATATAATCAGTACAAAAAATAGAATAACAAACACAAAAAACGTGGAACCATACACAAATAATCTCTGTGCAAAACTCTAATGTAAAGTATAGATATCCTCACAAAAGTGTTATCATCCTTCACCAGTGTCCTCAAAACTTTCCAATTTTTTTAACTTGAATGCTTAAAGTTATTGAACTTGCACAAATAGAGATGCGAAGGGATTGTTTCAGGGCTTGCCTTAGTAAAACCCTTATTTTGAAATTTATACCTCTACAGACAATCACAAAAAGATAAATGATAAAAATGCTTTAAAATCCTAGCTACATTAAGGATTAAAAAGTAGATAGATACATGATAATAGTGTCAACACTAGTTTGTAGGAAAAACCACCATTACATATCAATGAAACTTGATAAAACAATAATTTTCTCTTATTCAAAATAATTTATGTTGCAAAAAACTTAAAATGAAAGATATTACTGGAAAACAAGAGTTTTGAAATATTAAAGGACATAAATGTGATTGTAAGGTTTTTTCCTTTGAGAAGACCTTTCTTATACAAAATTAGAAATTCAAAGTGTTGAGAGTGCTTCTTAAAATGCTTGTGATAATTGCTAAATTTTGATAGAGTTTATCCAAGGAAAAAAAAAGTTGAGAGTTAAGTGAGTGAGTTGTCAAAAGATTGTGAGAAATTATCAAAAGGAAGAGTTTTCTTTTCTTAGATGAATGGGAAGAGGTGTTACTTTCTCATTCAAGTATTATGACATGTGCCATGAACAAACCATGTAGAAAGTACATTTTTGAATTTTAAAAATATATTGGAAGTCAGCGCATCATGTAGACATTTGTGCATAGCGCTAGTTTCCAAGAGTGTTCTACTGCTATGCAATTTTTGACACTACATTTTCCCCCCACTTTAAGGAGATAATCACACTAAGAAATAAGCTACACTAAAGTAAATGATAAGGTACAATAAATTTAGAGTGAAAATACTCCAAAAAGATAGTATAAAAGATTTGGTTGGTCACTTAAGTGGACTATTGATTCTCTTAGATTTAGGTATGATGTAATTCCCTAGTTTTTTATTATAATAAACCTCTAGGTTTTATATTAATTTTTTTAAAAAAGGTATCCAACAAGATTATATTTCTATCAATCAAGGAGTAGATGCCACTAGCCATAGTTTAGTAGGGCCAATAGTATGTTCTTGATTGAATCATTCCTGTCGACACCATGGGGCATATATACAAGTATTGGTTAGAGAAAGGAGCAGTGCCCATTCCTTTAGTGAGGATGATTTTGATCATTACCATATTGATGTAGATGGAAGTACATGGAAAAGGAACTCAATTTATTATAAATATGGGCCTTTGAGCATATCAAGTGCACAATACCCATTGATTATCCCAACCAAATCTCACTAAATACATCATGAGCATAGACCTACCCAATGTGGTGAGAATGGATATTTGGAAATTTTCTATGTTGGTAACATGGTTTTGATAGGTTGCATATCAGTCATAAATATGTACAGATGCGAGCATGACCAAGTTTTACAATGCAAATGGCTAGGATGCAATGAGATAGAATTTTTATAAATAGACATGATTATATTGTTGTACCTTTCTACTACCACCAAGTGAGATAGAGTCTGATTAAGTGTAGCATGTTCCTCATGTTGTATCAAATTATGTATGATCACACCACAATATGGTTAGAATTGGAGATATTTTTTGGCCTATCATCATAGATGTCTCTTTGAGTGACCTAGACAATGAGGGGAAGGATGCATGTCCAATTCTTGTAGAGGATGATGTGGGAGTCACCTAGGGATTCATCATTTGGTGGAAGACTATAGGACCAACCTCCATTTTTATTAATGATTCCCTTGGAGGAGATTCGAATGCACATGGTTTGGGATGAGAGGAGAGTCCTAGTGAGGAGAGAGTTGTAGAGGAGGAGAGACTTCAAGTATGAAGGAGGGTGGTAAATTCACCTTTAGCAACAAATGTGCTAATAGAAAGAGAGGGGATTCAAGTAGGGCATCTAATATGAGACCAAACTTGCTACCTCTTTCATCCACTAGTACAACTCCTATGATAGCATCACCCACCCTAGATCTTGATTAGTATATTAGAGATCGAGGTGAAATTTTATTAATTTATTATATGCTAATAATTTAATGTATTTGATGTTAATGATTTTATATATTGTCATGTGGTATTAATGTATACTTTGATTTTCTATTGTAGGGCACACATAAGAGAAGATCAAATTTATTGGTAAAATCATAGCTGAGATGGTCTTGACTATGTAGTTAAAGGGTTATGTTTGAGCTTCACACATGCCTCATAAGACCATTAGCCAATACATAGACATTTTTGAGCCCATAGTATAGCTTAGAGTTGCATAAGAGGAGTCTTAGGTGTAGGAGGGTTAGAGGTTAGTATAGGGTAAGGAAGCCACTATAGAGAGACTAGCTCAGGGCCAGGGAAAACTTTAGTGGAAAATCTTCGCCAATTGGAAAATAATTGAAATTGGGACCTCCAAAAAAGGTGAATAGTACAAGCTAAAAAGGATGCTGAATCACAAGGTTTTTACAAAAAAATAATTTCATATTGATTAATTCGCCTATTTAAACGATGCATCATTGGAACTAATTAACCAGTAGTTTATACTGTAATTACAAATATTAATTATATTCGCCAGTAATATTTTATTCCTACCATTAATTCTGGGGCAATATTGCCACTAATAATAAATTACCATTTAATTTTGGGGCTTTTATTTATTGCCATCGATTAGCTTTTTAATTGGATGGCTACAGGTTGATTCCGCAGCCTAATATGCATGTTCCTTTTAAAAGGCTTGTTGAGGCCCGAAATTTGTTTCGTGCCACATGATTAAATCTAATTGTGTGGCCCAAAATAAATTATGGGCCTCAACAAGCCTTTTAAAAGGAACATGTGTATTAGGTCGTGAAATTAACTTGCAGCCATCTGATTAAAAAGATAATCGATGGTAACATTTTCACTTTTCATTTAGTCTTGATTTTAAAGTGATATTTTTATAAAGCACTTAATCTGTGTGTGCTCCAATGCATTTTCGATAGTGAATTTATTCTTGGTGGTGAGGGGCTTTGCCCCTTGACCTCACCTACGTTGGGGCTGCTATCCTTGGACCCCACGAGGGGGCGTTGCCCCCTCAACCCCCACAAGGGGGCTCTGCCCCCTTGACCCTCGCAAGGGATGCTGCCCCTTGACCCCGCCAGTGGCTGCCACCACTAGGCCCCTACTTCAACATTACAAAAAACAAAAAAAATATGGGGGAACTGCGCACCAACTATGCAAATTTTTAAAGGAGAGATTCACCATTGTAATTAATCTTTTTAGTGATTATTCGCTAGGATTTGCCACTATGATTATTATTTTTACCAATTATTCCTTAAGATTCGCTAGGAAAATTAATTATTATTTTTAAATAAAAGGAAAGATTCACCAGGATTTTACTCCTTCGCTGAGGGGGGGGTTTCTTGAAGTTATCCCTGCTCAGGGAAGAGCTCAATTCCCTTAGGAGTAATAGCAAGTTGTGATAAGATTAGAGAGTGTTGAGATGGCATGTAAAACTCTATAGAGCTAAGTCATGCAACTCTAAGGGGAGATGGAGAGAGCAAAATCATTTGGCCCCATTGACATTGGTCATCCCTTTATACTAGAGCTCATGGATCAAGTAACAACCATGAGAGAGTGAGAAACCACACTTAGGGAGGAGATATCTATATTGAGGGGTGATCTCAAAGGCATGTAGACTACATCATAGAGTGTGTAGAACACTCTCTTAATTGATAGCCTCTACCAAATAACCATCAAATGAGCTATACTAGCCACCAACACCTAAGGGACCTAGGACCCATGATCCATGATGCAGATATTTGTATTATTATATTATTTATATATATACACCACATTTTTTATAGTGTTAATGAGACATGTATACATCATATATTATATATTTAATTTCACATATATATGAGAGTATGTTATGGTTTTTATAAATATGTGTTGTGATGTTTATGGATGTTGATATTTATGTATTGTGATGCACATATTTAATTAAATACTATAATGATCTAATAAAAAACCTAAATAATTTTTTTTAATCAAATGCAATAATGATCTAATTAAACAATGAATAATGCTCTAAGGGAATAATTGCACAAAAATAGTTTAATGAGTTATTATTTATTAAATGAGTAATATATAACTATTGAAATATTAATATAAAGAAGATTTAAAATAAACATTGTTAAAAGGAAAATAAAATGAAATTATTAAGCTAAGGAAGAATAAACATTGCTAAACTAAAATTATTTGTGAAAAAAGAAATAATGTTTTATGCACAATTTATAACTAACAAATAATTTTTTAACTAAAATACATAATTAAATATTTAAAACATAAAAAAGAGATTCATATGGTGAAGCATAACATGTTTTGTGAGTGTGGATTATGTATTCATATCAAATACACAAGACTTATTAGAATCATAATACAAATAATTTTTTTTAATGATTGAATGACATAGGATAAGAAATACCAATCCCTAGAGGATAGATCACTATAAAAATAGCACATTGAGAAGTTATGAATGAAAATGATGAAGATGTATGATATTTATGGGATCTTTAAGGGGTTTACCATCCATTATAGATAGGCCAAAATCTCTAGAACCATAAACAAAGGTGATGATGTAAGGGCCTGACCAATTAGGGCTAAGTTGTTCTTTAGTACATGGGGGTGCATTTGTTTCATAGACAGTTGTTGCACCAAAAGATTGACCTGTTAATGTCTGATACAATCACTAGATTTAATGAATCCATAGGAGGTAGTTAAGCCATGTCACGAACCCAAGTGTTGTTTTGCATAGCACAAGGAGACTAGAGGCACACACCTTGCAATTTTCAATCCCCCCAATGCAAGTGAGGGGTTTGAACCCGTCACCCAGGCTTTGATACCAATTTTTGCACAAACAGTCATCGTTGCACCAAAAGATCATCCTAATTAAGCCTGATAAACTGCCAAAGTTAATGAATCCACAAGAGGTGGTTAATCCATGTCATGAACCCAAGTGTTGCACTGCACAACATGAGGAGATCATAGTTGCACACCTTGTAACAACATTTACATTATTTTGATTCTCTTAGAGTACCAAATCACCTACTTTAAAGAATGAAATATAATGTTTTGATTTTATTTTTGAGAAAAATATTTTGAATATTCTTGAAGGTTTTTGAGAGAATTTAAATGATGGTCATCAAGCAATTAAAACTAATGAAAATGTTGTTCATGCTAAGTCTCCTCATCAATATGTCCTTTAAGGGAAATCATAAAGATGAAATTTTAGCTATAAAGGAATTATAAATTATGTTCTACACATGGGATTTTGTGGGGTGATACCAATAGCCATATGCATACTTGTGTGATAGGCCTACAATGCATATATCAATTGAGTATGCCAATTCTTACCATGCTTGTTAATAATCTTATACATAATTTTATCTACTGTTTTATTAGAAGTGTAAAGTTGATTGTTAGATGAAGGGTAATAAGGAGTAAAATAATCATTGTTTTTTATTATGATATTTCTCTAATAATTGATTCACTTCATTGTTCTTAAATGAGGTGCCATTATTACAAAAAAGGTGGAAGGCAACCCAGAGTGAGAAATCATGTTATCTAGAAGAAATCTACCTTTAGTAGTAGTAGATTGAAGGGGTGTAGCTTCAACCCATTTTGAGAAATAATCAATAGTTGTAATAATAAAAATATATCCTTTAGGAGAAGGTAGATAAATTTTTCCAATACTATCCAAGCCCCATAGAAAAAATGGTTAAGGTGAAGCTTGAGCATGAAGTTCTTGGGCTAGAGATTGGATTAAATTACCATGTTTTTGATATTGCAAACATTTCTTGAAAAAGGAAAAATAATCTCATTCCATTTTTACCAATAGTATCGTATGTGCAAAAAATTTTGGACTAAGGATCTACCAACAAAATTCCCACTTTTAGACTATAATTGTGCTTCTTCAAAAGTAAGGAGTATTTGTATCTTAGTTTGACATTTGGAGTGTCAAAAATTGCATGCCCTTGCAATTTCACCTACACTTTTGAATCCAATTTAATGTCCACTCCTTTAGTAATTGTGTATGCTCATCTTAGCCCTTGCATTAGCCTTTTTCCCTTAGGATGTTCAATACCCCTTTTAGAAGCTATCTTTGTTTATCAGTTTTGTGTTAACCATGTGATTTTCCCATCTCCCACCATTTTTTAGTGTGATTTGTTTGGACACTAGCACCTCATGTGGAAATCCATGCATTACGCTAGCATCTTGTAACATTTTAATGTTCAAAGGTCATTTCTAATCATTTTACCACTTGTCACCTATCCAAGTCACTGGAGATGGCTCAAGATGATTTGTAACAGCTTGGCAACCTCCTTTTCCCCTCTCTTCTCTCTTTTAAATCTACCTTTTTCACTCTACATGCTATCTTGGGGTCTCTTGGTCTCTATCTTGAAATTTCTCTTTATCTCAAGCTTGTATATCTCTCTATAACATGCTATAATAGTCTCAATCTCTCACAATAATCTTTACAACTCTCTTGGCTCTCACAACTTTCTTTTTCTCTCCCTCTCTTTGGCTTCATCAAGCCTTGCTGGTAATATCTATTCATCTTTTGTCTTTGAGAATCTTGGGATTTATCACATCCCTTATCTATGTATTTTTCATCTTGTCTATTTTATTTCCATATCAATCATATCTAGCTATCCATGCAAGTGGGAACATCTATGCAGAGGTTGGACTGAGGTAAGCTCCTAAAATAGCCCCAAAATTTTTCTTTTTCTTATATGTGTAGGTATCAAAGGTTATGGAAAAAAATATAATACTAGTGAGATATCAAGATACACATGTTAATAAAGATTTATGGACAATTTTTATGGAAGAACATGAGATAATTATAGATGTGTTACAAATAAGAGATGATGTATATAGTACAATGGAATAAATTTGTAGGTATGCATATAATTGTGTATATATTTAATGGATAGTTAATGTATAGTTAATTAATTTACTATCATTACTTGAAAAATTTATAAGTGATTGCATGTTCTCTTAAACCATATTCTTATCTCCCCTTAATCCACCCTCGTCTCCCCTTGATTCATCTCCTAATTATAGCTAATTTTATCACATGACTTAGAGTTATTGCTCATGTATCTATAGTTAACCCATAATTTTACACCCCCTTAATCCATCCTCTTAGATCCCTTTAATCCACCTTCTTACATCCCATTAATTAATCTCCTAATTATTATGTATCTATACTTAATCCATCTTCTTACATCCCCTTAAGTCATCCTTTTATCTTCTCTTAAGACATCCTCTTACCTCCCCTTAAGTAATATCCTAATTATAGTTAATTTTTTCACATGACTTAGAGTCAGGGCTCATGTATCTCCCCTTAAGCCATCCTATTACCTCACCTTAAGTAATCTCATAATTATAGCTAGTTTTATCACATGAATTAGACTAGGGGCTCATGTATCTTGAATTTAACCTATCCTCTTACCTCCCCTTAATCCATTCTCTTACCTCCCCTTAAGTCATCTTCCAATTATAGTTAATTTTCTCACGTGACTTAGAGCCAGGGCTCATGTATCTTAACTTAATCCATCCTCTTACCTTTTCTTTATTCATCTCCTAATTATTAATAATTTTCTTATATGACTTATAGTCAGGGCTCATGTATCTATAGTTAATTTATTTACTTACATTCATTGTATCACTACTTGTGCATTCAACTTGTGACAACATACTATATAATTTTCCCTATGGTAGGCATCACTTGAATGTAATGAATTTATAATTTACTTTTCTAACCTGATTTATTGTAACTTTCTCACATGACTTGGAGTTAGGACTCATTTATCTATAGTTAAATTAATTGCACTCATTATACATTTTATCAATTTTTTGTAGGTCTCCTACAACTAGATGGCATGATTGTCCCTACAAGTTTTCATCATACATGAGATCATTTTTGGAGTTCAAAGTGAACATTGTATTTTGAGACTAAATATTAAAGGCCTTGTATGTTAAGTCTCTATTCTAAATAACTAATTGTTAAGGCATTTTTGATAGTGGACCTAAATATATATATATATAGTTAGATAGGTTTTGCAAATTTTGGTGACTATTTTTGGTGAAGATGTATAGATTTTATTGATGAATATGACTCTATTAGATATGCATAGATTTGAAAGTTGGTGGAAGAATTTTTTCAACATCCCTATTGTTAAAATTTTGGAGCTTCAATATTTGTTTAGCAACATTAGGATTTGAATAAGTATTAAGTTAAAATATCATAAAGTTTGAAGGAATTATTTTCAATTAAAAATGTAAATCATATCTAGATATTCTTGTTAGTAGTAAAAATTCTATTGTATATTTACCCTAATTATATAATATTAGCCTCAAGAAGTTTTTTACCAAATTGACATGTCTATTGAAAATTATTACATTTTCTTGGTAAACTAATACCCATGATCCATGATGATATTACATATAACTATATATAAACCATAATTAATCATTTATCCCAAAGAAAATGTTGACTATTCACTTCCTATAAAATAAATATTAAGAATAGGTGAGAGCTCTGTCTAAATCATCTCTTAATCTCAACTTAACTAGATAAATTATTAAGAATTGAAATAAGGTAATGACTAATCAAGATATAGAATTAATCATTTTTCTAACATGTGACTAAAAAATGTTTGACTAGGTTAGGGACTCTTAGTATCCTTTCAAGAACTATTCTAAATCA
Organism: Sequoia sempervirens; assembly: GCA_007258455.2. Taxonomy (NCBI): domain Eukaryota; kingdom Viridiplantae; phylum Streptophyta; class Pinopsida; order Cupressales; family Cupressaceae; genus Sequoia; species Sequoia sempervirens. The sequence goes on from VDFB02000015.1 coordinate 316,468,728, forward strand.
AGTCCATTTAGATACATATGAACAAGGATTTCATGGTATCCCTAGCATTAACCGTAACTCAAAAGTACCACATTTTAAAGGAGAATCATAATTCCTCTACATTAAGTTTTTTTTCTTGACTTTAAGACTCATTAAATTAAGGGAACCATCAAATCATATATCCATACTAAAAGTATGTTCCTAAGGTAATTTCCAAGCTAGATCCATATTCCATTCTCTCTAATTATACGAAAATTAACTTTAGAGCTATGAGAAAAATAGAAGGAAATGTCGATTATATTATGATTTTAATAGAGTAAAGAATTACAATGATACCTTAAGAAAAAATTTACAAGATCAAAATCCTACCAGTCAAAGGTCTATGAGCTCTACTAGGGTTTTTTGGTTTCTGTGGTCACCCTTGGCCCCTCTTGTGTCATATTGTGCATTCTGCATAGGAAACCCCTCTTTTCTTGTGTGTATGGCTTCATTTACTACAGTTTTTGTTTTTTAATATGCCTTCAACGGGATCTAACCCAACAATTCATGTTGGTGTTAGTGGTTCAACAATGCTGCTCAATGGATCCTCCTTCGAACAAACATCCCAGGATATTTTTTTTGAAAGTCTTTCACGAGGTAAGAATTCTTACTCCTCAACTAATGTGATTTTTCCTTTACCAGATTTTGATTATGCTTGTCAATGGCTTGAGAAAAACACTCTTGTGGGTTATTTTGTTGGGGGAACTCCCCCTAAAAGTGTGCTTAAAGAGTGGGTCAGCAAGGCTTGGGTGCCTCATAGGGTCTACCTTGATATGGTCCAAAATTTAACCAAGGGTTTTTTTTTTGTTTTGCTTTGCAGAAGTCAATCAAGTCCAGGCTATCTTAGCCCATGGTCCTTGGTATGTCAGGTCATCCTTGTTGGTTTTTTAGGCATGGAACCAAGATTTTGGTGTCTTAGATGACACTAAGTTGTGGTTCCCAGTTTGGATTGAATTCCCTAGTTTTCCTTTGCCGTATGTGTCTTTTTTGAATCATATTGCATCCTCATTGGGGAGGATCATTTGTGTTGAGCCTGATAGGTTTTTTCAAGCCCGGCCCCAAAAACAGGTCTATGTGGAAATAGACCTTTCCTAGGGTTTGAAAGAATACATTGATATTCAAATTGGAGCTCTCTAGCATACCCAGAAAGTCACTTATTTTAATATTCCCAACACATGCTATAGGTTTCAATCAACAGATCATAAGATTAAGGACTACCCCTTTGTAGTGCCTCATACACCTTCTCTACCACGAGATGCTAAAAATCCTCGTCAAGTAGAGCCTTCTATTGCCAAACTTGATGAAAAATGGATCACGGTTACAAACTAGAAAAATAAGTCAACTAGTTTTGGGTCAGTCTCTAAGGATTTTGAACCATCGGAAGTTGTTTCAAACCCTTTAGGGAAGGGGACAGATGCTCTTGCTGGAGTGAATAATGTTTCGGTGCAGCCCAAGACAAAGGCAACGCCTCAACCTGTTGTCATTATGATTGTTCATCTGAATGTTTCTCCTCCTGTATCCTGAGCTCAAAGACTGTCTTGCAGTTCATCTCCACCACATGAAGAGGGTGAATATGTGCAAGAAAGGCATAGATTTTCCTCTCCTATTCAGATTGGGCTAGTTCCTCCAGAGTTGTTGCAAAATTGTTTCTCTTCCTTGAATGAAGAGGAACTGGACTCTTACAATATGGAGGAGTTTCATTCATGAATTTCCTCTCATGGAACATTCAAGGTTTGAAAAATCTCTCCAGAAAGTATTATGTTAGGGATACTTTGTGAAAATATTCTTGTATTAATTTTTTTTTCTCCAAGAAGTTAAAATTTCTAGATTTTTGCTTGCTTCGGCTTGCCGTTCTATTTGGTCGGCCAGTAAAATGTTCTGTACAATGCATGAGGATGGGTGTGATGGAGTTATCACCCTTTTGTCCCCATGGTGGCATGCTTGTGTGGTCAACCATGGGTCTAATCCCACTCAACAGCTCATCTGGATTCTTCTTAACATTGATAATCATTCCTTTGGGATTATTAATGTTTATGCTTCTAATGATGTTGTCGAGCGTTCTTTGCTTGGGCGTTGGATTGCTAACTCATTGCCAATTGCTACCTGGTTATTACGTGGGGATTTCAACTTGGTTGAGATGGCATATGACAAGGAGGAAATCCTACCATTCAAATGGGTAGTTGGTGAATCAGAGGCGTGGTTTTACATGCGCAATAAATTTGGCCTTTTTGATCCCAATATTGGTTGCCACCATTCTTATTCTCTCTGGCACACTTGGTGTAATTTCAGGGTTGGTTCTAATAGAATATTTAAGCACCTTGATTGTGCCATGATCTCAACTCAATCTTTTTTTTCTTTTGACAGCTCTTCTCTACTGGTTAAGCCATTAGTGGATGTGACTCTATCTAACCACTTCCCCATTTCTTTTCGCATTGAATGGGAGACATGACAACCTCACATGTGTAAAAATCAATTATTTTTAAACACATCTTTGCTCTGTCACAAGCCTACCCTAGCCCACATTCGTAGAGTGTGGAATCTAGAGTGCAAACCAGCTCATCATACAAGTTGGATTACTTGGTGGAATGATTCTATCACACACATGGCTAGATTTCTATGCATTTACGGGTGCCACCTGGCTATCTTTTTCTGGCGGTCTTACGAGGCTACCACTACTGACCTATGCACAACTATTAAAGCTTTGATGACCAACCCCTTTTCCCCATCATCACAAGTCAGGGTGGCAGAATTAAGGCACAAAAAGCAAGTTGCAGATAATTATGCTACCAGAGGTGCATAGATCAAAGCTTGGCTACATTGGCTAAAAATTGGTGATTGTGCCCCCAAAGAGTTTTTTTTGTTGCTACGTGCTAGGAACTCATCTCTGGGTATTAAAAAAATCAAAGATGGCATTCAGGTGCTCTCTAAGCTCCCAGTTATTCTCTAGGCCTTTATGCGCCATTATGAGTAGGTTTTCACTACACAGGAACCCACACCTGTGTGCCAACAAGCCCTTAAGGACTACCTTGTTGTTGTGCCAAATAGGCTTTCCTTAGCCCATAAATTTTTTTACAATCAATTGTTAAAAATTGACGATCTCAAGGAAGTTTTTCATTCCATGGTTGATGACAAAGCCCTAGGGATGAATGGTTTCCCTTGCAAATTTTACAAGGCCCTTTGGGACTGTGTTGGGAAAGATTTGCATCATGTTTACTTAGAGGCTTTTCATACTAATTCTCTACGTAATTTAATAAACAAAGGAAATATAAAATTCATAACTAAATCTAGGGATCCAGAGGACATTTGCAACTGGAGACCTATCACACTTCTCAATGTCTCCTACAAAATTATTGCTAATACTTTGGCTCTAAAGATTCACCATCTTTTGCCTTAGATTGTGTGCCCAGAGCAAATAGGATTCATCAAATGGGTAGGTGCATGAAGTTGGTCTCACTTTTGTGGCCAAATGGGAAAAAAATTTGGAAACACATAATGTGCTTGCATTATAACGCGAGCGTGTTATGTGCTTTTAAAAGAAAACAAAAAAGTGAAATGTGTATCATTTTCTTTTCACTATTTCTCAGCTCTGCTCTTGGCCAAAAACCCTCAGTTTCACGCTTGCATTCTAGGAGGAAGGACTTCTGCAAATTTCATCAAGAACAGTTGGATTTTTTCTACAAATATGGCACCACGACGATGAAGAGATGTGGGAGGTAAGTATTGTTTACTATTTGTTTTGAATTTGTTAGTTTGAAATTGATTTTGTTTGTTTTAGGTTAGATTTGATTGTTTTTTTTTAAATCTGTAGGAAATCTTGCAAATCCTCAACAAGAAGAGGAGGTAAATCCTCAATAGAAAAATCCTCAACAAAATCAACCTCCCCCACCATTCTCTCAATTCCCTCCTGGCACTCAGGAAAATTTGAGGAGTGAAATTGAGAACAATAGAAAACAACTTGAGGATCTTATCAATAGGTTGAGTGATCCAAATGCTTCAACCACAGAAAGAATGCTTCTATCAAATTCATTGAAAGACATGTTAAAAAATGTAGATGAAATCACCCAACAAATATCTGGATGGCAAGATAGGAGGCAGATAGCTAGGGCATATTATGCAGACAAATTATCATATAAACAAGTAAAAGATTTAAAATTACTAAAGGTGATTTGTGCTCTCTATTCACTGACCCTAAAACAAATCAAAATCTTACCCTCAATGCAAAGAGGTTTCCTATTCATTGGTGCCACCACCAAGAGATTAAGAACCATTTTTTATGAAAGATGGTATATCATCTTTGATTACCCACCATGCAATAATTGTGAAGTCCCACAATATTTTCTTAGGAAACTATACAGTGAGTTTGTATTGAACCAAATCCTAAATTATTTTGATATGAGGGAGTTCCAGGGGAGAGGTGGGGGTCAGCTCAGGATAGGCCCGGTGCACAACTGGATCCTATGCGGCAAGGGAGAAGACCTCTCGCTAGGCCGCCTTGTGAGTAGATTGTGATGCCTGCCATTGTGAAGGAGAGTGTCGACATAGAGACATTGTAGGTGATCACAACTTTGACCCAGAGTGTCATCCAGCACACTAGACCTATTGTATAGCGCCATCCAGGGGAGTCTTCAGGTGGTGGCCTTTGAACCCATGTGTGTCAATCTTGTGGGGTGACTTGTTCGTATGACCCTACTGACACTCAAGAGGGTGCTACGCAAGATCCATATGCTACTACGCAACTTGATCCGTTTGCATCTATGGGGATGGAGAGGACGGCTGACATTTTGCACGATGCATATGGCATTGACACTCAAGTAAAATTCAGCATGTTCATTGAATTTAATTTATTAAATTTTGATTATGAAATGCAAGATTAACAAATTTAGTTTTATTATTTTAATAAAATTGTAGGGTCACAGTGTAGAGACTGGATACACCAGTCATCCACCTACTTATTTTTGCAATACACCTATCGGTGGGGTATGTAAAGTTAGTAAACAATTATAAATTTATTACATGTGTTAATAGCATTGTTTTACGAATGGTATTTTAATATGTGATTTTGGATGTTGAAGTGCTGTTGGAGGTTTCAAGGAAACACCTCAGAGTGCCGATGGAATTTGATCAAACGTTCCTTGAGGTAATATAGAATTTAAAGAGAACTTAAGTAATGAATTCTAAGTTTAATAGATTTGTGTAGTTTATATTCATATTGTTGACCTTACGTTGCATTACATCCATTCAAACTCAAAGCATTACTTCAAATTCGATAACTAATAATCAAAAATATATTTGTTTAATACTTGTACTCAAAATTTTGTTCATTAGATCTCATACATTATAAGTCATCACATGGATCGCTATTGTAACTTTTTTGTGATTGAATAATTTGTTGTTTTATTTTCAGATGTTGGTGACAGAAACACCACCAAACATTACGAGGGCAATGGATATTGGTGTTTCCTCCGCTATACAATCCTCGATGGCTCTGATAGGGGAGGTATGAGGAAATTACTAAATTTCAATTTACATTCATTGTTATAGATGAACTAGTTCTAGTGAAAAATCAAACCATTATTGATTCGTAGTTTAATTCCTATTTGGATGGTTTATACAGGGCTTGAGCATGCCTAAGCATCGTTGTGCAAATATTTCCATCGAGGAGAGTGATCCTGAGATGGCCGTAAGTGATTATTTTGTTAAATATATTAATTTTTATAATGTAATTTCTATATATTAATGTCTTTACGTCTTATTGTAATAGTTGAAACTTCACCAGAAGCTAAACACTAGGAGGAGCAATAGGAGCACTCCTTGAGCACAATAGAAATGGGTGACAAACTTATCGCCATCGGATCACCCAGCAAAGGGAAAGAAAATTGTATTTGAACCAAAGCATGGAGAGAAATGAATTTTGAATGCATAGAGCCCTTTGTTGTATGCCTACATAGAAATTTTGTACATATTTTTTATTGGATATATTTGACATTGTATGCCTATATGGAATTCTCGTAAGCCTATATGGCTATTTTGTAACTATATTTTATACTTATATCGACATATATTGATGTATGCGTACATGGCTATTTGCTTAATACAAATCTTTTTATCGATGGTGTCCATATTTGCAAATTATAAATTCATGGTTCAATAGATATGAGTTACGTGTATTCAAGTGTATACTTTACAACTTAGGCACATATATTTTTTTGACTTACATGTGAACATCGAAAAGTGTGAAAATGTATGTGTTTGGAAGTCAAATGTAAGCCAATTTTGCAATTCTCAGTTCTTGCATACTCGATCTTATGGACTTATTCCTTCCTAGCACATATTGTGAATATTTCTCATTTGGTGCAGAAGACATATTCCTCATTTTTGAACCACTCATAGGAAAGAGATTCACAATAAGACTTTAGCTCATTGGAACACTACTCCATACTTCTCTTGTCTAGACCATAAAGGATTGAAAATTCTTAATTTGACGCAATGATAGTCGTGAGATGAGAATTTATATAACCATGCCTATTTTAAAACTTTGCATCTAATACTGCATCAACAAGAACTTAAGAAGTGTTGCATAAGAGTGTTAGGTTTGATAGGCCTTCTCTTCCCTAAGGGAGGAGAGCTTGCATCTTGAATTTTGAAAAAAAATTTAAGAAGCAAACATTTTACCTAAAAGCTTCAAACCTAGATGACATATTTGGCTAAGTCTATCTTGAAAATTATCAATGCCTTCAAACTCTAAAGGAGATTCTCCCTAAAAAGCAAACTTTACCCTTTTTCCCAAGGAAAGAAATTGCAACAAGTTGCATGTGATTTATCTTATTTCTTTCTCACAGTTCCTGGCCAATCATTCATGTATCAAGATAGTTCCGTTCCAAGGCAAGGACACCCAAAAAATCACTGAGATTCTTCTACGATTTGCAAGAAAAAGGTTTTGGCTCTTTCACAATGTAAATAATTATGTAACACTGTTTTCTTGTTTTCCTTCCACACAGAAAAATGTTCACACTTTTTACATTGATCAATGATTGAAATAATGGCTGATTGTAAACACTTGACATTTTTCTGTTTGAACTTTAATTTATAATTTTGTATCATGACATTCGAGTAGATCACTAATATTTTAATATTTCACTATGAAAGTGGTGGTGTATTTTTGCTATGTTATTTGACTATTAATATGGTGATGTATTCTGAACTTGATTATTGTTGCAAATATGTATATATTTCTGATTTTTATATGTTTTTGTATTACCGAACCCAAAACGAACCCAACCCCCCAAAAAAAATTCCTGAACCGGCGAACCGGGTTGTCGAGCCTGATCCCAAACCCAAAACCGAACTGGTAACTTAGTAAAAAATAGATTTTTGTAGTTCATATTCATAACATTGATTACATTGCATCGCACGTCTTTCAAACTGAAAGAATTGCTTCACATTTCATAACTAATAACTAGATGCTGATAGATGACAAAATTTCAATTACAATATAGTTTTTACAAAGTCAACCTAAGCAGTTATGCAATTACTTCACATTGCATAACTAATAACTAGGAGTAGTTGCCAATTGCATTTGGTTGTCATGGCATTCTCTAAGACCACATTTCTTTGATACATTTTTTCAAACAATTCACTGCCTTGTCTATACTACCACATTTTTCATACATGTCTACCAAAGCATTTTGTCAAATAGTTCAAGTGTTGCCTTGTTGCTATGGCTGAAAGCCTAAAACAAGTTCTTTTGAACAAGCTATGGTTGCTTGGAAAAAATATATCAAAAGTATAATAGTAAGCAATATCATAGACAAGGCAGTGAACTCTTTGAAAAAATGCCTCAAAGAAATTTTATTTTTTTTAAAAAGAAGGGGAAAAAATTTATTCAATCCAAAGCGAGTTACAAGGCAAGAGCCACAGGCTCAAAAAAGGTGAACAACCAACAAACTAACCAACATCATTACATAGTCATGTCTTCCAATAGAGCTCTCTCCAAAATCCCCTGATAATCAGAAGGTAACTCATCCCTACCACTGATATCCCAACCATCCCCTTTCTCCGAGGCCCACTTCGCCAAGCAGTCAGCCACAGAATTCCATTCTCTAGGGATGTGACAAAAGGAGACAGAATCCAAAGACCTGTAAACACTTAAAATTTGTCTGACCATCGAGGCTAAATGCCAACTAACACCATCCAACCTCTGGTTGTTCAACATATCCACAACAATCTGAGAGTCAGACTCACAGATAATCCTCCTCCAGCCAAGAGAGCAACTCCTCTCAACAGCAATCTTGATAGCCAGGGCCTCCATCAGGTTATTAGAGTAAAGCCCTTTGTAAACAGAGAAGCAGAAAACCACATCACCATCTTTACTCCTACCAACACCCCCAATGCCAGCATGCCCAGGATTCCCCCGAGAGGATCCATCAGTATTAATCTTTAGGACCCCATCAGGAGGAGGTGCCCATCTCCCATCACGGCACACCCATTTCTTGACACGGCGGGGCATAATACCAGTAGTGCAGCCCCTGCTATTAACACCCAGGCTCAGATCCCGCACAACTGCAGCATCCCCAGGATCAATACTTTCAGACATATCACATTTGGCCTGAATAGTCTCCTGAAGCCTACTGATAATCTTCTTCCACAGTTGCCCCCTGTCTAATCTGGAATCACAAAAAACTCTACGGTTCCTTTCCAGCCAAAGGTTCCAAAGAATGAAAATAGGCCCAATGAACCAGGCCACCTGAAGAAAAGGAGTCTTCGCAGGAGGCCTGCCCAGGCTCTCCCAAAACTCAATAAGAGATGAAGCATGAATGCATCCATGATGCCAAGCCTCCCACCATCTGTGCCAAATCTCACGAGAATAGGGGCAATGGAAGAACAAGTGGGAAGAACACTCTTCACTATTCAAACAAAGAACACAGATGGAAGGTCCCTGAAACCCCCTTTTACGAAGGTTCTCCCAAGTAAGACATTTCCTCTGGGCAACCAACCAAAGAAAGAAGTTACACTTGGGCCAAGAACAGTTGCTCCAAACCTTCCTCCACCAAGGCACCTCAACAGAGCCATGTAAGTTCCTATCAAGCACAGCATAGCCTTGAGCAACAGTATAATTACCTTTTGGGCTAGGACTCCAAGCCAATTTGTCCCTCTCCTTCAGAGAGCTGCAGAGCCTACCCTCCAAGACCTTCCCCAAGGCAGCCCGATCCTCCTGAGAACCACCCACAGGCCACTCTTGCAGATCCTTCCAGCATGACACCTCAAGATGACCAATACGCTTAACAGTTTTAAAATGCTCCACCTTAATCCAACCAGCATCAGAGAACCTCTGGCAGAGAGGTAGAAGCTGAGGGAAACTAGATAGGATGGGAGGGTGACCATCCCAAGAGTCTAGCCAAAATAGAGCATTGGAGCCATTATTACAGATCCAGAAGAGACCATCCCTAACAAGCTGAGCTCCCTTCTTCAGAATATCCCAAATGCAAGAACCTTTGCCCATCGGGGCAATCCGTGGCACATCCTGGCTCTCAACCCCAGGAACATACTTGAAAGCAAGAATCTTGGCCCAATCCTGATCTTGGTTGTTGCACCATCTCCAATACAGCTTAGCCGCCAAAGCCGTAACCACAAGAGCCATAGACCTAAGGCCGAGGCCCCCAACATGCTTCGGCCTACAGACAGACTCCCACTTGACTAAACTCCACTTTGAGGAAAGAAGGTTACCCGACCAAAGGAATTGCCGGGAAAGAGCATCAAAATCCCTCATAAAGGAGGCAGGAGGAATCTGCACACAACACCTATAAATAGGTAGAGCCTGCACCACGGTTTTTAGGAGAAGCACCCTACCAGCAGAAGAAAGCCATCTGTAAGTCCAATGACTGACCTTACTCCGGAACTTATCCAACATCCCCTGCCAAAAATTTCTTCGCTGAGGTCCCAAAGCCAAAGGAATCCCTAGGTACATCAGGGGGAGAGACCCAATTTGGAATCTTAGAATCCTGGCAATCCTGTTCTGAATGAGACGAGGGGTGTTAAAGAAATAAATAGAAGATTTATCATCATTAATACTCTGACCAGAAGCTTTCAAGTAGATGTCTAAAGTTCTCCTAAAATTCACAGCCTCACTAATTCTAGCCAAGCCCATTAGTCCAGTATCATCCACAAATTGAAGGTGAGAACAAGGAGGGAGCACGTTGTTCCAGCTCCAGCCGTGAATACGACCCTGCCGCACCTGAGATTTAATAAATCTACCAAGACCTTCAGCCATGATAATGAAAAGGTAAGGGGACAGAGGGTCCCCTTGCCGAAGCCCCCGAGAAGCACTAAACCAATCTGAAGATTCCCCATTAATGAGAACGGAGAAGGAGGATGAGGTAACACAACTGAGGACCCAACTCACCCATTCCTCTTTAAAGCCAAAGGCCAAGAGGATATTCTGAAGGAACTCCCAGCTCACCCGATCATAAGCTTTAGCCATGTCAAGCTTAATGAACATCGCCCTCTCCTTAGAGGAAGCCATAGAGTGAATAGCCTCTGTAGCAATCACGACACCATCCAAGATTTGTCTCCCTTCCACAAAACCTCCCTGCTCAGCCGAGATCAAAGCACCAAGGAGAGGTTTGAGTCTCTCAGCAATTAATTTGGTGATAATCTTGTAAACAACGTTGCATAAAGCAATAGGCCTGAATTGCTCCATCCGGTTAACCCCCTCCTTCTTAGGTATGAGAGCCAGAAAAGTCGAGTTCAAAGACTTAAGCATTTGTTTGTTCCTAAGGGATTCCTGAACCACCTCAAGGAGATCAGACTTTATTATTTCCCAAAATTCCTGGAAGAACTCAATCGGAAACCCATCTGGGCCAGGAGCTTTGCCTTTTTTCATACTAAACACAACTTTCTCCAATTCTGGCAACAAGATTGGACCCAAAAGAGCCCCATTCATCTCATCTGAGACCAAGTGAGGAATAGAATCCAAGATAGCCCTCACCTCGGTTCTAGCAGCAATATCCTCCTTAGCAAAAAGATTAGAAAAATAGTTGACAGCTTCCCTGGAAATTTCACCACCGGACGAGAGAAGGGTTCCATCACTCGAGACAAGCATGGAAAGAGAGCTCCCCTGCCTACGGGCCTTAACCGAATTATGAAAGAAAGACGTGTTCCTATCTCCCTCCTGAAGCCACTCAATACGGGATTTTTGCTTCCAGAAAATCTCCTCCCGAAGCTCCCACTCTTCTAAGCCCTTAAGGGCCAAGGATTCCGCATTCAAAAGGTCAGAGGACAGCCCATGGTCACGAATCTGACGAGTGACACTATCCAGCTTGGACTGAGCAGCAAGTTTCTGAGCATGCAGGTTCCCAAAGCATTGTTTATTCCACCTCTTAAGCCTATACTTCACATGTTGGAGCCGTTTACAGAAAGTGAACATGGCCCGCCCGTGGGCAGGAAGCCCTTCGTACCACCAATCCTGCACTAGATCCTGAAGAGAGTGATCACGTAACCACATCAATTGAAATTTGAATGAAGGATTTTTGGTGACCCCATAAGAGGAGACACAGAGCTTGATAGGCCAGTGATCTGATCCCCTCCAATCCAGGATATCAGAAACGGTAGTCCACCTACTGCTCATCCAGTAACAGGACACCAAAAATCTATCGAGACGTTCTGAGATAGCCTCATCACCACACCTCCTATTATTCCAGGTAAAAATTCCATTGGTTGGCTTCACGTCAATAAGCTTAA